>JARFXV010001043.1:0-217845 GCA_031761425.1 Cosmopolites sordidus | reverse complement strand
AGGAACTAAAGGCACTGGATCATTCAAAACGTCGTGCATTTGTCAACTGGATTAAAGAACAGAGGATTTTTTTCAAAAAATCATCTTTTCAGATGAAGCACATTTTGAAATTGCTGGCTATGATAAGAAACAAAATTGCCGCATTTGAAGTGATGAATATTCATGATTAATTCATGAGAAACCTTTACATCCTAAATGAGTCACTGTTTGGTGTGCTTTATGGTTAGGAGGTGTAATTTGGCCGTATTTTTTTCAGAATGCTGCTGGTGAAGCTGTAACTGTGAATGGTGTTCAGTATCGGGAGATGATAACTGGATTTTTGTGGGCTGAATTGAATAATATTGATCTGGAGGATATGTGCCAACAGCATGGCGCTACACCTCACTCTGCTAATGAAACAATTAATTTATTGAGAGAAAAATCTCCTAAACGAGTTATTGCAAGAAACAGTGACGTTAATTGGCCACCAAGATCACGTGATTTGACACCGTTGAACTATTTTCTTTGGGGTTGCGTGAAAGGCCAGGTCTATAAGTACGGTCCAATCGATTCCTGAACTGATGGATGAAATTATTCGAGTCATTGGTGATATAGAGACACGGTTATGCCAAAATGCCATCCAAAATTTTGACAAAAGAGTGGATGTCTGTGGAGATGCAAGAGATGGTCAGTTGGTAGATATTGCCTTTCATTTCTAAATGTCATGCACTAAATACAGTGTATTACTCAAGAATTAACAAAAAAAAAGCCGCTCAATTTGAAAGACACTATATTTATTTTTACAGCGTTACATATTGTATTTAATATAAACCAAAGGAATAACTATAATTTAACATATTTATGAAAAACTATAACTGTAATAAATATTTTATATTATCGATGTATAGTATAAAATAAAATGATTTTATTTCCAAATCACACAGTGATCCTTTTCGTATAGCCTCCTTTTTATCTGAATACTTGTCGTCTTCTATCCGGATCAGTGGTATTTCTTCTGAAAGATTGATTATCTTTGTACTCATAATCTTATTATAGATGTCATCAACGTTATTGCATAGTACCAGTTTGTCTACATCCATTACGGAGTTCAAACGTTTAAAAGAGTCAGCGTTGAGCTTTAATAAACCGAAGTCTATCCTTTTCTTTTTGTATGTCTTGGCAAGCAATTCTATACTCTAAAAAAAAAAGAATTGTTAATAATGTTGATCCATTCTTATATATATATATATATATATATATATATATATATATATATATATATATATATATATATATATATATATATATGTTACATTTAATATTTTCACGGATAGCAGATAATGTTTCTAAATCATCCCGGGTGTCGATCCGTTGATTCTACGAAGAGATTCGCGTATTTAGCTCACCCCTTTCTTCTATTTCAAGGGCTTCTCTGATCGTTCGGACCTTGTAGTGTTCAATATTCTTTGGTTTATATATATATATATATATATATATATATATATATATATATATATATATATATATTATATATATTATATATATTATATATATTAATATATTATATATATTTGATGAAATAAATACCTTTGCAGCAGAATAATCGATCTGTAAGATTCGTGAACAATCCAAAACAATGGGCATGTGTGGGTTTTTATTATGAGCCTTTTTAACGGTTTCTGTTAGGTAATCAGCAGCCGGATAGTATAGTCCAATTTCTGGTTTAATGTACAAGTAACTCCATTTTTGAGCAGTCTAAGAAATAAAAAAAACATAAATGTTTTTATAATATATTAAACTGCAATATATGCACAATGGATTCGACTGGTTTCAAGAATTTCAATAATCTACAAGGGTGTAAAAAAGTATTTGCTTTTTTAAGGTACTTATCGTAAAACGGGGTTAAATTGACATTAAGGATAACTGTGAGAGTTTTTGGCTCTACTATATCAAAGCGCCAAAATACGGTTTAAACGTGTACGCAGTGAGCCCGTGTGACTTTTGGTGGCGGGCGGCTGGTGTAGGGAGTGGTTAGCATTGTAATCGTCTGACTTACCGACTAGTCCGAGCATATTCGTCGCTGGTGTTTATTGTGTGGTACATAATTACGACTTAAAACCATTGGGACATTTAATTTTCGGTAAATTTATAGTATTATTTACGTAAACATACTTTGGCTTGTGCAAATTAAGATCTCTAGATATGCATTTGTGACTTAATTGGTGGTAAATATGGTATTTTAATTTGTTTTAGGTTAACCTTGTATTCACAAAGTAATCACAATTGTCAGAACGTATAAAAGAAAATTGGGTGCCCGCAATTATAAAAATTGCAGTGATGAAGATTTTGCAAAAGACATTGCAAAAGCCAAGGCAAAAGTGATATCCTTACCCAGGCTGTTGCTGCCAAGAAGTATAAAATCAATAGGACCACTAATCTTAACTATATTCATCACATACGTGAAGGGAAGCCATCCCACTGTTTTGACGCCTCAGAGAGAGAAACTATTAGCGGAAATCTTGAGTGTTCTTGCAGACTGGGGTTTCCTTTTGATAAAGACCGACATCCGAACCGTCATTAAAATGCTTATCAACAAGGAAAGTAGGATTATAAAACAGCGGAAAGATAACATACCGGGCTATGACTTTGTAAACGACTTTGCAACTCGGAACAAGCTAACGCAAAGACTAGATATAAGCATCAAGACTTCAAAAGCATCAATGGGCCCTAACGAGATCAAAGAGTTTTTCGAAAATTTGAGACCGGCTTTGGAGGAGACACGTCCGGCTCTAATTTATAATTATTACGAGACAAATATAACAGGGTAGAGTAACAGGCGAGGGCACAAATACGTCGAAAGAGTCCAGGAGCATTCGAAATACTCAGCCAACATCATGTTCTGTGTCACTGCTGACAGAAAACTGTTTCCTCCCATGGTTGTCTACAAATCAAAATACGTTTACAACAACTGGACAGAGGGTTGCTCACCTGGAACTATTTAAAGGAACAGTAATGGTTTGACATGAACCTGTTCAAGGTTTAGATCTTCAAAATATTGTAAACACACATCCAGAAACAGAGTAGAAAATGAAAAATGTGTTGTCATTGGTGACAATTTGGCTTTTCATTTTTCACCTAAAATCATCAAGACTGCAGTAGAAAACAACCATTATTTTACGACTCTGACACCAAACTCTACTCACATGATCCAACCTCTGGATGTGGGTGTATGTGGCCCTTTAAAAAAAACAATGGTGATAAGTTCTGGACAATTGGAGGAAAGAATCAATAACACGGGGCGCCATTCCAAAGACACAGTTTCACATGCTGCTGAAGAGATTGATGAATGCATTGGCTCCCAATATAATGAAAAATCCATAGAGCTCCTTCAGAACTACGGGTGTTTACTCTTTCGATCCTGAAGCTGTCTTAAAAAAGCTTCCAGCAGATCGGTCAGAAGAAACTACACGTATCCTCGATAACAGTTTGCTGGAGTTTTTAAAGAGACAAGGGATTACAACTCTGAAAGGATCCGACTCAGAAGAGGAAAGAAAGTCGTTCATAAACCAGGTACACACATGTCTGAAACAAGCCAAGAACATTTTCCCAACTATCAATGAGGCCCAGAAATCGAAGACGATGTCTCAGCTATGGAGGATGACCCATCCTCTTCGTCAATCCCCTCAACTTCTGGTGCACCACCTGCGAAAGACGATACTTTTGCCAATGAAGATGTTCCTCTCATGAATTTGGTCCGCAAGAAGGTAATAAAGAAGGGCAAGAAGGATATCAACCTTTGTTACATCTGTAGATGAAATAATAACATTTTCATAATAAAGATGACAATTTGATTGTAAAAATGTACTATTTTTTATTTATAAACAAAGGAAAAAAAGCAAATACTTTTGTTAGGCCCTAG
Organism: Cosmopolites sordidus; assembly: GCA_031761425.1. Classification (NCBI taxonomy): domain Eukaryota; kingdom Metazoa; phylum Arthropoda; class Insecta; order Coleoptera; family Curculionidae; genus Cosmopolites; species Cosmopolites sordidus. The sequence continues at coordinate 213,947 of JARFXV010001043.1, read as the reverse complement.
TATATATAACAGACTAAATAAAATAATTTTCTCTAGATAATTTGATAAAGAAATCATATGAATCTATGATGAATTGTTGGCAATATAAATTAGTGTATAGACATAAAATACCAAAAACTAGAAAGAAAAAGTATAGTATTTACCGATCGTATTTCCACAAGTACATCAGGCCTTGACCAGCTCTTCAACAATATCAACGCATTGAAAACAGCACCCATAACTATACTCATTTCCACACTGATCAAAATGCCGAAAACAAAGGTAAAGAAAGTCATAAAAAAATCTATTTCTAGAAAATGAAAGGCAACATTAATATCAAAATATATTTAATTTAGAGATATACTTACTGTTACATCTCCACAATGTTTTGAAGATATCGTAGTCGATCAGACTACTCGCTGCTACGATCAACACAGCTGCCAGGGTTGATTTTGGAATGTAGAAGAAATACGGTGCCAAAAAACTAAGAGCTAATATTATAACAGTTCCTAAAATAGATAATGTATTGTTAATGATGATTTCATACTTAATTGCATGTCTACATTAATGCTGTACCAGTTTTTAGTAACATTCGCTGAGCATGCTCATATTTATCTAAAAAAAAGTTTCGAAAGTTCTTGATCTGCTAAAGAAATTTTGTTTAGCCCGAATAACACCCATAAATTGAGCCAGTAGTAAAATGATTATTATGTGACTGTCATTCCTGCTGCATCACATCACGAAAAATGCATAAAACCGTAAGCATACATTTTCCTGCTGATGAAACCGTTTTCTGTGGTACACTTTTACCTTCTTATACTTACTGTTTAGATTGCGGCTTTATCTCTGGCATGTAATGGGAAATTCATGTTTCATCTACTATTATAAAACGTCGAAGAAAATCTGCAAAAACGCGTTTAAATAAGTCAAACCATCTTGACAAGTGTAAAAACCTGGCAGCACGCCATCTGGAGAATCAATACACTCCAATCTTCTGAAAATATCGAACTATACAATCTCAGATTCTAATTGCTCTTTCATTCGCTCTTAGATGTTCAACTCAGGCTGGATTCAAGAAAGTCATACGTCTAAAAACCGGTCTCTAAACCATATAACGAATAAAACTTGACAAATGTCGTAGTCATAGTCATTTTTAGAATTTTTCAAACAACCCTCATATATCCTCATACATACAGGGTTTGTCCAACAACAATCGGGACTGAGGCCATAAAAAAACATTTATTGCAGAAATATGTAACTTAATAATTTTCAAACTGTGACCCTCCTGCAATCATAAACCGCTACCAGCGGTTTTTCTAGTCTTCATACGCCCCTGAAACTCCTTAATTGCAAGGCTACTCAAGCACTCCATCGAAGCCTTTTGGACTGCCTTAATCGTACCGAAACAATATCCTTTCTGGCTTCTCTTGATCCGAGGGAACAAAAATAAGTGTGCTGGAGCCACATCTGAACTATAAGGTGGTTGAGGCAGCGTTGCCACGTTGTGTTTGGCCAGTGTCTCCCTCATAATTAGCGACGTATAAGTGGTCGCGTTTTTCTCTTCGGATGCGGCGGACCCTCATCCTGAAACATTCGAGCACTTCTGCGTAAAATTTACCGTTTACTGTTTGGCCAGCGGGGCCAACTCCTTGTGGACCACACCTTTTGCATCAAAGAAGATAATAAACATCCATTTCACTCTTGACTTGCTCATGCTAGCTTTTTTTGGTCGAGGAGATGCATTTGTTCTCTCTGTTCACCAGTTATCACTCTGATCAGAACATTTGGATCGGTTTCCAAACGTTCCAACAGTGTCCTTCTGCTCGTCTGACAAAACCTTCCGCACCAACTTTACGCATACCTTTCTTATTTGCAAATCATCGGTTACAATTGAATGCACAATTGATTTCTGTAAATTCAACTCCTGTGCTATCAAATGAAAACTTAACTAACGGTCAAAGTTCAAAAATTATCACACTCTGGCCACATTTTAATCGGTTCGGGCCGAGATCGGACATCCAGCGCGTTGTTCGTCATCAACATTTTCCCGGCTTTTTTTTCATCTTTTATGCCACTCAAAAACACGTGTTTTGGATATGGCGTTATCCTTGTAAGCACCATAGACGATGTAATCTGCTCTCCGTAGCGGATTTGTTCAATTTCACGCAAAATTTGATGGCACACCCTCCTCCATGTTTTCTTGCATCTTGACTGTCGATGCGAAGTCAAAACACACGCTCACTTGTTGCACCATTTACGCAATTCAAATGTTTACTTAGAAAACTAAGCCAGGTTTCCTAGGTTACCGGAAGTCAGCTATCTCCCATATCACTTATAAAAACCACCATCCACCCCTTCCCCTTGGCAGGAATAAATCAGTCCCGATATTTATTGGATTAACCCTGTATATGCTGATGGCGACGATCCTAATGATGCTGATTATAATACATGACTTCATACCTGAATATATTCCTTGGAGTGGAGTAACCACACCGCTACTACTAGCTACAGATGATCTAGTGAAAGCACCACAACTTGGCATGGCTTTTACGAATGACCCACAGATGTTGGCGAGGCCTAGAGAAATCATTTCTTGAGAGGCATCCACTACAGTATCAGAACCTTAAAAAAATCTCATGTATTAGTAAGTTGTAATGAAAACTATGTAAATCTTACTGTAAGCTTTTGCTATAGCTACATTAGCTAGAACAGCAATTACTGGTATCACTATTATTCCAGATCCAAGATCTTTAACCATATCCAGTAAATATATTGTTTCGTTGTTTATTTTTGCAGAAATTGATGGTGGGTTAAAGTTGGGTAAACCATTGGGGACATGTCCTAAATGTTTATGATAGAATTAAATTTTTATCGAAAAAGATATGTCTTAATTATAGCTGCACCATCTAAAAAGTGTCCTATTGGTAAGTTATAATTTAAATTTTGGCTTGAAATTTTATAAAATAATACAAAATTAAGTTGTAAGAAATCTTCGGGGTAATAAATTTACTATTTCTTAAGTAGCGCGACAGAGAGCGTAGTTCTTTCTAAATCCCAGTTAAATGAGATAGCAAGCACTAATAATGTGATAACGAACTCTCTCACGGTTACTACTTTTGCAGCAACATCTTCAACCTAATAGGACCTAAACCCAGAATCCTCAATAATTAGTAATTCGTTGTGGATACATCAGTTTATCATGAATAACTTTTAATTATTATTATCTGGACTCTGTACTGTACTCTTTTATAAAAAAAAAATATCGTAATGTTCAATCATCCTCCATTTATTTGATTTCATTCTGTGTGAATTTTGGTGATCATCAAAACTGAATCTACCTGCCAAAAGGAGGATCATCATCATGAAGTATTACCCTTCACTACTGGACTAATTGAAGTGCTTTTTCACTACGATAAAGGTCCTGTACACGCGTCTTAAATTATTGCTACAAAACGCCATGACATATACGCTGTATTGGGATATACGGATTTGACTTTTAGGGATTAATTCATCTTCCTAAATCTGAAGTTCAAGATATGCCGATTTCACAGAGTTGAACAAATCATACAATACTGAGGGTATTAAGACATTAGAACTTCGTTAATTTAAGAGTATTGAAATGCACGGTCAATACATTGAATAATAAGAAAAAAAAATCGCAAATTTTGTATTCTCTTTATAAGGCCAAAAACTTTTCAGACAACCTTCGTATTTCAAAGGCAGGATATTATTTTTGAAGACAATTTCTACTTAAATAAACAAAGATTAATATCTAAAATTTCCACTATACTTTTTAATACCACGAATTATTTTAAATATAGTGGAAATTTTAAACATCAATCTTTGTTTATTTGTTTAAAATTTACAATTTCTATATATTGTATTTTAAATTTAGTGTAATGCTAAATATCGCTTTGCAATAGAAAAACTGAACTAGAACACTGTCGTTATTGATTATTTCTTAACATATTTCAATAATAAACAAAATCAACACGATTTGTTTAAGATTTTAACAACTTGAAATGAAGAGAATTCGATTTTAAAGGTCTGAATGAACAGATAAGATTTAAACGATAATATTATAATTCTTGAGTTAACAATATAAAGAACTGTTGTTTAACTACGAATTATATTTTTCAAAGCAGATTGTTTTATAAGATTGCTATTTTATTTATTTTTGATATTTGATGGTGTATTAGAAACGATAGATATCAGTTTACGAAGTTAATATTTGCAGTTTCAATTCGTATTTATTCTATACGATTATTTCAAAAAAGCTTTTCGCTCGATTGGTGTTCACGTTGAAATTAACACGGCTAAAGAGTGTTTTAGTTTACTTAATAAAAACGATTCTGCTGAGTTTCTTTGGCGTTTTATAAAAATAGATGAAACATGCATGAACCATTACAAGATAGAGCTGAAGCAGCAGCCAAAACAGTGGTCGGAAGCAGATGAAAGTGTGCCAAAGAAAGCGAAAATAGTTCCATCTCCAGGAAAAATCATGGATACGGTTTTCTAGGATTATCATGGTATGGTGCTCATAAACTGCCTGGCAAAACTCAGTACCATCATCTGGGAATATTATGCTTCACTACTGACTTACGCACTTAATGGTCTACGCTTCGACGTTTCTACATGCGCCGTATTGGCTGGATTTGACTATCAGCGATTACTTCCTCTTCCAACCTTCCAAACATAAAGAAATGGCCCGCTAGTCCAGGACTCTCTTCAAATGATGAAGTCAAAGTTGAAACCATCGCTTATTTTGCAGAGATGAACAAATCGTCTTATATTGAAGGCATTAAACTGTTAGAAAGTTGTTGGTCTAAGTGTATTGAATTGTATGAAGACTACGCTAAAAATGTTTAAAAAATCCCAAAAATCTTTTTTTATCATAAATTAGTATAAATAATTACTGTTTATAAATATTTTTTCTCCATGAGCCCACCTTTAATTTCAACATTTGCTGATCTTAGATCCTCTTTTATTGCAGCAATCCATTTAATTATTTCTACTTTAGCTCTACTCCTATTTTCATAAAATTCGACTATTTGTCTAGTTAACCTACTCGGATTCATCCGTTTTATGTGTCCGTAAAACTTAAGTCTTCTTTTTCTCATATCGCTATGTATATCTGTGTATTATTTGATTTCTTGGTTTTCTCGAAGTCGGTATGTTATTGTATTTATTTGTTTGGGGCCGAAGATTTTTCTAATGATTTTTCTTTCCTTCTTTTCAATGTCCTCGATGTCTCTTTTTCTATTCAAAATGAGCGTTTCTGCCCCATATAGACATTCTGGCTTAATAACTGTGTTGTAATGTCTCATATTTGTGTTTTTAGATAGGCATTTTTTGTTGTAAATATTTTGTGTAAGTCTCAATGCCGTTTCCATTTTTTGACATCTACCCTTATTGGTCGCTTTTTCCAATCCATTTTCCATGATTATTTCACCCAAATATTTGAATTGAGAGACTCATCTGATGTTACCATATTTTGTTTTTAGAAATGGTGTTCTTAGTCTGTTGCAGGTCATGTAATGTGTCTTTTCAAATGAAATTTGGAGTCCTACCTTTTCTGCTGTTTCTTTTAGGATTTTAATCTGTTTCTGTGCCGTTAATACATCTTGAGCCAAAATTGTTACATCATCAGCAAACGCCCAGACAATCAATTTTGATGTTGGTTCCCCCAGTTTAATAGGCTAGACAATATTCATGGCCACTTTTTTTTCACGCCACTCCTGTATTGCTTTTTCTAGAACACAGTTAAATAAGAGTAGAGAGAGTCCATCCCCTTGTCTCACTCCAGTTTTAATTTCGAAGGGCTCTGAGATGTCACCCATGTATTTAACTTTTGACCTTGTGTTAGTTAATGTTGCTTTAATAATTGCCAGCGTTTTCAGATCTAGTCATTGTTCTTTTAAGATTCGGAATAGAGATTCGCGGTCAATAGAATCATATGCTTTTTTGAAATCCACAAATGTACAGACGAGATTTTTATTGTACAGTTTTTGATGTCTTAGGATCAACTTTAGATTCAGGATCTGTTCAGAGCAAGATCTGCCCGGTCGAAAACCTGCTTGATATTTACCAATTTTAGGTTCTAACTGTCCCTGTGCTCTGTCTAATCCAGAAGAGGTACATATCCAGCATTGTATGTTTTTTGAGTTTCACAAGGCTGGTAACGTAACAGTTGCTACCAAAAACATTTGCGATGTTTATCCAAGTGTTTCATAAATGCCAAAGATGGTCTTCTAAGTTCAGATCCGGTAATTTTGATCTTTCCGACTCGTCTCGATCAGAAAGACCAACAACTGTAGACATTGACGTGTTCAGGGCGGAAGTAGAAGCAAATCCATGTCAGATAATCGAGAAACTGTCAAACAGTCTTAACCAACCTTGGTCGACAGTCCAAGAACATTTGCAGCGGATTGGTAAAGTAAACAGAGCAGGTGTTTGGTTTCCGCATAATCTGTCCGAAGAAAACAAAGCTAACCGATTCACCACATGCAATTTATTGCTTCAACGGAACAATACAGAAGCGTTTTTTGATCGATTGATCACTGGAGACGAAAAGTGGGTTATGTATGATAATACAAAACGCAAAAGGCAGTGGCTCTCTTCGAATGAATCACCACAAAGTACTGCTAAGTCAGGTCTACATCCCAAAAAGATGCTTTTGTATGTTTGGTGGAGTATTTGTGGAAATCGTCCATTTTGAAGTGCTGAAACATGGACCAACTGTTAATGCAGACCTTTACTGTGAACAATTGGATCGAATAAATCAATCTTTAATTGAAAAGTGTCCAGCGATTGTCAACAGAAAAGGCGTTATTCTGCAATACGATAATGCAAGACCACACTGCACAAGACGAACCCTGGAAAAAATTAATGGAATGGGGTGGGAGTTACTGCCTCACCCACCATACTCGCCCGATATTGCACCATCGGATTTCCATTTATTCCGATCGCTGCAACACTTTCTATGTGATAAAAAATTTGAAAATTTGGTTGATATCCAAACCAATTGATTTTTATCGATCCGAAATTGAAAATTTGCGCAGTAGATGGCAATAGGTTATTGATAACGAAGGTGATCTCCATTGATTAAAAATAAAAACTTTTTACAAAACATTTTTTTTGTTTTTAGTATGAATTTAATGTAAAAAAACGACATTATTTTCCGGTCCCCCTAATATATATATATATATATATATATATATATATATATATATATATATATATATATATATATATATATATATATATATATATATATATATATATATATATTTCAAGATCTTGTTTTTTATATTATTAAAATTAAAGTTGCTGTCATTATCTATAGCATGTTTGAAAGGGCAGTTACGTTTGGTTCTAGGTTTCTAATGTTTTTTTATTCTAGTTATCTAATACCCATGCATCTAATACCGTTACAAATGAATACAATCTAAGATTGTTAGATTATAATAAAAAAATTAACAAAATCTAAGTAACAAATTTATAAAATGTGCCAAAAAAAAAACATTTTATATAAACAAATTAAAGAACTCGACTATTCAACAAGATAAAGCAGATATGTGTAAAAATATAAATTTGTACTATTTATAAAAATAATATGTATATTATAGAACGTTAATAAAATAGTAAAACATAATAATTTTATTAATACAATTGACAGAAAATCTCAAAAAAATTGAAATATTAAACGGTCAGGAAAATATAATAATAATATATATAAATATATATATATATATATATATATATATATATATATATATATATATATATATATATATATATATATATATATATATATATATATATATATATATATATATATATATATATATATATATATATATATATATATATATATATAATATATATAATATATAAATATATATAATATATATAATATATTATAAATATATATAATATTATAAATATATATATATATATATATATATATATATATATATATATATATATATATATATATATATATATATATATATAAATATATATAATATATATAATATATTATAAATATATATAATATAAATATATATATATATATATATATATATATATATATATATATATATATATATATATATATATATATATATATATACTTACTTATTTATTTTATTATTATTTTAGGGTAGTATCATACCTGTTAATTTAAATGGGGTACTACCACCAGTATTGAACCAGATACATGAAACCACTGAACATATCAGGACGACTAAGGCATTCTTCGATATCGATAACAGCCAGAGTGTTTTCTTCCAAACTTTAGCTTTAGTTTGAATTTTCGTGAATTGCTGCAAAGAATAACACTTCCAAAAATCTCTGTCTAGCTAGTATATTTATTCAAAGAGAAGCTTTCATTTTAATTTCAAATCAAATAAAGTCTTAAAAAGTGTTACGTCTATTATATTGCATTTTACTCGACAGAATATTTGCAGAATTCAAAACTGCAAACAATATATGCAATTGCAAACAATATATGAACATAGTTTTGTTTTTAGTGGCTGAAGGTTATACAAATATTTGCAACTTTATATATTACTATCCTTTTGTTAAATCATTAAAAGTTATTTTATAGCTTCTGGTCCAAAAAAATATGCAGCTAATTGTATTTGTTATGTTATACAGTGACATTATCAATATTAAGAATTAAAAATGTACTTTAGTTTATGCTTATGAAATAAAATTTTGGAAATAAGAGCTGTGTTAACAAAAACCAAAATATATTTCAGCTTTCTGCACAGTGTAACAGCCAAGTCCTAAGATTAACGTTAGAAATATATTTACGTAAATGAAATTACACTTTCGTTGTGTAGGTTTCAACAAACATCCTTTCCAAGTATACTTTATGATTAGATGATCATGCATTTTCTAGAAGCTTTTGAAGATGGTGCTTAATTATCAGGATGATAGCAGCATCCCAGCCAAATTGCAATATTTCTTTGCTGATCTCGAAGAAAAGTTTAATGCAAGGAAATCCGCTGTACACACTACCTTCTAACTTTATTATAAACACAGATCGAGATGATTTTAGTAACATTGATGAGAATGCTCTTTTTGTGTTTTATTTAGTTAGTTATTAAAACACCTTTTCACAGAAATGGCCTAGCACGTCCCATTTTCAAGTATCTCTATCTCCTTTATTTCATGGGCTCATTGAAATTATTTGTACCTGACTTTGGACTGGGCAATGTAGTATTTACACAGTATTCTACGAACCTTTAAGGGCAATTTTTTGTTTTATATAGTTTAGTTTGTTTCTGTCTCGTTTACAGTACAGTCAAGTGTTTAAGTCGATTTTATATAAAAAAGCAAGTTATAGTCGTCGATTTTGCAAAAATCCAGCGGATAAGTTTTGTTATATATGCGGACGATATATTTTAAAGTCACAAACTAGATCCGATACAGTCAAAAATCTATCTTTTATATTTTAAGTACCAAATTGGAGATCAAGATAAAAGTTGGGCTCCTCATGTTATCCTCATGTTGTGGACGATTTATTTTAACGTCACAAGCTAGATCTATATTCGAAGAAGTCAAAAAATCCTATCTATTATATTTTAACTGCCAAATTGGAGGTCAAGATAAAAGTTGGGCTCCTCATGTTTGCTGTGTGAGTTGTCACGTAAATTTAGTGGAGTAGATGCATCGCAAGAAAAATTCTAGCCAGGAACTACTGATAGTGATTGCGCCTTTATACCTGGACAACATCATTCCCGCTGATTTTAATTCTTCATCAGGATCTGATCCAGAACTTTCTGAGAACACCAGTTATGACCCAACATTTTTAACAACTGCCAGTGGATCTCGCTAATAACTCAGAATGAATTAAATGATTTGGTACGTAATCTGGGATTGTCAAAACAAAAATTGGAACTTTTTGGTTTCAGATTTCAACAGTGGAACCTGTGAGATAAAAATGCAAATGTTTCACTTTACCGAAAACGGAATGTAACATTTTTAGGGTTTTATAAAATGGAAGGATCGCGGTGCGTCTGTTGTAATACTGATGGTTTAATGAATGAGCTTAATATGGAACGCATTTTCATAGATTCATTGAAACACGGCCTAAAAGCAGTCTTGCTTCATAATGGAAACAAAAAACTATCTATTCCTTCAGCCCATTCAGTGACAATGGAAGAAACCTATGACAACTTAGCAACCATACTAAATCGCGTTAAATGTGAACAGTATCAGTGGGATATTTCTGTAAGTATTGCTGTTTTTTTGTATCTATGGGACAGTAGGGCAAAAAGGAACGTTACAGTAAGAAAGATTGGCCTCATAGAACTTGGCTTCATAGAACAAACAAAATATGCCCCCTTGTTAACCCAAAAAAGGGACTTCTTACACCTCTCCATATTAAGCTTGGACTAATGAAAAACTTTGTTAAAGCCATGGACAAAGAAGATAAATCAGTTAAGCGATACAGAATTAAAAAGAGGCATAATTTATTGGACCTCAAATAAGCTTCTAGGTGAATTTCGTTTTCAAGAAAAATTAAGTGAAAAGGAATTGGCAGCTTGGAAGTGTTTTGTAAGTATAGTGAAATAATTTCTGGGTAACAAGAAAGACGAAAACTATAAAAACCTCATAGATGAACTCTTGAAAGCTTATGAAATACTAGTGAGTCGCATGTCCTTTAAAATGCATTTTTTATACTCCTATTTGGATGTTTTCCGGAAATTTTTGGGTACAGTAAGCAACGAACAAGGAGAGAGGTTTCACCAGGATATCAAAACGATCGGAGCAAGATATCAGGGGCGCTAGAACCCATCTATGTTGGACGACTAATGCTGGTTTTTAAAAATAAATGTTGCTACAGAACAAAAGAGAAAAAAGTTCAATTTTTTGTGGCTGTGTGACATCTCATGTAATATTTTTGTCCACATAATCCTCGATAATGTGTTTACATAAATTTAATACGTTCTACATGTTTATATTAAATAATTAGATTATGTAAATAGATAGATTGTAAAAATATGTCGTCTCTTTTTTTTTCCCAGCACCGACCCCCTACTCTACGTGTTACAAAATATTTCATATACATCTATTTTTATTTTATTTATATTTTTATTTATATTTAAAAAAAATATTTGTTGTCCTATGATAATTAACTATAACGACGTGATTCACGAATGATTTTAACAATCTTTACTTTTTACTTTATTACAAGAATAAAAAAAAAAATCACAACCGTTTCATTCAAAAGTTTATACTGAAGTAGAAATGTATTATAAACTAGCGAGAAGTAGCGATTAAGCAAATAGTCACTTCAATTGCAACGCATATGAGTTAAAAATCAAAATTAAAAAAAAAATTGTTTCCTGTCTTGAGTTAAAAAATTGCGAATGGTTAATTTTCAAAAAAACACAGTTACCCTTTATAGATACATAAAATCTCACATATTTTTGTATCTACCAGGATGATAATCATACCTTAAAACATAATAAGAATATAACACAAAGTATTCCTAAGAAAGTATCAGCGAATTTTATTTCGGAGGCTTTGCTGGCTATTTCTTGCAGCGTCGCCAAAGTGTTGTGACTTTTAATTTTCACACCCAAAAAGTTTTTCAATTGCGATGTGATAATAATGATGGATGTTGCCGATGTGAAACCGCTTGTAAGACAAGGTGATATAAAATCTACCAAAAATCCTAAAAAAATCAACATACATCAAGCACTGATAAAATCAGTTGAGTATTTTATGTTTTTACCTAAACTGAACAGTCCCATTGCTAATTCAATACAGCCTGCTATGAAAGTTAGCAGAATAACATATTCTATGGGTTTTCCTACCACGTAAGAAAATGTGAGCAATGCCATCAAACTCGTCGGTCCAATAGAAACTTCTTTTACTGTACCGAATATAACATACGTGAAAGATCCAATAAATGCCGTATATAAACCTGAAAATATTAAAATCAGTGTGAATCTTGTCTATTATCGAGATCATATTAATAGTGATAAATTCGTTAATAATTAAAATGAGTGATAAATGGGCATAAAAAATGGATGAAAATAAATTTAATAAACAAACTTTAACAAGTTGCGGAGGCCCATAAAAATATATACATTATGTGGCATAATTAAAGGTAACTACACAGGCCAACAGTTGTTTTGGTCCCGGGGTATTTGGAGCTGATTTCATACGAATTTGATGGCTTGAATTCAAATATGGCATTCATTTTTGCCTAGGAGCTCTAATTTCTAAGATATACCATTTTAGTGAAATATACGTTTCACTATTTTAAGTTAATTCCATGTATCAAATGAAAGAACTAAACACGGAATTTTTATTATTATAACAGGTGTCCAGAAATGCCGTTCATATTAATTACTTGTTTGCTCCTAGAGGGCGCAGAACGCGCTGATCGTATTAACCTTACATCGAAGATTGGTTCAGGGAAAATTAGTTACCATGGAGTATTTCACCGGACAACAACGTGCTTTCTGTGTTCGCGCGTATTGTCAAAACAACAATTCGCTTATTACGGCTCGTCGTCTTTATAGGGCCGAGTATAATTTACACGACATAAACGAGGCATCAAGTGTTAATCCAATAAAGAAATGGATAAACAAATTTGAAACTACAGAATCAAGTCTAAATTTACCGTCCACGGGTCGTCCAAGGACAAGCAGAGGTGCAAACAACATTAAACGTGTGCGTGAGTTGGTTAGAGAAAATCCATCCTAATCCGTAAGGAAGCGAAGTAGATTATTATTTTCCAAATACTGTACTATAATACTATAATAATATTATAAAATTATTATACCTTAAATCGACTTCTGTTAATTATACCTACAAAATGAACAACAATATTGGACAGCTTGTATTAAACAAAAATTATTACATACAAAGATAGAGGAAAAAGTCAGCGATGAAACCAACTAATGGCTGAACACTTCAGAAGCTTCTTTTCCGTGAAATTCTTGAATGTATTTTGGAATAGTCCCTTTTTAAACTCCAGCAGTAATCTGCCATCATGTGCGTATCCCATCTTTATTATTCCTCAGTAGTGTACCCTAAATTTTAAGAAAAACGGTCAAAGTGGCTGTGTAAATAGTGCGCCTAATGCTCATGCTACACCCAAGGGATCTGAAGCATCTTGTTTACCAGTTCAACATAGTTTTCAGCTTTGCGTTTACCCAGACAATTTCCAATAACTGCAACAAATGAAGGTCAAGCTTTTCGCTCAACCTCATTCATCGAATTTACGAAGGCAGGATCCGTAATGAGTTGTTTCATTCGTGGGCCGTCAAATATCCCAGTTTTAATTTTTTCCATACTCTACTAAAGCATTTTTCCCCTATATATGCGAAACAGCAAAACTTTAGGCCCAGCTTGATATGCATTGGAGAAAAGATAATTTTTTCTAGTCCAACTAAGGGGTCGTTAATAACATTCTTTTCCCCAACGTCCATGTTTTCTCTCTTAGGCTACTCTTTTCTAAACCAGTAGTGTGTTTTGTCTCTGCTATCCCAGAGGCACGAGAAGCAAGGACATTTGGTGTGGCCACTTTGCTGACTAATGAGAAAGTTTACCATTTTTAAGTCCGCATAAATCACCATTGATATTCATGATAGTTTATCTTCTCGAAGACCAAAGCTATGGTGTCCTATTCTTCTCTCATTTTCGTTGCGTGAGCAATTGGTATTGGACCATATTTGTTCTATTGTGTAGAAAGACACATTTCAAACTTTGGTTTAAACTGTCAATAAATAGGCCTCTAATTTTGTGACAAAATTCAAGATTGCCTTCTTGAGAGAAGAATGGTAGCAGATCATTTTCTCTTGTACGGTAAAAGATAATTTTGGTTCCTTATTCCAGTAAATGTTTGTCGTTCAATCTGGAAGCCAGTAATTCAGAAGCTTTTTTTGACAGGTTGAGTACTCTAGTGAAGTCATTTAACTCATCCTGGTTGAACGTTCGGGAACTGACTATCACTTTGATTAGTATCAGAAGGGGGATCAGAGGGACAATACTCGTCCTCTTAGAATTCTGGTAGCTTATGCCATCTAGTGAATATTCCTGGAACTAACTCAACCGCAGACTGACAATAGGACAAATATACAGGAACCAATCCTTGTATAATAATTTTAGAACACCCATATTTGAATGTATTAAAAAAAAAATTGGTGAATAAGTAGATAGTATCTAAAAAAGTAGATCAGATAGAGAAAAACTGATTTCATATTTAGATTTAGCGCCCCAAATATGGCTAAAATCAGTTCTTAAATCCTAGGCACCAAAAAACAATTATTTTCTTGTAGGCCTGTATTATTCATTTAAAAAGCCCGCCAAAAAGGCATGGAAACTTTTTTGCAGTAAGTTAGTATCAATGTACATAATTGTCACACAGTGTTTTGGCGCCATCTGTCAACCAGTTTGTTTACAGTTGTTTGTCAGGTTAGTCGACTTCAAGTGTGTTCTATAGTTTGTAAAATGAGTAAAAAAAATATGAAACAAAGAGTTTGCTTCTTTTCGGTTGACTTTCAACGTGTTCGACTGACGAAAACATCGACAATATGAAGTAAATCGATTGCTTGTAAAAGCATATGGTGAGGCTGCTTTAAGTGAGAAGTTGTCGTGAGTGGTTTCAAAAGTTTAAAAATGGTGAGTTTGACGTGGAAGACAAAGAACGCGGTGGAAGGCCGAAAGTGTACGAAGACACGGAATTGGAAGTATTATTGGAGGAAGATTCGTCCCAAACGCAAAAAGAACTTGCTCTTAATTAGATGTGACTCAACAAGCAATTACACATCGTTTACAATCGTTGGGAATGATTCAAAAACAAGGAAATTGGGTTCCATATGAACTAAATCCAAGAGGCGTTGAATGCCGATTTTGTATGAATAAAATGCTGCTTGCCAGGCATAATTTTTTTTTGCATCGCATAATCGGTGATAAAAAATGGATCCACTACGATAACCCAAAGAAAAGAAAATCATGGGGACCACCTGGCCATGCTTCAACATCGACAGCTAAACCGAATATTCATGGAGAAAAACTTATGCTGTGTATTTGGTAGGATCAGCTTGGTGTCGTGTATTATGAGTTGCTCAAACCGAGTAAACCATTACTGGAGCTCTCTACTGAACACAATTAATGAGATTGAACTGAGCACTCAAGGAAAACGTGCCCATTACTACTCCAGACATTACAAAAATATTCTCTTATATGATAATGCTCGACCGCATGTTGCGACGCCGGTCATAACCTATTTGGAAATACTTAATTGGGAAGTCCTACCCCACCCGCCGTATTCACCAGATATTGCCCCTTCCGATTATCACTTGTTCCAGTCGATAACACATGGTCTGTCTGAGCAGCGCTTTACATCATATGAAGGTACCAAACATTGGGTCGATCCGTGGATAGCCTTAAAATGTGAAGAGTTCTTCCGACGTGGTATCCGAATGCTGCCAGAAAGGTGGGAAAAAGTAGTGTTTAGTAATGGACAATACTTTGAATAAAACGTAATGTACCGTTCTTTCACAATAAATTTGATTTATCTAATTTTAATAGAAAACGGCGGAAACTTATTTGTACACCTGTTACATTATTTTGAACCTACGATAAAAAAATGTTAAAACAACTTCATCGAAGAAGATTCTATTAAAGAAAAAAGAATAGAAGCGCAGGCATAGACTTTTTATGGAAAATATTGTTGATGAAATGTAAACAACGAAAATTGTTTTTTAATATTTTTTGTTGTACAAGAAGCATAGAAAATAATAAAAATCTTAAAGGGGAAAACCAACAAATTGAAAATGCACCGCGATCTCCATAACAGATCTAGGGGAAATGTTAGTAATATTTTTGGTGACAAATTATATCACCTTCAATAATTCAACCTAAAAAATGAATGTTCCTAAGTTTAAATAAATCACTAGTCACGTTGGTTATAGGATTACAAATGCGGGCTCTGTACTTACCATATTGTGGTGCTAATCCAGCCAGTCCAGCATACGCTACAGATTGCGGTATCATCGTCATACCAACTGTAATACCAGCTACAAAATCGGCTATAATATCTCCTCTTGTGTATTTAGGAAGCCAATGTAAAATATGAAACCTTTTGAGTAATGTTTCTTTAATTTTTTGACCTACAGAAATATTATCTGATCGTTCTACGAGATTTGCCACTAAAATTGATTAAGAATAAGAACTATAAGCAATTCATATAAGAGGGGTTCATAAAAAGAAATATAAGTATTTATTAAATAATTGATACTGAGATTAAAATAGCATATGAATAATCACGGGCGTAGCCAATGGGGGGGTTTTGGGGGTTCAAACCCCAAATATTATACCGAAAAAATACGAGGAGTGAAGAGAGTTAAATTATTACATTTGAATTGAATATATATCTGAACTAGTGGACGTTGCGCACAGTAACGCCATCTCTTGTCATTTCATTTCATGTAAGTATATTTTTGTTGTTTTATTTACTTCAAACTAATGAGCCCCCCCCCCCCCCCCCCAATGTATTTAGTTGTTCAGTATTTATTTTCCCTTAAACAAATTTAACTTTGTATGCATACAACGAATGTTTTCATCTAGTACAGTGTTTTTACAAATATAATTAATTATTGTGGTGTAAATAGCAAATAAATAAACTAAAGTGGGAAATATAAAGTAGACTATAAACCACGGGCGTAGCCAAGGGGGGGGGGGGGGGGGTTGGGGGTTCAAACCCGAAATAAGCCAAATATTACCTAATATTGTATCGAAAAAAATACGAGGAGTGAAGAGAGTTAAATTATTACATTTGAATTGATTTAGATTTAGCGCAGAGGAACGAAATTAATTTAACCATTTCATTTAAAGTTAAGAACTTTATAAATATGTCGTAAATTTTCCGATGAATATATAGATATTAAATTTCATGTAAGTATATTTTTGTTGTTTTATTTACTTCAAACTACACCCCCCGAAACTAAATCCTGGCTACGCCCGTGTGAATAATTCATTTTAGGCAAGACGAACACAAAAGTGCTGTTACTAATTTACAATTTGATCTAATCCTTAATCCTTGAACAGACTCTTAATCAGGCTCTTAATCCTGTATATGCCAAACATACAGTTGTAAAAATTATCCCATGTCTAACAAACAAACGTTATTCTCTTACTAGTTTTTACAAAAGCTGATATACATTTCCTTAATGTTAATGTGTTATTTTTATTTCTATTTGTACAGCCCAGTCGTAAACCGTATTGTAAAAAAAACTTTCTCAGAATCACTCAAATTGTTCTTGAAACGTCATAGATGACGTTAATTTTCCTTTCTTTAAAATTTAATTTAGTAATCTGATACTTAAAGGATTTTTTTAGATGAAATGGGTGCCAGTATTTAATATTGCATCTATTTTTCGATTGAACCTACAGATTAAGATTTGAACCCTGATGATTGGATGATCAGGATGTCTCGAAACTCAACGTCAAGATGGTGCCAGGCGAAAGGCCCAAATTATACCAGTTTTGGCAAAAATAGGAAAAAAAAATCCATGTAACTGTGTTAAGTGATAATAGGAATGTTTTTGAAAATCTTGAAATTCGACACTCTAGGCTATATCTTTAGGTACTGTGATCACACATCTCCCAATATTTCAGTATTATTTTTTATAACATGATCCTAACTAACCATGCTGTTAATCGCAGTCACAAATCAAACAATGAACGTCGTTGATTTAGTAAGAAAAAAGTTTCATTGAGTCGTGGTTTAAAAAATTATTGTCAGCTACACTATTCTGGGCAAGTTATTTCAAAGATGACCCATTTAGTTAAGATTTCAAAATGGTACAATTGGCACTTTTCTTTCCTCAAAAAATATGATTGCTATTTTTTTGCAAAAGGACCACATTTCAAAAAACTCATTTCTCCAAAACGATTTGCAGATTTTGTTAGAAGATGTACCACTCAATATCTACAGAGATATGTGGTTTCAACAAAATGTTTGCCCGGCGCTTTATGCTCGCCCTGTACAGGATTACTTGAATAGAGAGTATTCCGAAAGGTGGATTGGGCGCCGTGGTTCAATTGAGTGGCCTACTCGTTCTCCGGACCTAAACCCTCTTGATTTCTTTTATTGGGGCTGCATAAAAGAAAAAGTGTATTCATAATCAATTCAAAATTTAGCCGAACTGCGTAACAGAATTGCCGAAACAGCGGAAGAAATAAATGCAAGGAGATTTTCTGAGGCGATGCAGAGCATGTATTCGTGCCGAAGGCAAACTATTTGAGCTTTTGCTTTAGTTAAAAAAAAATATTGTGATAAATAAAAGTCTTACGATAATTCCTTTCATTTTATTTTGATTAAGTTTTATCTTGATAAAATAATAGACCAATTATTAATTTGACTCACACACATTGCCTTTGGATTGTGTGTTTTTTGAAATAAGGTTATTTTGAGAAAAAAGGCCATAATATTTTTTGTGGGAAGAAAAATGCCAATTGTTCCCATTGCCAATTGTTAACGGAAGGGCAAATGTCGGTACCCTGGCAAGTCTGTACATCAAGAGGCGAAACATGTGCCCCCAATTGCAGGGATGGGTGGGGCTCGTCCCCAGTCAAGCCCCTATCAAAATGTTTATGAGATTGTGAAACCCAGCGGTTGGGTGTACGTGACACTCAGCTACTGTTGTCTCATTAGACGCTGTCCAAAGAAACCTAACATTGCATATGTACGCCATCCGACTGGAAATCGGCAAGAGTATAGGTTGTTGACTGTGGTTGGGGTCAACCTATTCTTGACGGGAGAGCATATGTCGGTACCCTGATGAGCCTGAACTTAAAGAGATGAAACATGCGCCCTCCAATTGCAGGGAATGGGTGGGGCTCGTTGCTTAATTACTCTCTAGTTAAGAGATGTCCTGGGCCATTCAATGGAATGCTAGTAGTTTTAGAACTAAATTCAATCATCTCCTGATGATGCTATCATGGTTAACGAAACGCGCGTCCAAAATTAAGAAAAGTGATTTGGTGTTTAGTAGTAAATCTTTCTGAGTTCAGTGTTTCACACCGAAAGTTCCAGTAGAAAAATTGCACTAATACATAATAAAGGTATATATCGACATTAACATGGTTACAACTACAAACAAGTCCACTGACAGTCGAAATGCATTGTAGACCTCACTTTAAAAGTTTTTTTGGCTTTTTTTCCAAAAAAAATATCGTGGTGCTCGACCATTCCATTTTTCTGTGGACATAACGACAACTACGATCCAAAAACTCAAAATACAACAGTTTGATTTTAACACTTACTTATCGATGATACTTCAAAAACTGACAAATGAGTTTTCTAATTTCATGTACACTCTGTACACAATTTCAATTTCATGTACACTAACACTCTCACTGACACACCCCGACTATGAGACAAACAGATCAGATTTTCGACTTTAAATTTTTCCTAGTTTATTTGACAATGCAATATATTCTAATCAGTTTTAAGTGTAATTTTTTCTTATTAAATCCAAAATAAATAAAAGCTTCACATAAACACAATAGTTTTATACGCTGTGTTTCAAGGCAAGTTTATATTTCACATATAAACGGAAAAAAATATTTTGTTTTATTGAAGTATTTCCTTTTAACTTGATTTAAAATATTGTGAAGTGAAGGCCCATAAAGGACTCTTCTTCTTCCTGTGGTACTACAGTACGTTAGAGAGCCTTGGCCTCCTTCAACTTTCGCCTCTAACCGGATCTCCAGCAACCCCTTACCAGTTTTTGACGTGCAGTAGTCCTTCAGCATCAGTCATTGAAATTATTTATACCTGACTTTGGAGTATAAAGGTAAGAAGTAGTTTGGCACAAACTATTACTGTTTTTTTTGTATCTATCGGACAATAGGGCAACAAAAGAACATTACAGTAAAAAAGATTAGCCTCACAGAACTTCTTTTGAACCTAGTACTTTAAACATAAAATATTCCCCTCTTGTTAACCGCCTGTTCTTCCGCCTCTCCATATTAAGCTTGGGCTAATGAAAAACTTTGTCAAAGCCAGGGGCATATATGGTGATGGTTTCAAGTACCTAAAAGAAATATTGTCTCAATTAAGTGATGCAAAACTAAAAGAAGGCATATTTATTGGACCTCAAATAAGGAAGCTTCTAGGTGATTTTCGTTTTCAAGAAAAATTAAATGAAAAGGAATTGGTAGCTTGGAAGTGTTTTGTAAGTGTAGTGAAAGGATTTCTGGGTAACAAGAAAGATGAAAACTATAAAAGCTTCACAAACGAACTCTTGAAAGCCTATGAAATACTAGGGTGTTGTATGTCCTTCAAAATGCACTTTTTACAATCTTATTTGAATTTTTTCCATAAATTTGGGTGCCGCATAAGCGGCGAACAAGGAGAGATTTTTCACCAGGACATCAGAAGGATGGAAGCAAGATACCATCTATGTCGGTCGACTACTTCTGGTTTTTAAAAAGAGATGAAATTACAGAACACAAGAGGAAAAAGTAAAAGTTGTCACTGTATAATATGTAATATGTTATATGTTATGTAATATTATCTCATGTAATATATTGTTTATTCACATAATCCTCAGTAATGTATTTACATAGATTTAACACATTTTACGTGTTTATATTAAATAAATATCTTTAAAATTTTGTTCGTTAGGCCAATTTATTACAAAAAGGAATCACTGAGAAATTTGTCTCTGTTTGGTTTTTTGTTTTTACCCAGTGATTCTTTCTTTAAATAAGAATAGGTATTTTTGATATTTTTTGAGTTTTAGATAGTGGCGAAAAACCCAAATAAAGGGAAAAAAATACAAAATACTTTATATACACCTGTTTTCATTAATGTTACCTCAAAAAAGTTTAAATTTGTTGATATGAGCTATTAATTGCTGAATGTCGTGAGATAATCCATTACCTTCAAGCTTCAGTAATCTGAAGGTATGTTATCTATCCCGGGAGCTTTATTATTTTTAAATTGCTTTAAATTGCATAAAGCATTAATATATTAATTTTGACGATACATTGAGTCAGGTTACATTATTTTTGAAACATAGTATATGTTATTGGGATATAACGTAATAAACTGCTAAATATTATAACGTAATGTCTTATGAAAATAATGCTGGAGGATATGAAACAGGATATAGAATAAGAAAAAGTTCCAAATAAGATGGCAATAAAACGACTGCACGAGATGCACTGTTTTCACTTTTGATAACTGATAAAAGTAAGTAATTTCTAGACTGGATTATCCAGTAAATTTTAAAAGTAACGTTTATATTACATATTACGATTATAGCAGGATTCTAATATTGCTTGGCAAATATTTAATATTTTTAACACTTTAAAATATTTCTTCAGCGTACTTTTATTACATGAATATATATACCCAAAACGAGGCTGGGTGTAAAGGATCCTCAATGTGACCTTGGACGTTATTGGAATTTTCCATGTACAACCATCACAGAACAAACAAAACTATAGATTTTTGAGATTTTTTGTTTTTCAACATATACATTTAGATCAACGACGTTTCAAGTGTTTAATAATCTCAGTAAAATACCCCAATTGGCCCAGCTCTGTAAAATAAACAGTTATCTCAGCTTTGACCTTATCATTTGAACTTTGACCTCATCATCTTCGTCTAACGAGCTATTTCTTCAGGTTAGAGAGGAGGAAGTAATCGCTAGGCAACCGAATACGAGGAACACACACAAGTTTATGGAAGCACTTCGAATCGTATGTCATGGGGTATTGCAGCAACAACTAGAGAAAGAATACTTTTTGTTTGGCCAAATGTGATTCTTTAACCTGAATAGCGCCCTTGAAATGACCCAGTAATGAAGCGTAATACTCCCAGGTCTTGCCCTTTGTCTTGTCTATAAGAACCATACTATGCGAATTCCAGAAAACCGAAGCCATGAATTTTCCTACAGGTGGAACCGTTCTCGCTTTCTTTGGCGCATTCTCACTTACTCGCATCTATCATTTGGACTACTATTTAGTCTTTGGCTTTAAATTGCCAATCTGTGTTTTATCTAATCAGTCACAAACTCGAAGAGATTTACCACCACCAAAACACTTGTTTATAATTTGTCCTCACTGTTCTGTGCTAAACCCAACAAATTTCATTAAAAAAATCAAAAACACTCATTAGCGGGAAGGTGAAGTCTTGGTGTTCTTTGATGTATCATGATTGTTTCCGAGTGTACCGATTCCGCATATTTTGAAATACCTGAGGGAGTTAGGGAAGAGTGGTGTAAACACGAACGCCGAATAATCCCGAACGCAACAGCTCTAATATGTTCTAAAGATTACGGCACCTGTAGTGCTAGACATTAACACGGGAGAAACGGACGCACGCACGAGTCGAGGTATGAATATTTCGATTTTTTTGTGTGTTTTCGATTAAAATTTTTCATAAATGTATCTTGACGTAGCAATTTTTGACCATTTGAAGAGGACTGTTATAAAAGAACCCAAAACTGGTAGAAAACCATTATACTATTATTATTATTATTAAAACCATTATACACTAGACTATATTATAAAATGCAGCAAAACTATTTTATGGATTATCGATAAAAAAAAGTTCGCCAAATAGCTTTTCAATTTGCAGAGCGGAGTAATCTTCTTCATAATTTTAACCGAGTAAAACAGGTAGCCTGAAAAGGCTGGTATTATAATTTTATGAAAAGACATTACAGGGACCTGAGATTAAAGACACCTGAGGGAACTTTAATCGTATTAAAGATTTTAATGAAGCCGACGTTAAAATATTTTATGATAATACAAAATAAATATCATATTCAACCTGATAAAATATTTAACGTAGATGAGACAGGTATATCAACTATTCAAAGAAATTCGAAAATATTGGTAGCAAAAGGTGAAAATCAAGTGGGCAAGGCAACAAGTGCCGAAAAAGGGTTTACAACTACAGTTATTTGTGCATTTAGTACGGCTGGCCAATATATTCCTCCATTTTTTATATTTAAAAGAAAGCGCATGAATGCTCTGTTACTAAAAGGCAGTAACCCTAACTTGCTTGGATTTGTATCACACTCTGGATGGATAAATGAAAGTTTATTTATTGACTGGCTACACCACTTCATTTCTTTTGCAAAGACTTCAAAAGAAAATCCAATACTGCTAATTTTAGACAATCATGAGGGTCATGTCAGTTTTGGTGCATACCCACGCTGTTAAAACTATGGGATCATTGTGTTGACTTTGCGACCACCCAGACTTGACATAGACTTCAGCCTTTAGATTTGACATTTTTTTGGGCCTCTCAAGAGTGCATACAATAAAGAATGCGAAAATTATATGTCAGATCGATTTGGAAAGCCCATCACACAATACGAGATAACTGAATTATTTACAAATGCTTTTAACCGGTGCAGTAACCTTGAAAAGGCAGGAAATTCCGTTAAATCTGCAGGAATATATCCCTTTGGCTCAGTTGAAATTGATACGATTCAGCCATTCATTTCCCAGAATACTACATTACAAGCAACAAAAAATCAAACACAAAACAGTGAAACCGATGTCCAACCTCCAAATAATCAAGTATCCAACAATCAAGTATCCCCAGTTGACCAACAAGCTTCCGATGCTCACAATTCTATTTTACAAGATTATGACAAACAAGCTGCTGAAAAAACTTCTGATATATCTGTAGCTGCACAAGTTTGCGATATTCAAGTGCTGAATTCTGATACACGTGCTGTCCATTTCCAATCAAGTGACACACAACCGCTTAATACTTCTGCTTCTCCTTCCATGGTACAACATTCTGGTTCAGCAATGGATACTCTTGGTGGACATGACAATTTAGTTGCCTGAGCTGAAACTGAAAAGATGAGCATGCTGTCAACTTCTCCATCCGAAATCGTTGAATTGTCAATTATTCCTTCCAAAACATCTAAGCGCAATATTAGAAAGAAAAAATCGATTATTTTAACAAGCACACCTGTAAAAGTTTAACTAGAAGAAAAGGAAAATAAGAACCGATCACAAGAAGAAGAAACCAAAAGCAAAACTAAAAAAATACCAAGGAAATAAACTGAAATAAAATGACTGAAACGTGACGATGGGAAATCCAAAAATAATGAAACTAGAAAAATACTAAAAAATGTCATCAATATTAAAGACTAGAGATTCTGACCAAGACAAGAAAAAAGAAAAGCACAAAAATGATGACAATTATTGTATTTTTTCGTGATGAAAATTAATCAAAATATTAAATTAATATTTTGCATCATACAGATAAACCAGTCTTCATCTGAAGAAATTTCCGTCAGATGAAGACTGGATTATCTGCTTCGTATGTGGAAATTGGGCTCATGAGAAGTGTACACATGGACAATCAACATGGGCCGGTTATACCGAACACTAAGGGTTTTGTTTTTTCTCCTTAATGTGATATTTTATTAAAAAAATCTAATGATTGAGTTGATTTCTAAAGTAAGATGGATAGTTAAACATAATTAAGAAGGAATAAAAGAAACTGTCATAATTCCACTGTCTTATTTAAGTTTTCTCTTAGGTATTCGTGTTTCCCCCACTCTCCCCTACTCGAGTTTAACGATTTCAATAACAAGATAATGTTTTTACAATTTTCGATTAAAAAATTTAAACTTAAAAGATTTTGTTATTAAATTAAATGGTAAATCCGAAACGAAACCACAGCATTTACGTATAAACTCAAGAACCATGATAATTTGCCATGTTTGGTTGTTTTAGTGAATAGGAACAATAATTTTTATTGTTCCATAATTGTTAACAATAATTTTAAGTTAGATATTAATAGTTTTAGGAAAAATATCACCACTTCGAGATACATTCCTAACGTTTCGAATCATAGCTTCCATAATAAGATGGCTAGTTTAAATTTTAAAGTAGATAGACAAACAAAGAAAACTATCAATGAATTGAAATTAATTAGGACGGGGTCCGAAGTGACCGATGGATCTTACTTTCCTATTAAGAATAACGAATTGGGTGTATTAAGAATAACGAAATTACTGTACTTATAAGGAGTCTGTATCACATTTGTCTGAAATTAACCTTCTGATGTCTAATACATTTAATTAATTTAAATATAAATTCCAAAACACACCTTTAAAACATTTGCATTGCCGCATTGCCTGTCAAGAGGTTTCTAGCCAAGTACAGCATCCTAGTATTAGACCATCCGCCTTATTCGCTGGATCTTGCGCCGTGCGACTTCTGTCCGTTTTCTAAGGTGAAATCTGCATTAAAAGGAACAAGATTTGAGTCCGTTGAAGTTGTGAAAGATAAAGCGGCACGAGTTCTGAAGGATCTGACAGAAGAAGACTTACAGCAGTGTTTCGAAGAATGGAAGATTTGCATGGAGCGTTGTAGGAATAGAGGAGGGGTGTATATTGCAGGTGATAATCAGTAAATATGCATGAAATCAAAATAAAATGTTTTACAGCATCAGTCTGGTTATTTAATAGTCATACTTCGTATAATAATAAGTATTGGCTGCCAAATTTAATGGGCACATTTTCAAATACTCAAACTTACCTTTCTTGTGCAATTCCTCTATTGAAAATTGATCATGGTGACTAAAAATTCGCTAGCGGATCAAATTAAAATATTGAGTTGATGCAAAGGTTCGTCCCATTTTGAGAAAAATTTTATTGACTAAAAATTATACTGAATCAATACAGTATGTGCCGTTCTATTCGATAACTTTCAACTTTTCGGTTGTTTCTTCAACTCTTCGGTAACTTCATAATCCCTCACTCATAAAAGTTAATACTGATATTTCTAGCTAAAAAAATGATGAACATTTTTCCAAAGGAAGTAAAGTTTTCTCCATCTAAGCTGCTTTGAAGCGATCTAAATAAATGGTACTCTGACGAAGCAAGGTCGGGAGAGTAGAGTGGATGTGTGCCCAATTAACGGTGGCTGAAATCGAAGACAGCTTACGAAATAAGATCTAGTATTGCCTTGCTTGCAAAGATAAGCCCGCATCCGCATCTTCTTATTCCCAAAGCCCTATACATTCTCTCACGAACCGGCGTAGCTTCACTCCTGAAGGGGTAAATGCCCATGGTCCTGATTTTGGTGGAAGCACATTTTCTTCTATCCTGCCTAAAGCTGAACCTACTATTAAAGACGTTATCAAACTAGTCTCCGAATTGTACAGTACGATTCAGCAACAGAATAACACAATCCAGACCATACCGAGAGAGTTTACTGATCTAAAAAATAACTCTAACAGAATTAATGTCCTAGAGACGCAAATCGAACTGTTAAATAATTATTTAGCTATCTTAAAGTCTAACAATGATTCTCATTAGACCCTGATTCCCAGCTCCGAAGAATTGCTAAATGAACTACCCGACCGTGAAAGACGCAAATCAAACTTTATCGTTTTTGACATAGACGACTCAAACACTCAAGCCATATCTGAGAGCGATAAGTTATTTGTGGATAGCATCATTCAAACCACGTGCGATTTTAATTCCAAACACGTGCGTGATTAATTCCAGCAAAATCAAAATACATGGCCTTGGTAAATTTACAGATAGGAAAAAACGTCCGCTCAGGGTAATGTGTAATCCTGCCGATGTTGTTACACTTGTTCTTAAGAACGTTAGAAACCTAGCCATGTTTTGGGGCATATCAGGTCAGTGTGATAAAACTAATCAACAAATCCGTCACTACAAATTAGTTAAAGACGAACAAAATCGTCGTTTAAAGGCTGGCGAGAGTAATATTAAAATTGGTTATCGTAATGGTCAACCAGTTATTGTACCCCATGAGCCATCCAAATCGTCAATACGTCATTTAAACTAAATATAGTAACGAAGCATTAATGCATAGCATTAGTCTTATTTATCAGAACGTGCGTGGCGTAAGAACAAATACTGCGGATGTCTACCAGTCCATGCTATCCAACAATTATCACATTATTGCTCTGTTGGAGTCCTGGCTTTTGATGCTGAACTGTTCGACCCCAGGTACGTACCCTTCAGAAAGAATCGAGATCTGGATATTCTCGGCGGCGGAGTTATCCTTGCCGTTCATTCATCTTTACGAAGCTCGATCTGTCCATCTATGAGGAGCAGAGAGAACAAAAAGAAATCATTGGGTGCCAAATCAGGACTCTACGGCGGATGGTCCATTAATTCGATAGTTTAACCGGTCAAATATATATTTTTATCTTATTTCTTCAAATACTTCTGGCAAACAAATGGTTGTATACAATTCAGAATTGACCGTTCTACGATTCTCATTCTGTAGACGCTCTGTAGCCACATGCCAATTTATCCCAAAAAAACAGACGACCATTTGCTTCAAAGTGTTTCTTGCGTGAACAACTTTAGTTGGGTTTGGCTCATTTTGAAAGACCCATACAGTTGACTGCTGTTTACATTCGGGCTCATACGCATAGATCCCAGATTCGTCACCTGTGTAGATGTTATACAAAGCTTTTGACGCACCACGATTGTATTTTTTGAGCTTGTCTTTGCACCAATCGACCCTAGCCTTTTTTGAGCAATTATCAAATTATGCGGAAACCGCCGCGCACAAATCTTTTTCACGGCTAAATGTAAAATCTTGTGTATGCTTGCCATACTAATACCAAGGGATGCCTCTAGCTCACGGTATGTCACATGATGATCTTGCTTTATCAGTTCGCGCACAGTAACGATGTTTTCTGGCACAATATACGAGTTTGGACGACCTTCTTTAAATTCGTCCGTGAGCGAACGACGGCCACGATTGAATTCACTAAACCAGTGATATACAGTGGTTTTAGATAATCCACGTCGAAAGTCGTAGTAAATCATCGCACGGAAATTCTCACGAGTTAATTCCATTTTTTTACTGAGATCAAATTTTCAAGTCACTAAACAACACAAGTAGCGTCCGTATCACAAAACGTTTCGAATACGTATACAGTCAACAATGTCAAACTTTACGATGTATATGTCAGACGACGCCTAGCTTGTAGCTTGCTTGTTGCTAATTCTGAATACATAAATAGCAACTCTCGCAGTGGCGGCTCGAGAGGGAGGGCGTTAGGGTGTCGCCTCTCCAGCATTTATTAAAGTAAACAATTTTTCAGAGCAAAACACTATATTTTATTTCCGTTAACCTCCTGTATAGGGTTTTACGAAAAGTAAAAAGGAGGAAGGGGAAAGCAAAAAAAAATCTTCAGCAGCACTATTTTCTTCTACGCCCTCCCACTCTCATCGGTTATGCGATGCAATGCCATCTAGTGCCAAAACGGCACAAACTTATGCATCGACCCAATATTAATAAAATTACACTTTAATATAAATAAGCAATAATAGAGTGGTGCTTAGGTAGGTCCTTTATTGGAAATAAAAATCATTTATTTTTCTAGTGGTTTTATTTAACAAAAAAACAACAAAACTATAACTTATAATTGTTACCAACCAAAACAAATCTATAGATTCAACAAGATACCCCTGCCTCATGATGCACAAACCTTAACAAACCCCAAACCAAAGGGTGACGAAAAATGTAATAAATAAAAATCGTATAGACAAATATTTCATAAAGTTTTAAAAAAGAAGAAAAAAATAGGTATAACAGATTTCATATTCATATGACAAATAAGGACGTTCTCAATGAATATGCACTCTTAAAATATAAAATTTACTCATATTTGTGCCGGTTTTGGCAGAATGCCGAGTTTTAAAAGTAACATGTTCAAAATATACACAAAAATCAACATAAAAATAGGAACTTTCATAGTCGAAAATGAGAAAAAAATCGTCTTGGCAATATACAGTAAATTTTATACAGTTATACAATTGTATAAAAAATATGTTGACAATTTCGTATTATGTACACAAATCAAATTTCCAATTAAAAAACATTCAAACCTTTAAAACTACAATCTATATATACCATATTAAAATTTTTCTTATATTTAACACCCTACTGACACACTGTTGCCTTAAATAACTACTCCTAATGGCACTAGTTAATAGTTATAGGGACATCTTGTTAATTAAAACAGAACTGTAGGAGATTTAATAAAGTAAAAGATGCCAACATTTTGTGCAATAAAATAAGCTCGACATTCTCTTCTGTTTTAATAAAACCAATTACCTCTTTGCCTGGAATTAAATATTACTTTATTATAACATGACCTCAGTTTTTGTACTGATTTTTTGGAAAAGGAATAAAATTATTAATTGTGTTTACATATACAAAATCATTATAAATTACATGATACTGAACATTATAGTTTAAACACATAACACTCAATACCAATATATGATAAAGACCAAATCTAAGAGATTTACTACTAAAGACCAAATCACTTGTTTTTACCTTCTTAGGAAAAGAGGATAGAGAAATAAGGATAGAGTCCTGGAAGAAATAGGCACACTCAAAAGTCAAGTGCAAAGACGAAAGTGTTATCAAAAAATCAATAATCTCAGAAAGGAATTTAGGCCCAAGGTGAATATGTGTAAGGATAAACAGGGACACATACATAACAGAGATGATATTCTCCAAAGATGGGTAGGGTATTTTTCAGAACTTTTTGGGAACAGACGAAATATACCATAACAATTTCAAGTCCGTAATATAGTCGTCGAACCTAACATTAAGGATATCGAAGAGCATATTCAAATAAAACACCTAAAAATCATAAAGCTCCTGGCCGAAATGTAATTCCCTCGGAACTTTTTAAATATGGCGGAGAAGTGTTGGAAAAAGCTGTGCTCCAAATAATTCAGAAAATATAGTACCAACAACGGATGCCTGACAAATGGACCATGGGTCTGGCCTGGTGTTAGCCCACTTGATAAAAAAGAGATCAGCTAAAGTGGCAACTACAGAGCAACTAGAGCTTAAATTAGACGCCTATCAATGCGGCAATGCGGATTGAGATCTGGTCGATCTACTAAAAATATCAAAAAGTATCATAAATTTAAACGAAATTACAATGTCTAAAGTGAGTTGAGTTCATTTGAACCAAAAGTGGGTGTGAGGCAAGGTGATGCGCTGGTGTGTGTTAAATATAGCTCTGGAAAAAGTAGTAAAAGAAGCCGAACTGAATAACAGAAGCAGCATATTTAATAGTTCTACCCAAAAAGGAAATATTTGTAGCCTGCGAGGAGGCAGCAAGGTATATGGGACTGAAAATCACTGAGGACAAAACCAAATTCAGGACAGTCACAAATAACCGAAGAGGACGAAATCTAGAATAGAATATTATCATTGGTGACCATGACCTTGAGGGTGTAAGATTTTTACTACTTAGACTCGACATTAACAATGATTGCAGTACAGAAATCAAACTACGTATTATGCTATCCTATAAATGCTATTTTGGTTTTTCGAAATACCCATGTAAGCGGAATATCTCAAGAACTATAAAATCAGGCTACATAAAACTCCCATTGTCTTAATCCGAATTTACGGGTCAGAAACCTGGACATTAACAAAGATAAAGAAAAATCTTAAGGATATATGAGGCAATATGCGAGAATGGTATATTGAGACGCAGGTATAACTTCTGAGTTATATAACATCTACAGATAAGTCGGTAACAGAGACATAATGATGTTGATAAAACTTGACACTGAAGTGGGCAGATTATTTCATACGGTATGATGACATCAACACAGCAAAAAAGAATCTTTACAGCAGGACCTATAGGTTCACCAAATTGGACAATGCAAGCCAGGAATAGAACCAAATGGCGACGGCGGATAGAGAAGGTTCAGTCCATATAGGCTTATATGGACACTGATAATTATTTGGTGTTTAGTGGTAAATCGATATGAGTTTAGTGCTTTACATTAAACGTTCCAACAGAAGAATCAACATATGATAAAGACTTGATTGAAAGACAATTAATTCAAGCCCCAAATAATGTTAATTCAATCAGAAATGTATCATTGGATAATTTTGACTATGACTAACACCTTAGATTACTGAGTGTCTATTGCACACAGTTCATCAAACTAGTTGATTTTAGCACTGTGATTTTTTTTATTTTAATAACAAAACATAGCAATTTACAAATGATATTTATAATTAAATTTCAAAATTCACGAGGATGTAAATTATTTTCAAGTTTCTTTAAATATGACGATTATTACCAAATATCAATGTTTCGCTTCTCATAATCATCAAATTTAGTTAATAGAAAAGATTACCAATTAGATCTCAAAATTATCTTGTTCAAAAGGCACTCTTTTATCCCCTTTTTTAACTACACAAATACTCATCTATTATTATTGTGATAGACAGTTTTTTGTTGATACTATTGACACTATACAAATTTAAAACCACTGTATTATGATGGCAGTTGTCTTGAGGTCTATGCTGAATATTTGTGCATTCTGAATATCAAAATATACAAATATAATGGTTGTGCAATAGAATATTTGATAAAATATACATTTTTACCATTAAAAAATGAGACCATGCTAACCGAAAGAACCAGAAACGGAAACCAGTTCAAGAGATTTGTTGCCAGTAAACGTGGTATGTTTATTTAAATTTAACTTTTATATTTAGTAAATCCCAATACAGTTCAGCGGCTGAAAGATACCTGTGCGTCATCAATTGATGCTTATATCACAGAGATTGTCTCAATGTGCTCTTTTATTTTACCGAACGAGAGAGAAGGAGATAAAGATATAATAATGTCTTCGTGTATGAATATATTCAAGCAGTACGTTACGATAGCGTTACAGCGTGGTAGAAAGAGAAAGTAATGCCGATTAAAAGTTATTCTATTGGCTTCAGCGGTCCTGTGTTATGGTTGTCATTTGAGTTGTTTTGTTTTTAGGGAAATTTTGTGTTGTGCTGTAAAGTTCATATAAGAACTACTGTTATTAATTATTTTGATATCGGGAAATATTTGAAAAGCCTAAATTAAGCCTAACCGAACTAAAGACATTTTATTACAAATGTTTAATAAAAATGGAATTTATATTGCCTAATTCTAAAGACATACTGTAAGATAAACAACCGTTTCAAAATAATGAGTGATAACTTTAAAACCCATTTTCTGTTCGTCACAAAACATTAACAAAAACGCTAAAAAAATTAATTAAAGAACGTAAATATAGAAGTGCCAACTTTTAAGGTATCTATTTGATTTAACATAGTATGTGATTTCAGATGTCAGATTCAGATTTCAGATTTCAGATGATATTTGTAATAAATGTGTAATGCAACTCTTTAAAGACGGTAAATTCCTACACCTTGGTAATATTTTCATTTTGACCAATAACAAAATAATTTCATTCATGGACTACTTCCATAAAAATTTCGTGATAACTTCAAATTGTTTGTACAATTTTAACCTGCCAGAAAATACAAAATTCTCCGTTCGATCTATGACATAAAACTTTACAATTTCATGATACACACTCGAAATTTTACGTTAATATATCGATTTATAAAGCTGGGTCCACACCAATAAAATTTTGCGTGTGTGTTGAATTTAGTGGAACAATTTGTTTGAATTATCTGGTGGACAACAGATGATTCGTGTGCTTGCTGTGCGGCGACAATATTTGTGTGTCAGAGCATCTATATTGCCGCGCAGGCACGCCACGCCACGTTCAACAAACACAACCCGCACAACACAAATTTGTATTATTAGGCTCCTCAAAGTTAGTCAAAGTTCAAAGTTTTCAAAAAAAAAATATTTCAACTTACTTTGATCCAAAATTTAATTCTCTACAATAAAGGTCCTTACACCAAATCAAGTATAAATAAAGAGAAAATTGTCGAAAAACTTTGAACTTTGACTAACTTTGAGGAGCCTAAGATATCGACTTAAAATTATTTCCCTGGGCACAATTTTTGTTTTTTTTGGCAAAATGAAAAATATTTTCGGTATTATTAAAAGAAATTCGAAAAAAAAACGGATTTTGGCCCAACATAATGTACACCCAGCTTAACAGGACATTTTATAATTTCATGTTATAAATACAGGGTCCCTTACTCGAAGTGTTACCAACTTCGCGCTGCTGTAGCTGCCGAAGAGCTGATCACAGCGTTTTCAAAATTTGACAGACTATAGTATTATTTACAAGTGTACGAATGCATATCATTCTAAATAAATGTATCGTGGATTTAAGTCATAAACATAAATGCCCGTCTTTCGAGGCACCCACCAAGTCCATTATGAAAGTTAGCACTAATTTGACTAATAATTTTTGATTTGATTCATATGAATAAAATTGATGACGCACAGGTAATCTTTCAGCGGATAAACTGTATATATTTTTACCAATAAAGAATGCGACCATGCTAATCGAAATCATAAAAAACTGAGTAATTTGTTGCCAGTAAACATGTTATGTTTACTTAAATTTTACTTTTAAATTCGGCAAGTCTCAATATGCCCATATTTCATTCGAAAATCAATATTTATTAAACTGATAACAAGTGAAAAATATAAATAAGGAAAACATATTGCAAAATTCCTGATATTTTCTCAAATATCCCGTTCACAATCAGTCTCAAAGTTTGATTAATGTAAGTTTAACTCGAAAAAAAAAATGAAAATCAGTCAACAGTTTACATGTTTGAGAAAAAAAGTACATTTTCCCATATAAAAAATTTTTTTGTATAAATATTCAATATAAATTTAAAATATTTTTATAAAGATCTCACGTACAAAAAAGTTCAAAATATAACGAAATACTTTTAAAAGTGTAAATAAAACAGTCAACAAACAGTACCAAAGTTGACGAAGCAACCGATTTTATCGGTTAAAAAGTCTAAAATGTTGAAGCCTAAATCTCTAACTGTATGTTTCTTCTAAAACTATCTATTTTGCTAAAACATATTTCTATGTAATTTGATGCAACTCCGTTTACAAATTGTTTCAAGACTAATTTGTTCTATCAGCTAAAACTACGCCCCTTACTACCAGGCCTTAGCACCCATTAGTACCACCACTTCTTCGTAAGTGAGCCAAAAACTTAAAGACCACGGTGCCATCCTCATCCAAATTGGAACGAATCCTTTATACAGAGCTGCTATACCTTCCGCTTGAATGGTCTTTTTAAGACAATCAATTGAAGATGTATACAGGAGTCCTCTGCAATTAATAGAGAAATATTGAATGACATAGAGTAATGTTAAAATAAATTATTATTTATTTGTAAAAAGAAAGGAATTGACTTATTAAGTTATTATTAATCTACACATCGCTACACATCGGTGTATATGTATGAGAATTTTGACGCTACAAAAAATTATATATTACAAAAATATGCATTCTAGATACAAAGGTAAATTCTGTAAGAAAAATAACTTTATTAACTTTCAGAAATTAACTTCAGAAATCTCTTTTTTTTTCTTAGCTGGCTACGCTGCCAGATGTTGCCAGACCTGTTGCCAGAATACCAGAAAAGCTGATATTTTTTCTTTAAAAGTGCATAACTACAGTAGCGATTATGAATAAACAGTATTCAGTATCTTGTACTCAAACTTTGAAAAAGGGACAATGTACGGGTTAATCAGAGCATGTGGATAGATTACCTGGAACCACAGAATCAAAATGTCTTTATATTGAAAATGGATTTTTTTTAGTTGTAAAATTTACGCTAGAATGTTTAATTAAAAAAGGAATACAGATGTTTTACAGAGCCTTCATTTTATACCGAAACCCACGGGACCGATAAATTTGTACAACCCACACGACCAGTTGGTAATGATGAACACGAAATCACTAATTTTCTTAAACTATTTGTTTTATTTTAGTTTTTATAAATAATCTTTTTCTTTGAATTACAGGGTGGTTCAAGAAGTTTGTTAACTTTTTGAAAAGAAATAAAAAAATAAATAAGTTGATCAATTTTAACAAATTTAAACCGAATAAAACTATTTTTTTACACAAAGTTAAAAAATAAAAGTGATAGATAATAAAATAAAAGAAAAAAAAAAAAAGAAAAAACAAGTGTAAGCGATTGTAGCAGATTTTTTTATGGGAAATATTATTGATGAAATGTAAACATTTTTTATATATAAACATATATAAAACATATATATAAATATATATATATATATATATACATATATATATATATATATATATATATATATATATATATATATATATATATATATATATATATATATATATATATATATATATATATATACATATATATCATCAACCCGTATCAACCCCAATACAAAATCGACTTTAAATAGACAACAGTATTTAAATATATAGTCGATCCACTGCAGAATGAAGGCCTCTTCAGCATGTTTCCAACTCTCGCGGTCCTGAGCTTTCCTTTGCCATTCGGGTCCAATATACTTAATAATATCATCAGTCCATCGTGTTTTCGGTCTTCTCCGTGGACGTTTGCGTCTTTGCGATCTTTCGTCCCATCGCCCCGCTACAAGGCCTGCCCACTTCCATTTCAATTGCTTTATTCTTCCAACGATGTCATTCACTTTCGTTTGTTCTCTGATCCATGTGCAGGTCTTTCTATCCCGTCTAGTAATGCCAAGCATACATCTTTCCATTCCCCTCTGTGCTACTCGAAGTTTTTGAACTGACTGTGATGTGAGTGTCCAGGTCTCACTTCCGTATGTCATAGAGAGCAGGACACACATCAAAGACTTTTCTTTTCAGACAAAGTGGTAGTTTGCTCTTAAACACTATGTTGAGCCTGCCAAATACCTGCCAGCCACATTTAACGCGTCGTTCCACCTCCCGGACGGTGTCCCCTTCCATTGAAACCCTTTGACCAATATATATATATATATATATATATATATATATATATATATATATATATATATATATATATATATATATATATATATATATATATATATATATATAATAATAAATGTCTTTATTACTCAATCAAATGTTAAAGGACAGGGCGAAGTCTAGCTCAACGAGCCACTCATACTCAACCCGTATCCAAAAACCAATTACAATACATAATACTGACTTACATAATGTATATAAACATAAACTAATATTCTGTAGGCAAAAAATACAAATTATAACAACTTATATACGAAACTAAAACATAGAAACAAAACAAGTAACAACAAATAACAAATAACAAGGAAAATAACTCAAAAGATTCATCAATGAAAAAAAAAAAAAAAAATATATATATATATATATATATATATATATATATATATATATATATATATATAAAAATATATATATATATATATATACATATATATATATATATATATATATATATATATATATATATATATATATATATATATATATATATATATATATATATATATATATAGTGATCCACAACTTCCATATCCGTTCCTAAAATAGAAATCCTTTTGTCCTCGGCATATTTATTGGAGATGACCTGACTCTTCTTCTGGTTTATTTTCAAGCCAAATGTTTCCCCAGCCCTTTACAATTCTTGTACGTGTCTTTGCAGCTCATCTGGGTCTTGTTAAAGAAGAACGATATCATCTGCGAATCTAAGATGAGTAAGATTTAAGTACGCACCATTAATCCTTATTCCATCTTGTCCCCAATCCAGTTTACGGAACATTTCTTCCAGGCAAGCTGAGAAAAGAAGAGGCGATATTGCGTCCCCCTGCCGTACGCCCCGCTCTACATTTATTCCCACCTCATGATCGTTAAGGTGGACTGTCGCTGTAGCTTCGGCATATATCGATCCTAGTAGGTTTACATAGGCTTTCTCTACACCTTGATTAAGCAATGCATCCATTATTGCCCGCTTTGAGATTGAATCAAATGCTTTTTCATAATCGATAAATGCCAAGTACAGCGGCATAGTGTATTCGTTGTGTTTTTCTGTGACCTGCTGTAGAACCTGGATAAGACCCAATGTACTGAATCCACTTCTGAATCCCGTTTGCTACCTTGGTTGTGCGTCATTAAGTTTTCTTAGTATTCTTTAGGATATTATCTTGGTGAAAACTTTGTACACCACTGATAGGATAGGATTCTTATGTAAAAGAATCACTTCTGCATTTTTCCATAAGTTGAATACTTCTTGTTGTTTGAGACATTTTGTGTATAATCTTGCCAGTGTTTTATGTAAGGTCCAACAAACCAGCTTTTAACATCTCCACCATTGTACTATCCTCTCCTGGAGCCTTGCCATTTTTCATCGAGTCTATAGCCTTTGTCACTTCCTCCACCAGGATATCCGGCATTTGTTCTTCAATAGGCATTGCTGTTCTTGTCTGATTCTGGTCCTCATGTAACTTTGAATAAATTCTTTGGACAACCTCTAACATTTCCGTCTGTTTCCTGCATATTGTACCATCCTGACGCATTAAGGAAAACATTTGTGTCCATTTCCTTCTCAGCTTCTGCTTAGCTTTGTTAATTCCCCTGTTTTCTTAACGAGTTTTTTGCACTAGCTGCATGTTGAATCGTCGCGTATCCTCTCGAATACGTTTTCTTATAGTTTTGCAAAGTTCAACGTACTCGACCCTACCAAAAGGACTGTCTGCATTCTTCATTGTCCGGCGTTTTTTCATTAAATTACTAGTCTCATTGGAAATTTTTGACTCTTTGAAACATTTATCTTCTGGTGCTATTGAAGCCGCCGTTTTAAGCACATTGTTGGCGATTTCTTTATATTGGTCTGTAATTTCAATCTCCTCTGGGTCTTGTATACTGGGTCTTGAAATACCATGTTGAAGGTACGGACCGTAATCTGCCACGCTGGTCCAATGCGGGTTGGTAGATTTTGGATCATGTTAGCCTGAGACCTCTGCCTTGACCTGTCCGCCAGGGTTAACCCTCCCAGGAGCATAGACTCCAGACGGCATAGCTCAAAACTTCATCTGCACTCAAACCCCTTTACCACGTCAAGGTCTAATCCAGAAAGGGGATATATATATATATATATATATATATATATATATATATATATATATATATATATATATATATATATAATATGGTACGAAACTAATTAGATTTGACATTTTCAATAAATTTATCAATACACTGATTATTATAACAAGAATAAGCTGATTCAAAACTAAAACACTCATATCAGCTGTCTGTAACGCTGTGGAAAATAAACATTGTGACGTCACACGCACTAGGGTCTTTGCGAGAACTGTCGGCGTATCATCGGTACTATAGCCTATTTATTGAAAAATAAAGAAAAATAAACCCAAACATATTCACGCATATTGCACATGATTGATACAGGGGCGCACTAAGGACTGTCCTCTTTTTGGGCGGGGTATAGCTAATATCGACAACTTCATC
Source organism: Cosmopolites sordidus (assembly GCA_031761425.1). Classification (NCBI taxonomy): domain Eukaryota; kingdom Metazoa; phylum Arthropoda; class Insecta; order Coleoptera; family Curculionidae; genus Cosmopolites; species Cosmopolites sordidus. The sequence continues at coordinate 175,684 of JARFXV010001043.1, read as the reverse complement.
AGCTGTGTCCGTATCAGACATTTTATGGAAACAAAATACAATTATTAATAAATCGAATGCAACTAAATAAATGAAAAAAAAAACTCACGGCAGTGTATGAGTTACTGCCGCCAACTCTGTGTTTCTGTTAAACGGCAACCTGCCGATCATCTGGGTTTTCATTGGTGGTATAAATCGGCTCGACCGATTCCCGCCAATAGCAGGAGCGCTCAGCATTTCTGGCTAAAACATCACGTGTTGATCACGCGTTGGTCATTGTTTTTGTCGACCATCTTTTTTCGGTAAATAGACTTTAGGTTTAAACATTTATTTTCAATTTAATATAACTTTTTAATCATAATAATTTAATATAACTTATAACTTTTAGTTTTGTTATAGAACTTATATATAATCTTTCTATTTATGACATTTTTTTCAAAATCCCAATTATAAAAACCGCTTTAATTTCTATTTTAACAAGCGAAATAAAACGAAACTTCTCTCAGATATCAAGGACAGTCACACCAACTTAAAAAACAAATGGTTGTATTGCTACGTAATGAATTTTCTTGAAGGAATGATTTTTTTTTGTAATCGAAATTTTAAGTCACATTCATTTTTGATCATAGTAGTATACATTTAACATATTGTATCTTGTTTAAAATTATTTAAAAATGGTATTGCATAGTACAGAACAGCATGTACAATATGATTAAACACTTTCTGCATTCTCAAATACAACTCTCTTTAATGATGAGGAACGTTGATATCCTGCAATTTGACATAATTGAAGTAAGTACCTTCTTTAGGGTTGTATTGAAGGAGAGGTTTGTAAGAAGAATTAATTCACAACGATCCACAACGATATAGCAATAGAATGACCATTTATACAACAGCAACGCAACCGTAATTTAAATTCGAAAACATTCTCTATGGACTCTACACAAACAAAACAAAAGATACACTAACCTTCCTCGATCATCAAGTGGCTGATTCATGACTCTAGTTTTGATAACATCAGCTGGTGTTCCCATCGCAGCTGCAACAAATCCGGCACCGCAACTGGCTAGGACATGCACCACATGATTATCAGGTAACGTGGTGTGTCTCAGAATGAAGCGTTTCATTAGGTCGTAAGTGGTTAAGTCTCCCAAATTTACTAAAGCTGCTCTTTGAACATTAGGTACAGAACCTGGAGAAAAAATCAATATAATGTAATAATGTATTGAGCGAATAAACAGCTAAGAATATACCTTTCCATAAACCCCTAACACCACCGCTTGCCCAAACCTTCTTAAAAGCATCAAAAATACCGTGAACCCTCGGCGGTAAACCCATCAGTCTTCTTCTGCCTTCCATTTGCAGTTGCACTTTAACCAGATCAGTTGGACTGGCAATATACTGAGAAAATGCTCCTGCTGTAACTCCACCTAGAAGAATATGCAATACTGTCTCAAAAATTATATACAGTATGTCGCATTTAAGATAAAGACACCCCCGTATTGCCGCTATTTGAAGGAATACAGATTTGAATTTTTGTACACTCACACAGATTGATGGGTTACATTTTTTAAGATACTCAATTCAACCTTCCGTGTGAAACACTAAACTCAAAGAGATTTACTACGAAACACCGAATCACTTTTATTAAAGTTCTCGACGCACATTTCGCTAACCATGTTAGCATCATTAGGAGATGATTTAATCTAATTCTAAAAATAAACTATGTTCCATTTATATGTGAACCCCAATTGCTAACCTACTACCTAGGAAGCGCACTACAACCACCTAATAAATCGTGTAAAAAAGGATACAAGAAAAAAAGGGGAAAAAAGAATAAAAGAAAGAAAAAAAAAGAACCTTGAAGTTTACTGACCCTTAAATTAATAATTGAAAAAGTTGACTGAAAACATCAACACTTCGAGATACATTCCTAACGATTCGAATCACAGCTTCCAAATAAGATGGCTAGTTTAATTTAATGGTAAATAGATTAATCAATTTTCCTTTAAACAAAGATAATTATAACAAAGAATTAAAATTAATTAGGGAGGTATCCGAAGTGAACGGTTATAATAAGAATATTGTAGATAAATTAATTAGAAAACATAAGTTTAGAAAATTATTGAAATAATCTTCGACTTTTCAAAAGGATCAGAACAAAAATAAATTCATGGCAATACAAAATTTTGGCTAGACAAAATTTTGAAAAAAGTGGACATTAAGGTTATGTAAAACCATATAATAAATTAAGAGAAACTCCTGGGTAATCCAAAGGATAAAGTAGATCAACATTGATCTACTGAAGATTGTGATCGAAAGAAGGATAAATAGAACATAGTTTAGTTTTAGAATTAGATTAAATCATATCCTGATTATGCTAACATGGTTAGCGAAACGTGCGTCGAGAACTTAAAAAAAAAGTGATTCGGTGTTTAGTGATAAATCTCTTTGAGTTTAAAAAATGTTGTTCAGAATATTATTTTAATCCCACATACCTACTTTAATGATAAAATTCGTATTTTTATTTATTTTTCATTATTTTGGTCTATACACAAAATTATTACAAGTTCATTTTTTAATTTGATAATTGCCAAGGAAAGTAAAAATTTGACACATTGTCAATTTAATAGTGTCATATATTCAAATATTTAAATATCTAGATGCAAATACATATCCTGTCGCACATTAAGAGGAAGATTTTCAATTGATTTACAAAATTCCCCATCGAAGAAGTTAACTTCAATGCATTCAATGATTTTATCAAATAATAAATTATAGTAAAAAAAAAACTAAAAAAACACGCTTTAATGGTAAATCGAACTAAAAAGGAAAAAATAATTTTTAATATAAGAATAAAGTGATGAACGAGAAGATTTTTTAGTTCGATCTGCTATAAGAGCGTGTTTTTTTAGTTTTTTAAACTATTATTTATTTTGCGTCATTACCTACCCGTGGCGGTAGTGGGTAATTTGTGCGCCTACTGCCTTCCTTGGGCGTTGTAACTGCGTCTCAGGCTCCCTTACCGAAAGCAAATTCTTGATCCTGACGATCCTGTTTGGGATAATGGGACGAACTTATTAAATTATTGTATTGTCATCGGTCCTCGATAAGTATGCAAAGTTTCAACTTAATGTGACGTTTTGAAGTGGATGAAAATGACGTTCAAAGATTCCGTTACCTAACTCGATACAGGTAAAACTAATAAAAGCGTGTTAAAAAAAGGACCAATTTTTCGGTTTCATAAAATCCCACACCAGACATTAATTTTCTGGGAATGTTGGCCTTTACATTTTATAACCGAGTGAGGATTACCTCTGGCCTAGTATCTACAGTTGTGAGACGATATAACCCCAATAGTAGTGAATAAAACATAATCTTCTTCAGGAAATGTTCAATAACAATAGTCTAATCTTATATTATCATCACCTTCTTTCAACGTATATAAGAACTTCGGTTTATAGGGCTTGATTTTGTGACGAACAAAACATCTTTTGATTTTATCCTTGCTAATATTCAGTTGAGACGATAAACGTCAAAGGCTCATGCATAGATTTGCCCGATTTGCTGTCAATATATCATTATCCTCAGGATAGAGGTATTCGAAGAGGTTGACCTTTTTGATAGCACTACGAGCAAAATCACCAAGCTTAACGCAATGAACTCAAAGTTTAATTCTGACTGACATGTAAGAGTAGTGTCAAATGAATACTTTCCAGGGCATACTAATTATCAAATTAAAAAATAAAAATATTTTATCATTATCAACTCGGTATGTGGGGTTAAAATAATATTCTGAACAATTTTTTCTAATAACTTTTTTCGATATCCCTAACGCGAAGCAAAATATCGAGAATTGACCTTGTTTGTGAATTCGTAGTAGGCTGAGTTTAAAGTTCAGATTTCAGTTAAGTGTCTTAAAAAATGCGACACCATCAACCTGTATGCCTGTGTTCGCCAGCCCTTTGCAGTTCTTGTATGCGTCTTTGCAGCTCCTCTGGGTCTTGTGAAATGAGAATAATATCATCTGCAAATCTAAGATGGTTTAAGTTTGCACCATTGATCTTTACCCCATCCTGTTCCCAATCCAGTTTACGGAATACTTCTTCAAGGCCAGCCGAGAAAAGAATAGGCGATATTGCGTCACCCTGCCGTACACCTCGTTCTATATTAATTCCCACTTCAAGATCATCAAGGTGAATTGTGGCTGTAGCTCCATCATATATCGATTCTAATAGGTTTACATAGGCTCTCTCTACACCTTGGCTAAGCAGTGCATCCATTATCGCATGCTTTGAGATGGAATCAAATGCTTTTTCGTAGTCGATAAAAGCCAAGCACAGTGGCATGGTGTATTCGTTGTGCCTTTCTATGACCTGCTGTACAACCTGGATGTGATCCATTGTACTGAATCCACTTCTGAATCCTGCTTGTTCTCTTGGTTGTGCGTCATTCAGTTTTTTTAATATTCTTTTAGAAATTATCTTAGTGAAAACTTTGTACATCACTGATAGGAGGCTTATTGGACGGTAGTTCTTTAAATCTTCCGGTGCTCCTTTTTTATGTAAAAGGATCACTTCTGCATTTTTCCATAAGTCAGGTACTTTTTGTTCTTTGAGGCATTTTGAGTATAATTTTGCCAGTGTTTTATGTAACGTCCGACCACCAGCTTTTAGCATTTCGACAGTTACACTATCCTTTCCTGGAGCCTTGCCGTTCTTCATCAATTCTATAGCATTTGTTACTTCCTCCACTAGGATATCTGGTATTATATATTGTTCTTCCGTGGGTATTGCTGTTCCTGACTGGCTCTGATCTTCATATAACTGGGAATAAAACCTTCTGACAATCTCTAACATTTGGGTACGCGTCCTGCACACTGTGCCATCCTCACGCTTTAAAGCATATATTTGCGTTCTTTTGTTTCTCAGCTTCTGTTTAGCTTTGTTAATTCCTTTGTTTTCTTCCAGGGTTTTTTGCACTAGCTGCATATTGAATCGGCGCGTGTCCTCTCTGATACGTTTCTCATTGCTCGCCGTTTCTTCATTAAATCAATGGTCTCACTGGAGATTTTTGTTTGTTTGAGACATTTTTCCTCTGGTGCTATTGAAGCAGCCGTTTGAAGTACATTGTTGGCGATTTCTTCATATTGAACTGATATTTCCACCTCCTCTGGATCTTGTAACGCAGCAAACCGGTTTGACAAAGCAATCTCAAAATCGCTTCCTCTCTCCAGCAGTTTTCCAGAATCCACCTTGCCCTTCTTTGATCTTACCATTTTTTACCACAGTCAATCCGAACCCTTGCTCGTACAATTCGGTGGTCACTTCCAACATTAAAATTGTTAAGGACAGTACAATTGGTATATATATATATATATATATATATATATATATATATATATATATATATATATATATATATATATATATATATATATAATATATATCATTGCTTAAAAAAATCTTAAACTTCAGGATTTATCAGTAAACGTTATTCTTAATCTGTGAAAAATGGACAAAATCTGTGGAAAAACTACCTTAAATGCGACATATTATGTAAAGGGTAGGGTAAGTATCACGCAACTATTTTGTTTCGGTACCATTTTTTTTTTGATAGTATTTATGACAGTTTGAGTTTGGGTGTTGGGTGGAGAGGTGCAAGGTGTAGAAGTGTAATAGTGTGGAAGTTTTATTCTGAAAAATACAGGCTAAAAGAATGCAATGAAATTGTCGAAATTCGCATTAAAAATATTAAATTATTGCAATTTGCAAAGCTAATTTAAACGAAAATATCCTAATTTTCCGGCCCCTCGGTTTGTGCAGAATGACAATTAATAGCAGTAGTTTACAAATTTTAACTTTTTTATATATCCCGAAAAAAAATTATATAAATATGTTAACCTATCTTCCTAAATGTGTTGAGTAGAAATATTTTATTACGTCACATTTTTTTTCTACAGTTAAATCATTTTCTTTCACTTTTAATTTTTTTCCTGGATAGCTCTTACCTAAATAAACAATAATTAACAACTTTAAGCTGGGGTATAAAAACCGTGTAAATTAGTGTAGTTTATTCAAGCAATGTCAAGAATTCAGAACAGTTGGGGGATAGGTCCTGCACAAAAGATCCAAGAACAGTGCGAAGGGCTGAAAATATTGCATGTATGGAGCAAAGTGTGGAGGAGTCTCCAGAAGGTTTCCCCGCTCAATTGGTGCAGAATTTTGAAAAGTGACCTGTGCATGTTTCCTTATAAGATTCAAATTGTTCTCTTGCCTACATACAATAATAAGAGATTAAAATACTGTAATGCCATCAGATCTCCTAATTTGATGGCTTCGGGATAACTTTTACGGAGATTTTTGAAGAAAAAGGTTTACATAAATAGGCACCAAACCTTACAGCAGCTCAATGATAACATCCGTGATAGAAATCGCTACATTGACACCAAATATAATAACAAAAAGGGCACAAAGTTTGATTGACATAGCTTTCAAAAATTAGTTAACACAAAATTTAAAGACGATTTAAACAAATTATAGAAAAAAAAAGGTATGCCATCATGGGGACTGCCGACAGAAGTGAAAACTTGAAACTTTGGATTAACTGTTTTTTTTTTAATTTTTAATTTAATTATTCTTTAAATGTATATTTTTTACGTAGGATCGAGGATTTAAACAAATATAACAAATAGACATTTAGAAGAACTAATTACATTGCAATACTTGTTTATAAAGTTCTAATGGTGAAATTGAATCATATAAGTTTATAAATAATCATTTTGCAAAAAATAAAACACGTATTTTATTTCTGACAATTTAAACCAATAAACAATCATTCTGAGAAATTAAATATATAATAAAATTGTATAGAATTTTTAATTTTAAAATCCGCGACAAAAATACTATCGAACAACTAGAAATTTGTTTTACCACGCTAGTAAGATAACTCCTAACTCACTATGAAATATTCATTGCACGATGTATTGCAGAGATTAAATATTAAAAAAATAAATAATATCAAATTTTTCAACGCAAATATTGATACAAATATTGGAAATATTCGAAAATGTATGCCTTCTTTATGTTATTCATTTTTCTACATAAAAATATTAACATATTAAGTACTCACTCTTATGCCGCACAGTGATTCTACAATTAAACAATTAAAATAATGTTTACCCAAAACACAATTTAATTTAAAACACATTTAAAACTCAATTGGCGTCGCCAGTCTATGTAACACGTCACTAGCATGTTGGTGACGCGAACCCATAAGTTTTGCCCCGACGGGAAGTCGCTCAAAGCGGCTAAAGAAGTTTTACCCTCAAAAATACCTCTGTCTAATTTCTTTTAAAATTCATACGTAAGTAAAATAATAGGTTGATACTTGCTCCAAGTACAACCAATAAATTATCATTAAAGACTGACCAATTCTGAACGCACACTTCAAACAAACACATATTAACACAAAACACTTACATATAGCTGATTTCCACAGTGGAAAATATTCATCTTTGGAACCCTGTTTGAAAACCTTCTCCTTCAAACTCTTGTAGGTCATAATCCTAGTTCCAGAATAAATTAGATGGCGTGCAAAAGCCGCATGTACACCCTGCCATAGTTTGTGAAGCCCTTCTTCCTTTGTTATGCCTATAGCCGTTCCCAACATACCTCTATACGGAACCTAGCAAAAATTGTATCATCTGTGCAAGATCTATCTTTTTCCTGTTTTCAAATTTCTAACTTACCTTTCCGCCATTTTTATTTAGTTCGCCTTGGATCTGCAAGCGAGTTTTGATAAGGTCTAAAGGGTAAGTTACTGCAAGAGAAGAAAGTCACATAAGTCGGGACTTTTGTAATTGTTTTCTAAATGAGTTTGAACATTTTTGTGTCGTTGCATTGAAATGCAAACAAGGCATTACGGCGATGAAGTTATGTCAAAAAAAAAAAGGTTTACAAGTGGTATAGTTCGTTTTAAGATATTTCGTTGCACCTCCGGCAAAATGTTAATTGTTTCAATAAATCTCAATAAAAATATTCCTAGTTTCTTAAAAGACGCCAGAGTCGGAGTGGTTTAACTTCTGAATAATTTTGGGAAAAATAAAATATTGTTAAATTATGAGTTAACATTAAATTACTATTATTATTATTATGTATGGCTAAAACATTGTTTATTTGTTTATGTATTTTGAATTTATTGGTACAATAAAAATAAATAAATAAATAAATTTACTAGTACAATAAAAATTATGTAACTTAAATTTAATTATACATTTAATTCGGTTTTTTCCTCACTATCACTTTAATCTACATTAATAAGTGGTTCCATATTATTAGTAAATGATACAAAGGCATTTTAACATGGTTATTCGAATGTATCCAACTTTCTTTGGGAATATTATCTACAACCTTCCTAATTAATGTTGCAGCACTTGCACTTAGAGCCTGAGAATGTTTTCTGATCTAACATTGGATTTTACACGATGCCACATATGCTCTATTGGATTAAAAATATAATAATACGGGGGAAGGCGTAAAACCGTATGTCCCATATCGGCAGCAATGGTATCACATACATATTCCTTTTTAATATTTTTAGAAGATCACATTTTTTATATGTATGTAACATATAGTTCTGAATTTCAATTTAGTGTTATTTGCATTAAGAATTTTATTTTTTTCGAGGTTATGATAACTAGCATTGTCCATTACAATTACGCTTTCCTTAGGCACATTGGGCAAAACGTTATTTATAAACCAATCAATGGCGGCCCGTGCATTTTTAAAGTGGGAGGGCATAGAAGAAAATAGTGCTGCTGAAGATTTTTTGCTCTCCCCTTCTTCCTTTTTACTTTTCGTGCTATTGAAACCCTATACTGGAGGTGAACCAGGAAAATGAGTTAAAGGAAATAAACCGAATGGAAATAAAATATGGTGTTTTACTCCGAAACATTGTTTACTGTGATAAGTGTTGGAGGGGCGGCGCCCCAATGCCCTCCCTCACGAGCCACCACTGAAACCAATCTTCAAAAAATTCTGCTGTGGTGTCGTCATGGTAGCCCAAAGATGAATATTTAATATTTTCGGAGGACAATTCTAATAAATTAATTAATTTTCCCTTGTTCACTAGGGTTTGGTTTGGCATTTTCTTGATGTAACTACCCATCATTTTGCTGGCATCTCATGTGTATCGAACCATGTTTCATCAAGGTAGATAATGGGACGATTTTTTAATCTGTATTTTTTATAGAGTTTAAGTAGTTAAACTGCCATCGTTGCAACCGTTGTGATTCCATTAATATTTGCTTTTTATTAATAGTCCAATATATAAAATCCAGTTGGGATAATATTCTCTGGAGGCTAGTTCTGCTGCAAAGAATATTGGTTTCATCTTTCCTTAATCGATGTTACAAGGAATGCAATGTAGGTACAGTTTGCTCTTCACACATAACAAAAATTTTGCTTCGAATTAAATCTTTGTCGCTTTCATCAACACATTTGCTTTCACCAGAATCACTACGGACTACGGATATCTACGATATAAAACTTTTCGTGGTGTTTTGCCATCACGAACACCCAACATCACACTCAAAAATACCGTTCCACAAGCACCATATTCAACAGATATGACATTGAATGATTTTTTCCCTTCGTATGATTGAAGAAACCACCTCATGGGCACCGTTTTAAGTCCACAGAAACCATTCAAGAGGAAATACCTAGTATAAAATCTATTTCGAAACGTGAAAAAAACGTTGGAATAAGTGTATTGCAGTGAGAGGAGATGGCTTTGAAGAGGACAAAACAAATTTGGATAAATCAACAAATACTTTGTGTGTGTGTAGCAGCCCCGAACCAAGGCAAAAAGAAAACTAAATCTATTAGCGTCTGACTTGTATCAAGCGGCTGAGTGGTCAGCGTCTGTTCACCAGTGGTGCGGCTGATATTTAAATTCTGGAACTAACCCCTCCAGTCTTAACCTCTGAACCGTCATGGTTCAAACCTTTAATTCAAAGTACAAGATGAAGCGTTCTAGTAATTATAAAATCACCCCAGGAGGTAGACAATCCTCTGCCAGCTTTGCTGGTACAACCGGACTTTCGGATTCTGGGGCGTCCGAGCTTAAACGCAAAATCTTTCAGCGGGAGTCGGAGACCTCTGGCCAACGTCTGAAACCGAAAATAAAAACTTTCTTTGGAACGGTAAATATCAATTCTCTCCTGCGTCCAGGAAAATACACGAATTGGGGCGAACATTAAATCAGCAAAAAATCCAAATTGTAGCTTTGCAAAAAAAACAGATTGATAGATGATAACACCTTGGAATTCGGCAACTACAGACTTTTTAAAAGTAAAACGGACAAAAGAATACTCAAAAATACACCACATCTCGGTGTTGCTTTCGCTGTCTCAAGAAACATTCTTGGTTCTATAACAAATGTCCAGCCAGTAAATAATCGACTTATGACACTATCCCTCAAGTGTGCTAACAAAAACTATACATTAATCAATGCACATCTCCCAGTTAACGAAGAAAATAAATCTAACCCTGGAAAAGTAAATAAGTCCTGGGAAATTCTGGAAGACTATCTCTAAAATTCCTTCTAACCATGTAAAAATCCTATTGGGTGATTTCAACGCCCAACTAGGGAAAGAAAAAAAGTACAGGAAAACAGTCGGCAGTTTTCCCGCTCATAAATGGACTAACCATAATAGAAGAAGAAGAATAGAATAGAAGTAGAAGATTGGTTAAACTATGTTCGCAGTTTAATCTAAAAATAATGTCAACCCATATTAAGAAGAAAATAACAAAACAAAAGACCTGGAGGTGCCCAAAAACGTACATGGGTGAATTTCAAATTGACCATGTTGCTATTTCGTACCCCAATTATAAAGAGATTTTGAATGTTCAAGTCAGGAAAGGAGCAAATATAGACACGGATCACTACTTGACTAGAATCAAACTTAGCTTAAAACCTCGAAAACTTATTCAAACGGGGCTGCTAATACTAAAGTTTGACCCAACGAAAATAAAACCAGCCCTAACAGAAGAGATTGATAAACAACCTGCACAGAACTGGCAAGAATTAAAACAAAACATTATTAAAACAGCCTTAAAGTTGGTCCCTTTACAAAAACGTAGAAAACATCCGTGGAGGGATGAAGTTTGCGAGCAAGCAGTATTAAGCCGAAGTAAAGCATTCAAAGATTGGAACAGTCAAAAAACAGCAATAAATTATAACATCTTTTTGGAAGTAAGAAAAGAAACATCGAAGCTAATTAGACAAACTAAAAGAAAATATGAAAACAATCAACTTAATGAAATAGAAAAAGATTTTCAAAAAAAACCACCCGAAACTTTTACAAAACATTTAAAACTAAATTAACAGGCTATCAACCGCAGAGCCTATGCTTTCAAAAGGAAAACGGACAATTAGCTCTAAATAACCAAGACAATTGCAAAGAACTTGCGAAATATTTTGAACAAATACTAAACTGTCCTGAGCCCTTAAACAAATTACCAACACTAAACCCTAAACAAACAATCCCAGATTCATTACCACCGAATGAAGAGGAAATAATTAGGCAAATCAAGCGGCTTAAAAATAACAAAGCTTCTGGTGAAGATGGAATCACTGCTGAACTTTTGAAGTCCGCTGGTCCAGGTACAATCAAGGAAATAACCAAAGTTCGGTGAACCGAACGGATTCCGGAAGACTGTAAAGATGCTCTAATCCATCCACTACATAAGAAAGGAGATAGAACGGATGTAAACAACTATAGAGGAATATCTCTTCTCCCAGTTTGTTACAAGATTCTATCTCAATGTCTACTAGACAGAGCACAGGGACAGTTAGAACCGAATATTGGTGGATATCAAGCAGGTTTTCGACCGGGCAGATCCTGCCCTGAACAGATCCTGAATCTAAAGTTGATTCTAAGACATCAAAAACTGTACAATAAAAATCTCGTCTGTATATTTGTGGATTTCAAAAAAGCATATGATTCTATTGACCGGGAATCTTTATTCCGAATCTTGAAAGAACCAGGACTAGATCTGAAAGCGCTGGCAATTATTAAAGCAACGTTAACTAACACGAGGTCAAAAATTCATGGGTGACATCTCAGCGCCCTTCGAAATTATAACTGGTGTGAGACAAGGGGATGGACTCTCGCCACTCTTATTTAACTGTGTTCTAGAAAAAGTAATACAGGAGTGGCGTGAAAAAAAGTCGGCACTGAATATTGACCAGCCCATTAAACTGGGGAGAACCAACATCAAAATTGATTGTCTGGCATTTGCTGATGATCTAGCAATTTTAGCTCAAGATGTATTAAAGAAAAGAAAAGAAAAGCTTTAGCTCAGAAAAGGTAGGACTCCAAATTTCCTTTGAAAAGACACAATACATGACCTGCAACAGACTAAGAACACCATTTCTAAAAACAAAATATGGTAACATCAGACGAGTCTCTCAATTCAAATATTTGGGTGAAATAATCATCGAAAATGGGTTGGAAAAAGCGGCCAATAAGGGTAGATGTCAAAAAATGGAAACGGCATTGAGACTTACACAAAATATTTACAACAAAAAATGCCTATCTAAAAACACAAAACTGAGACATTACAACACAGTTATTAAGCCAGAATGTCTATATGCTGCAGAAACGCTCATTTTGAATAGAAAGAGGGACATCGAGGACATTGAAAAGAAGGAAAGAAAAATCATAAGAAAAATCCTAGGCCCCAAACAAATAAATAGCACAACATACCGACTTCGAGAAAACCAAGAAATCAAACAATACACAGATAAACACAGCGATATGAGAAAAAGAACTTAAAAAGACTTAAGTTTTACGGACACATCAAACGGATGAATCCGAGTACGGATGAATCCGAGTAGGCTAACTAGACAAATAGTCGAATTTTATGAAAATAGGAGTAGAGCTAAAGTAGAAATAATTAAATGGATTGCGGCAATTAAAGAGGACCTAAGATCAGCAAATATTACACAAAGTGAAATTCAGGATAGAGGCTGTTTCAGACACAAGGTTAACGTTTGGAAGGTTGGCCAGAGAGAAAATGTAGGAAGACTGGAACAACTTGGTCTGACGAAAGGAAAAAAGCTCATAGCGAAGAATGAAATTAGTATGGGCTCAAAGGAGGGCTAATAACAACAAACGCCTCTAATTGTACTTCGCGTGGTCCACCAGGGCCCACACGTGAATAATATATATATATATATATATATATATATATATATATATATATATATATATATATATATATATATATATATATATATATATATAACAATAAGCAAGCAAGACATTTAAAACCGGTATAGAAAACATACTAAAACGCAAAATCATCATCATCATCATCAGCCTGTGTCGATCCACTGCAGGATAAAGGCCTCTTCAGCATGCTTCCAACTTTCATGGTCCTGGGTTTTCCTCTGCCACTCGGGCCCTCATACTGCAAACATTGTGAAAGAAACGTTAAAGTTGCCTCACCCGCTTTATCCACCAGATATTGCCTGACTACCATTTGTTTCAATCGATGCAAAGCGAATTATTGGCACAACACTTACGAACAAAACAAAAATTACGAAGAAGCGAAAAATTGGGTGGATTCGTGGATCGCTTCTAAAAATATTGAATTCTTCAAACGTGGAATCCATTTATTGCCCGAAAAATGAGAAAAGGTCATAGCTATAGGTGGCAAATAAATTTAATAAAAAAATATTTAATTGAAATATAATGTACTGTTAGTTTTAAATAAAATTATTTTTTTGGACCAATAAATTGAAAAAAATAATTCCAGTACATAATATTATGATAGTTTCAATGCAAGTCGACCGATATTTTCAATTTAAAACAGCTTGACTAGTCAGTCAGTTGAAGGCGAACTAATCAAAGCGAATCTGAACGTAAATATTGTAAATACCATAGGAATTAATATGTAAATAAACGTTACTAGTACAACAATTTGTGTTTACAAGCGTTAAAAGAGTAATTAATGGAAAATCCCTACGAATTTCCGGGAAAACTCCAAATCACCAAATCAGTGTTAGCATCATCAGAAGATAATTAAATCTGATAATGAACACGGTTAGTCAAACACGCGTCTAGAAACGAAAACTGTAATGTTTCGTTTTAAATCTCTTAAAGTTTAGTATTTCACACCAAATATTCCAATATTATATTAATTATTATTAACATGATGATATTTATTTGTAATTTACTTACAGAATTCGGCATTCCAAGCAGCCACTACAGACACTGCATAGACACACCATAGTGAGTCGACAAACTTTGGAAACTCAGGCTTGGCAGGTGGTACTGGCGGCATTTTAAGTAACTGTTACAAACCCTATAAATACAAAAATAACATAAAGTTAACCAAATCTTCAATTTTAACTGCCAAGTACAGGTCTGGTGAAAACTAATAGATGTTTCGGTTAATAATGTCGATTTTGTTAAGAGATGGCTGTACTAATACTTTTGTCGGTATAGACTAATATCGTCTATGGCGTTGTGGAGGGTAAACATATACCATCAAAGGCCAGTTCATTATTAATTGACATTGTGAAAAAACCATAGTTTTTCATAGCTTTGAATATATCGAATTATGTATCAGAAAAAGATGTTTTGCGGGGATGTTTAATAACCTTCTTTCATTTGAAGAAAACGGCTGTTGAAAGTTATCGATTGTTGGTTGAAGCTTATGATGAACATGCTCTAACCCAAAAAACCTGTGAACGATGGTTTAGACACTTTAAAACTAGTGATTTTGATGTAAAAGTCAAGGAGCGCCCAGGACAGCCGAAAAAGTTTGAAGATGCCGATTTGCAAGCGTTATTAGATGAAGACTCAACTTGAACCAATTGGCAGAAGCATTGAATGTTGCCCAATCCACCATTTCCGAACGTCTACATGAATGGAAAAATCCAGAAGGAAGGAAAATGGGCTCCGTATGAATTGAAGGAAAGAGACATTGAAATGCGAAAAACCACTTGTGAAATTTTTCTTGCCAGACAGAAAAAAAAGGTTTTTTGCAACCCAAAGTGCAAAAAATCATGAGTAGACCCAGGCCAGCCTTCAACATCACAACAGGTGCGTAATATACATGGAAATAATACTTTGCTGTGTATTTAGTGGGATAGTAGGGGGGCTGTGTATTACGAACTGCTGAAATCTGGTGAAACAATTACTGACGATCGATACCAATAACAATTGACAAAATTGAACCGGGCATTAAAGGAAAAACGACCAGAATATGCCCAAAGACATGAAGTCATTTTTCAATATGACAATGCGGCCCCACGTTGCAAAATGTGTAAAAAAAACTATTTGGAAAACGTTAAATGGGACGTCCTACTCCACCCGCCGTATTCACTGAACTTAGTCCCTTCGGACTATCACTTATTTCGATCGATGCACCACGGACTTTCAGAACAACACTTAAATTCTTACGAAGAGATGAAAATATGGCTTGATCAATAATTAGTCTCAAAAAACCAAAAATTCTTTTGGCATGGAATCAATTATTTGACAGAAAGATGGGAAAAGATACTAGCTAACGATGGCCAATACTAATTTATTTTGTTATGGAAATATATGTTCAAATGTTGCGAAAAAAGTCGACATAATTAACCGAAACACTTATATGAGCTATAAAAGAAATTCAGATAGATCAATGTTAGAACTAAATGGCGGATGTTATAATAAAATCCCAACCTAGCTACAATAACATCTAGCCAATGATAGAAAATATATGTGGTAGAACATTGTAGTGATGAAATAATAATACCTTTAAAAGTCATAAATTCAGGTTGGCTCTACTAAAATATATCATTAAATTTAGCTAATTGTTAACGGTAATTCTTAGTAAAAGTTCAAATTATACCACACCAAATTGATAACGTAACCTTCGCTTGATGTCGTTGAGATTAACTTTCGATATAATTCAAGCTGACTCATTATACTTGCTCAATGAACTTTTGCCTTGGATGTTATTGTAAACAATTTATTTCTCATCGCCAGTTGACAATAGTTTTGAAATTTGACTGCTTTGGTTATGTTTTAAAACCACATCATACATGCTGTGTGTTTCAAAGCACTTCTTTATTCGCGGTTGAAAATTTCTTTATTAGTGGATCCAAAACTAATAATACATATTGTATTTTAGAATATATATTTATTTACCAGCTACCTTTCAAAACAAACAAGTATCAAAGTATTAATAAGTCTTATTGCCGCTTGGCCGAAAGTTCTTTGACAAATAAGTGCCGATGACGGTTGTTGTTTGAAAAGAATGACTGGTAGAAACTTTATAAAGCTTAGGTTTGAAGTTTAACGACGCTACGTTATTTAGCGTTTGTTTGGCAGTCATTAATAATGAACGCTCTCAGTGAATTTGTAAACATGGAAAAAATTAGCCATCGTTATGTGATGCAATACTTTCATTTGAAAGATCTCAGTCCAACCGATATCAAAACGGAGCTAAATTCTACGCTGGTGGAGTCTGCTCCTTCCTTTACAACAGTAAAATATTCGGCGGCTGAGTTTAAACAGAGAAAGTACTGTAGATCGCATATTGACTGAAAATTTGGATATGAAAAAGCTGTACGCAAGATGGGTGCCGCGATTACTCACAATGGGACAAAAGCAGCGTCGTGAGGATATTTCAATCGAGTGTTTGACGAAGTTTCGCAGGAATAAAGCTGAAAATTTGCGTTTATTCATAACCATAGATGAAACATGGGTCTATTACTTCAAACCTGAGACGAAGGAATAGTCAATACAATGGACTGAAAGAGGAGATTCAGTTCCAAAGAAGGCGAAGACAGTTCCGTCTGCAGGCAAGGTCATGGCGTTATTGCCGCTTGACCGAAAGTTCTTTGACAAATAAGTGCCGATGACGGTTGTTGTTTGAAAAGAATGACTGGTAGAAACTTTATAAAGCTTAGGTTTGAAGTTTAACGACGCTACGTTATTTAGCGTTTGTTTGGCAGTCATTAATAATGAACGCTCTCAGTGAATTTGTAAACATGGAAAAAATTAGCCATCGTTATGTGATGCAATACTTTCATTTGAAAGATCTCAGTCCAACCGATATCAAAGCGGAGCTAAATTCTACGCTGGTGGAGTCTGCTCCTTCCTTTACAACAGTAAAATATTCGGCGGCTGAGTTTAAACAGAGAAAGTACTGTAGATCGCATATTGACTGAAAATTTGGATATGAAAAAGCTGTACGCAAGATGGGTGCCGCGATTACTCACAATGGGACAAAAGCAGCGTCGTGAGGATATTTCAATCGAGTGTTTGACGAAGTTTCGCAGGAATAAAGCTGAAAATTTGCGTTTATTCATAACCATAGATGAAACATGAGTCTATTACTTCAAACCTGAGACGAAGGAATAGTCAATACAATGGACTGAAAGAGGAGATTCAGTTCCAAAGAAGGCGAAGACAGTTCCGTCTGCAGGCAAGGTCATGGCGTTATTGCCGCTTGACCGAAAGTTCTTTGACAAATAAGTGCCGATGACGGTTGTTGTTTGAAAAGAATGACTGGTAGAAACTTTATAAAGCTTAGGTTTGAAGTTTAACGACGCTACGTTATTTAGCGTTTGTTTGGCAGTCATTAATAATGAACGCTCTCAGTGAATTTGTAAACATGGAAAAAATTAGCCATCGTTATGTGATGCAATACTTTCATTTGAAAGATCTCAGCCCAACCGATATCAAAACGGAGCTAAATTCTACGCTGGTGGAGTCTGCTCCTTACTTTACAACAGTAAAATATTCGGCGGCTGAGTTTTAACAGAGAAAGTACTGTAGATCGCATATTGACTGAAAATTTGGATATGAAAAAGCTGTACGCAAGATGGGTGCCGCGATTACTCACAATGGGACAAAAGCAGCGTCGTGAGGATATTTCAATCGAGTGTTTGACGAAGTTTCGCAGGAATAAAGCTGAATTTTTGCGTTTATTCATAACCATAGATGAAACATGGGTCTATTACTTCAAACCTGAGACGAAGGAATAGTCAATACAATGGACTGAAAGAGGAGATTCAGTTCCAAAGAAGGCGAAGACAGTTCCGTCTGCAGGCAAGGTCATGGCGTTAGTGTTTTGGGATGCGCGAGGGATAATTTTCATTGATTATCTTCAGAAAGAAAAACAATCAACGCCCAGTATTATGCGAACTTATTGCATGTTTAAGTGATGAAATCGAGAAAAAACGGCTACATTTGTCGAAAAAGAAAGTTTTGTTTCATCAAGACAATGCACCATTTCACACATCCGTTATCACGATGATCCAAATCAATAAGTTAAAGTTCTGTCGGCTTCCTCACGCACCCTATTCACCAGATTTAGCCCCTTCAGATATACTTGCTCGATAAACTTTTGCCTCGGATCTTATTGTAAACAATTTCATACATACTCGTGTGTTTCATTTAATGAATATAGTCAAAGCTCCTTATTCGCGATTCCGTTATTCGCGGATTCAAAAATTGTGCCCACTTCTTGTATTCACGGCTGAAAATTGGTGGTGCTATAATACGTGAGAAAGCTAAGCATCTTTACTCACATTTTAAAGAACCTGGTGATGATCATACGAATGAAGGATTCAAGCATCGGAAGGTTGGTTTAATAAATTCAAGGTGCGACAATCACTAAATAACATAAAAATTGTTGGAGAAGCTGCACCTGCAGACACTTCAGCAGCATACAAATACAAATCTGAACAAGAGCTTAATGCCGACGAAACTACCCTGTTTTGGAAAATAATGACAAACAAAACTTTAATATCTAACAGTGAAAAGTCCGCCTCTGGTTTTAAGGCAGGAAAAAATAGAGTTACAGTGCTGCTCTGTTTTAATGCATCAGAAGATTGTTTAATTAAGTCACTTATGCTTTACAGATCGCTAAATCCTCGTGCTTTGAAAAATCAAAACAAGGACAATCTAGCAGTGTCATTTTCTGTGACTGCTTCCGGGATTGATTTGTTCCTAAAGTTCAAACTTATTTAAAGAAACATATTTTAAACTTCAAGGCAGTTCTAGTTCCTAGACAAACCTGGAAA
This sequence comes from Cosmopolites sordidus, assembly GCA_031761425.1. Lineage (NCBI taxonomy): Eukaryota > Metazoa > Arthropoda > Insecta > Coleoptera > Curculionidae > Cosmopolites > Cosmopolites sordidus. The sequence continues at coordinate 156,610 of JARFXV010001043.1, read as the reverse complement.
ATCATACTCGACACCATGCAATGCTTCATCCGATCCGATCACGATAGAAATGCTTCATCCGTTAATGCCTTTTCTTGCCGTTTTTTTTTCTTTATTGATTAAATTGTTCATCAATATGAATGCAGCACAGTGACGATGTCTACAATCAGTGACTCAATAAATTACTAAACAATATATTTCAATATATACATTCCACGTGGGTATTTTTTTGAAACTAAAAATATTAATTTTACTTCGACAACACTTCCACACACAAATCTTGGGTGCCGCAAATTACTTTGACCAAGATTACTTTTGACGTTGATTTTGATTTACTTTTGATGTTCGCGAGAAAACGGACAACAGATGGTTCATGTGCGTGCTGTGTGGTGAAAATATTTGTGTGTGACCTTGTGTGCTGGAGCGTCTACAATGCCACGCACACAACCCACATATAAAGCTGGGTCCACACCAATAAAATTTTGCGTGTGTGTTGAATTTACTGGGTCAATTTGTTTGAATTATCTAGTGGACAACAGATTGTTCGTGTGCGTGCTGTGCAGCGACAATATTGGTGTGGGATTTTGTGTGTCAGAGCGTCTATATTGCCGCGCAGGCACACCACATACAACACATACAGCCCGCACAACGCAAATTAAAACAAAAAAAATACTAAATTCTTTAAACCATTGCCTAAACCTGATAATTGTTAATATTGTTAAAACACCTCTCATTAAACTGCTTTTATTATATATTTTTTATTTTTATCTTGTAATCTTGGAACATATCTCCTATAATCCCGTACAAATTACCATTCCGTATTCACGGTTTCTGTATTCGCGGCATATTTACGGAACGTATCCCCCGCGAATAAGGGGCTTTGACTATAATATGGCACCTTTGGTTACCGAGATTGTGCATTTTAAACAAAACAAAAAATTAAAAATAAAATTTTGGATATCTATCCTGACATATGTACACGAAATGTATAAATAAAACAATGCGACTAGTGGTGTAGCGTTCGATCTGGCAACACTGTTGAATTCCCTTTTGTATGGGAAGCATCTTCAGTGAAACGTGCAACGGATACTTTTCTAAAAGTTCAACAGACCTATGGAAACAATATTTTGTCAAGGGTCCAGGTTTTCAGGTGGTTTAAGGCATTCTCAAAAGGCCGAGACTGGATTGAAGATGAACCTCGCAGCGGAAGCTCTTTGACTGCAAACAGTGAATAAAATGTCCACAAAATCCGGGAACTTGTACGTTCTGATCGTCGGTTGACGGTCAAAATGACCGGGGAAGAGTTGAATTTGACTCACACAATCATTCATCAGATTTTGATCTTTGTTATTTTTTTTATTACTTGAAACCTTTGGCAGGATTAAAAAATCAACGGAAGGGAAACATGTCTTGGCTTTTTACTAATTGATCACGATCAAAAAAAGCCAGAATGAGCAAATCATAAATCCAAAGCATGCTGATTTACTTTTTGCTAGCCAGAGGATTGTCCATAAAGAATTTCTGTCTCAAGGCCAAACGGTAAACGACCATTTTTTTAAAAACAATCTTGAAAGACTTCGAAAAAAGGTCATTCGTGTGAGATTGAACATCAATAGCATCTGGGTGCGTATCACGACAATGCGCCTTGCCGCACAACGATTTCAGTTAAGGCTAATGAGTTTTTAGCAAGTTAAAACATCACTGTAGCTCCACACCTTATTCATCAGAGTTGAGCTCTTGTAACTTTATCATTTTTCCAATATTAAACATGTAATTCAAAATACACCATTTCGGGACATGGGATAACGTTGAAAAGCGATTCCAGTATCTGAGTTTGTGGCTCTGTGTGGCCTCCCCGGCAACTATTTCGAAGGAGACAATGTAGAATTAAAATTTTAATTGAGTATATTAAAATTTAAATCAGTCTCATTACTTTATTGACACACCTCGTATGATCTCATTGATTTTGTCACATATCTGCGTAGCATGGTTTAAAAGTTCCTTTCTTCTGTCAATAGTAGTTTATCTAACATGTGGTTAATGCTCGGTTAATATAAAGATTAATATAGCAACAATTTTTATCCTATAATAAATCTTTCACATGAACTTGGGCGATAACTTAAAGATACAAGGCCAAACAAAAATAAATACGGTAAAATAACTTTCTGTTAAGTAAACTGCGCGACAGCATATATCAGACATATATACAGTAAAATAAGGGAACTTTTTTAATTTAAAGAAAACCACTAGCGCCATCTATTGAAACAATATATAATCTGAAAGCTGTATATCTTCTCTATGAAATGAGATTCCTTCAATTTATGTACAAATCAATAGAGAGTAAACGTCAGGTTGACCCAATATAACCCGATTTTTCGAAAGCATTCGACAAACTTAATCATGGACTTATACTCCAAAAGATGAGCAGATTAGGCTTTGATGGCAGTACAATTTCGTTCTTTAAATCTTACCTTGAAAACAGCACACAACATGTTTAGTTTAACGATCATAGTTCTCATATCTTCATTGCAATTAGTGGTGCACCCCAAGGCAGAATCTTTGCCCTTTTGATTTTTATTATTTTCGTCAATGATATTACTTCCACTTTAACGTGCAACACTCTTTTATTTGCGGACGATCTTAAACTCTTTAGACCAGTTCTAGGCCAGACCAGAAGATTGTCTAGTTGTAAAGGACGGCGTGTATATCGATAGAAAACTCATTCAACCATCACATTGATCAAATCATGCAGTCAGCAACTGCAACACTTGGCCTCCTAATTAGATCAACAAAAGCTTTCGATAATATCAGCTGTTTTTTAACTCTGATAATTCCTTAGTACGATCTAGACTTATGTATACTACACAGATTTCTTGTCTTGAGCAGGTTCAGTGGCGTTTTCTGAAGTATCTGTCATTTGCTGGATGCTGGATGGTGCCTACCCAACCCCTGCAGAGGTTATAGCCACACTCTGTTATTGGAGAGATTCTCCGGTCAGTCCCTGGAGGATAGTAGAATGTATGGTGCTCAGCTTTTTCTGTTAAAGCTCTGACGTAGCTTGATTGATTGTGATCAACTCCTCAGTGAAATCCGGTTTTATGTCCTCCGAGTTAACAGCCGTGATCGAGACACTTTCTCCTTACCTATCCCTAGCACCAACTTTGCCTCGAAAGCACCGCTCTTTCGTGCATGTCAAGACCATAACAGATACGTCATTAGCGAGAACGCTTTTGTGCTATTGTTAGATATTTTCCAATCCCCGCTTACTCAGTATAAATCAGCTTTTGAGAGAATGCTGAAGGAACGTGCAGTGCTTTGGAATTAATCTTCGTAATGATCTGAGAATACATTTTTAATTTTTATATAACTATTTCTTTACCATTGTTAGATTAAGTTTAAATTATTTTTGTTATATTAATGTATTTATTAATTATTTATTTATTATAATGCTTAAAGTGACAGTACCTTTTGTCACCTCGTCATAAAAACACGACACACAAAGAGCTAATATAATACATTTTTATTCCATATAATGTAATAAAATACATACATTATACATTATAAAACTTTTACAGAAACATTTGAATTAATGAAGATTTACGGTGATGATTGCCGATTTCGTACACGTGTATTCGAGTGGTATAAGCAATTTCAGGATTGTTACGATCCTTTGGAAGACGACCCTAAGCCAGGCCTTCCCAAAAACAAAAATCACGATGAGTTGGTGGAAAAAGCGCGTGAAATGAACGCCTACGATGCGAATTTCACCGTGGGGTGGATAGCGGTGGAATTAAAAACGACCACAGACATGATTATGATTCACGAAATTTTGACAAGGGATTTAAACAAACGAAAAGGTTCGGTAATGAGGACTGTCCCTGTTCGTGAATTTTTGGCGAAAAACCAAGTATGTGGGCTTGAACATTCTCCGTATTCGCCTGATTTATCTACATGTGACTGTTTTCTGTTCCAGAAACTCAAACTGACCATGAAAGAAATATTTTATGACAGTGTTACAAAAGCCAAGAAGCCGTGACAAGGGTCAGTAAGACGATTCTGAAAAATGACATAAAAATTATATGCTAGCACGTGCCCAGCAGTGTATTGATGCAGAACGGATGTATTTTGAATAATTATAATGTATAAGAAATAATTTTTAAAATAACCAATTGTTTTTTTTTATTTAAAAAGTTCTGTCATTTTTCTGACATAGATAATTCGGCCTGTAGAGCTAAAATGTATTATATATTCTAAATTCATCTCAGTCACCTTGGTATTGCACCTAATAACTGGACCCACCGGTAATTCCCCGGTTTCCCAATGCTTCTAATTCACCTCTGCAAAGTTTAATGAGAGTTATGATTGAAAACCCATTGGTGAAGCAAATAGTAGTTCTCCTACCCAAGCCATGGATGAAAACACTGATAAACCCCTGGGTGAACTAAAAAACCTAACAGACCTAGAACAAATGGTATAGTAACTTTCTTGACTTGACTTTTAAATTCTTGATTGTCTTTTTAATTAATTCTGGTGATACTCAACTCTTGGTCTAATAACGCATATAGTAGCTTTTTCCAGTGGCGGCTCGTGAGGGAGAGCGTTGGAGCGCCGCCCCTCCAGCATTTATCATAGTAAACAATTTTTCAGAGCAAAACACCATATTTTAATTCCGACCAGTTTCTTTCTTTTAACTCATTTCCCTGGTTCACCTCCTGTATATGGTTTCAATAACACGAAAAGGAAAAAGAAGGAAGGGGAAAGCAAAAAAAAATCTTCAGCAGTACTATTTTCTTCTACGTCCTCCCACTTTAAAAACCCATGAACCGCCACTGGTTCCTCTTTTTCCTGGTTGCCTCTTTCTTTTTGGGAATCTTTTGAGACATTATTTAGGCTTCAAAAATCACACAATTTGCTAAACGGTACGCAAGTGTAAGAGACATGACATTTTTGCATAATTTTAAAATCAATGATATAGAAACGTGCAAAATTGTATTAATTTGCATTGAAATTGATACATGAAAAATGCGTGAAGTTGTTATCTTGTGTTGTTAACTTTGTACCTAAAAGACGCACTTGTAAACAAAACCTATTTAAAAAACATTCAAGGAGAAAATGTCCAAACAATATTAAACTCCTTAATATTTCGCTATTTGCTTATTCGTTAACAGCTCTCATTTCAATTTGTTTGGTAGTAGGTTTGAACTTTGCCCAGTTTGGCGAGATTGATATTGACGTTAATGTGTCTATGGTCCCAAAACAATATTCTTTAGGAATTTCCAGAATAACCATTGCGTAGCGGCGATTTTAAAAATACAGGACACGATGTTAAATACAAAGGACGAAAATAACAAAGAGGGTGCTTATATATCGTTAAATCTTATATGCGATGGGTAACTAACCTAGATTCATATTTCACATGAATATCGAATTTTAAACATTTGGAAATATATAAACTTACCTTAATATTTGAATTTTGTTTCAAAAATATATTGTCTTTTACAGAAAGCAGTATATAGCTTCCACAATTTCATTAAACGTTAATTTATATAATAAAAAATGATTGCTTTATAGAAGTAATTATTTATATTTAACAATTATCCTAAAGGAACATTGCATAATGCAAATCTTGTCATAACGAAGATTCTTCTTCAAAAAAAAGTCAAACAAAAGAATTTTAATGCTAAATATAATTTAAATTCATATATAGAAATAACAACAGAAAACAATATGCCAAAAAAGAATAATACAACAAAATAAATCGTTATATAAACATTACTAATAACATTATTAACCCATACTAAATTTTTCAACAAATTTCATATATTTTTTCAACTATGTGACAACGTCGCAAAGGGCGACATTACACTTTCGTCAATGTTATTGTGATTTTTAACGTTACAGTACACCAGCTCGAAATAATTTAAAATGAAAAGCAACAAAACACTCACCATTTGATTAATCGAGATCAAATTGGAACTCTTGCGCTGCTTACGTTCGTTTGATTTGGAAATAAACATATCCGTTCGCATGGAGAAGTTTATATCTGCGGGCGATTCGATTTTGACACAAAACATATGATCCGGTTCAAACTTAAATATCGGTTGTCGGTTTTTTGACGAAATATTCTGTTGTCAACTAACAAACTGACTAGATTAATTGAGTAAAGGATAGCTCGAGTTTTCAACAAATGTTGAGTAATCCTGGACAATATATTTTAAAAAATAAATGCATTTGTAAACAATAAAATTATATATCATACGTTTTTGCCGTCAATGGAAATTGTCTCACTTATAGTTTTTCTTCCTACGCTGCCAAAAATAGTTCCAAATTTTATTAAATGTTTACTTTCAAGTTACCTAACGTATCTTGAAAAATATTTTTTCAATGCAAATATTATAAATAGGGGTTTCATATAATATAGTATAATTATATAAATTAGTTGCATTTGAATTAGAGATGTATTGAACAGTTTTATTTATATAAACAGATTTCCTAACTCCAAATGATAATTTACTTATGTAAATATTGTTTCTGATAAGAAATATATTTATAATAGTAAATGTATCGACAATTAAAATATGTATTCTAATGTTAAATAGAAAACAATAGAAAACTTTTACTGGTCCCTTACAATAACTGCCGATTTTACGATCGGGAAAATTCGGATTTCATGCCTTAATCGCTTCGTGAAGTTCCGCGGAGGCAGAATATTCCATAAGAAGATTGTACAGTGTTAGATTTCATCAACAACACGAGAAATTTATTCTGGAGACAAGATTTTCCTGAAAATAAATCGTTCCAAGACTATATTAAAAAAAAATCGAATGTTATAATGTATTGCGCGATGTTTTTCGTCAAAGGTGCGGTGTTATAGAGCAAAAATTCGTTCGCCTGTTGTAAAGTATCGTCTTTTGTTTTTCACCTTATATTTGACGTTTGGCTAGTGAATCATTTTCCCTCGAGCAATAAAGTTTTTATATTTTGTGACAAAGGGACTTTTTCAGAGAAAAAGCGACTAAATACTTGAAAAAATCAAGATGGAGGCTGTCGCCAAACACGAATTTAATGCAACAGCTGATGATGAGTTAAGCTTTAGGAAGGCTCAAGTTCTTAAGGCAAGTTCCAGATCACTTGATTTAGTTTTGTTTTGGTTTTTTCCTGCGTGACATTGAAAATACGTAAAATATTATTACCTTTTGTATAATACTTTTAATTATATATTGGCTTTTCTCACAAATAAATTGAGAAAGTAATTAAATATTGTATTGGTAAACATAATTGTAAATATATGTAGTATTTATTTCCAATTGTAATTGAGTTACCAACAGAATAAATTTGACAATATTTAAATCCACAGGTTATAATTTATACTTGTTTTGTAGGTTCTAAATATGGAGGATGATATGAACTGGTATAGGGCAGAATTAGATGGCAGAGAGGGCCTAATTCCAAGTAATTATATTGAAATGAAACCGCACGAGTAAGTTGATGTATAACACCCTTTTTAAAGGAATGAAAATGAAAAATAAATAAAAAAGGCCTATGTTTAAACAGTAGTCATATCAATTTTGCTATTGGAACCTTTAGTGTGAAACCTAAACTCGAAGACATTTACCACTAGACGCCGAATCACGTTTTTTAAAGTTCTCGACGCATGTTTCTCTAACCATGTTAGCATCATCAGGAGATGATTTAATCTAAAATTAAGTTAAGATTAAATCATCTCCTGATAATGCTAACATGGTTGAAGAAACGTACGTCCAGAACTTTAAAAAACGTTATTTGGTGTTTAGTGGTAAATCTCTTTGAATTTTGAAGTCATATCTTTGAAATGACTGTTTAGATATATAAATTGGTCTGTTAGAGACTAAGAAATATATGTTGTTTAGTTAACTAACAACTAAATAATTGCTTTATAATGAAGGTATTTTTGTTACTATGTAACAGATAGAGTGTTTTCTAAACAACAGTCAAATGACAGGCAACTATTTTAGTTTATCTATATTATTAGTAGTAATTTAAATATACATTTATTGTGAAATTTCACCAAATGTTAATTATTTTGCAATAGTATGTCGATGAGCATGTTGATAAAATTATATCAAATTTTGTTATGTGTATTTACTTAACATTTTATTTGTTAAATATATGAAATTATAATACCAGTGTTGATAAACTAAATAAACGTAATATTTACTTTTTAGATGGTATTATGGGAAAATATCAAGAGCTGATGCAGAAAAATTATTATTAAACAAACATGAAGGGGCATTTTTAATAAGAATTAGTGAGTCAAGCCCTGGTGATTTTTCCCTATCTGTCAAGTAGGTTTTCTAATTTTTTTTTGCAGAAACTTTTCAAAATGTTAATTTTTTTATAGATGTTCAGATGGTGTACAACATTTTAAAGTTCTCCGAGATGCTCAAGGAAAATTCTTTCTCTGGGTGGTCAAATTTAATTCTTTAAATGAACTGGTAGAGTATCACAGGACCTCATCTGTATCCAGATCCCAAGATGTAAAATTGAGAGATATGGTTGTTGAAGAGGTTGGACTATTGTTTTAGATGTCACTTAATTGATGTTAGAACATAATTTATTGTCTTTTCAGTATTTAGTACAAGCTTTATATGATTTTACACCACAGGAAGTGGGAGAATTGGAATTTAAAAGAGGTGATGTAATTACTGTTACAGGTAAGGATCTATTAGCAGATTTGCACACATAACTTGAGATATTCCATAAAACACTAAATCACTGGTTGTCACATTTTTTATACAATAAATTAAACTATAGACAACTTATATATCCTGAAACTAAAATGATTTAGAGAGCTCTATGGAAAATCCAAACAAAATTGTCAAAGAAGATAGTCGATTTGTTTATCTCTTAGAATTTGTTTTATCAACACAGTATTTTTAAACCTTCAATCAAAATCATCTATGAAAAATGTAGACTTCATTTTATTTTGTTTATTGTTATACAGAGCGTTCATTTAATCCTGAAACCCACGTGACCTATAAATGTAGAAAACCAACGTGAGAAGTTGGTAATGATTAACAGGAAATCAGTAATTTTCTTAAACTACTACATATGTTTATTGTTTTTGGTCAGTTTTTATTAATAGCTTTTTTCTTTGAATTATATACAAGGTTTAGCACTAATAACGTAACTAATAACACTAGTAAACATAACATTATTTTCAACCTAAAGTAAAAAAAAATATGTTAAAATAAGCCCATCGGAGTAGATGCCACCGAAGGCATCCTCAGGAAAAGAAGAGAAGCGCATGTCGAAGATTTTTTACTATTTTTTTTTTAAATATTAATAAAAGCAACCAACGAAAATTATTTCTTCTAAATAATTAAATGTGTTTAACCCTTAGCTAGTGAGGTGAAATATTTGGACTTGACAAAATTTTTTGAATTTTGACAAAAAAAAACAATTCAAGGATAACTAATCATAAATATAACAACTATATGATCAATATTTTTTATTGTGATATAAGAATCATGGATACATACAAAATATTTTAATCTTAAAACGAAAATTTAACAAAGGCATAGTTAAACTAAAAACATAACCCATGAGAAAACATAACCCACAGAATATTTGCAGTTCGCCTAACTACCATCAACAATAATGAACCTTAAATAACTCATATACAAATATAATATTATTTTAGAACAAACTATGTACCTTACCATTTTTATATAAAAAACAACACATGTTAATTTTTAAAGTTCTCGACGCACGTTTCGCTAACCATGTTAGCATCATCAGGAGATAATTTTATCTTATTCTAAAACTAAACTATGTCCTATTTATATGATAGCCCTACCTAATGATACGTGTAAAAATAAAAGATTAAATCATCTCCTGATGATGCTAACATGGTTAGCGAAACGTGCGTCGAGAACTTAAAAAAAAAAGTGATTCGGTGTTTAGTGGTAAATCTCTTTGAGTGAAATTCTAGTGTTGTTAGCCCATATGTATTCCATATATGGCTTTACAAGCGATTAAGCCAAATATTTCATAAATTCTGATCTTGATAACGACTTATTTTTCTGGTAGGAATTATTTAACACATATGCGTTTTAGGTAGACATATCAAGTATTGTACAAAAAACAGTCATAGTCCATATCTGCGCCCGGCGACCATAACTGTATATTGCACATCTTTCATCTAGGGCAAAGGTTTTCAAACTATGGCCGGCGGGTCAAATCCGACCCGCCAGTGTTGCGACTAGCGAATTTAGTAAGCGTATGATCATTTAAGGCGCATACTCGGCGACTAATTTAGAAATTATAGATAATGGCAGGAAAATTAAAACGGTTTTGGCCCTTGAAACTGACTGGAGTAATCAGTATGGCCCTAAGGCTGAAAATTTTAGAGACCCATGGTCTAGGGAATCAGCTCCTCCTTTAGTATTGTTTTAATACCCCATTATTTCTATCTTGCCGAACATATCGTTTGATTCTCCCTGATGCATTGAAGAAACAAGCAGTACTGCTCTATCTTTTTTCCGGTGCATAAGAGCAATGTTATATCTTTAGTAAATCAATACATGGCTGTTCCTTGTAGTTTAGATTTTGAAGGCAAAAACTCCCGAGGTATTTCTGTTTTATTCTTTTTTAAGGTACCAACAAAACTTAGTTTATGTTCTTGTAATGATGTTGCGATTCGTCTCATAAATAGACTTCGCTAAACATAATACTACCTGAGTAGGTTTACTAAGTTTAGACACGCTATTTGATAATTGAAGACCATCGCTGTTTTTTCCACAATAAATATATGCATCAGTTAGCAACATTAATTTTATACTATATTTAGTTGGTCTTTGGTGCGTATACATTTTAAAGCTAGATCCTAGCAGCTGAATTCAGCTGAATCCAAGCAGATCTCGTCAATATATGGCTTAGGTCTTAAAGAATACAACGATTGTGAGTTCCTAAAAAATATTTCAAATAATTTTCGAAATTGCGGATGCGGCATTTGTTTTCTTTCTTTCGTCACGGTCGTCTGGGTTATCAAATCTAAGAATTGCTAATATTACACTAAAATGCTCCCGACTCATTACAGCTCTAAATATGTCTCTGCCGGTTCCATCACTTCGTCTTCGTGGCTAGATCTGAACACCGCACTGTAGATCAACAAATCTAAAAACGCTTTCATTTCTATCTTATCTATATCCTTCATTTCGGTTCGCCGTTCGTCTTTGTATTTATCAGCCATCACTCGCATTTTGAGATTTGTCCATCTAACTAGTTCTTCTAATATTTGTTGATCAAATAAAAAGGACCAGATTTCATCCGGACTGTTCGAGCCTTTCCATGTGGACCTGGCAACTGCAGTACTATATAATGATGCGGAATCCTCACAAATTTGGATGGAGCCCATTTAAATCTGTTAGATCCATAAAAATTATTTTTAGTTGTTTCAATATCTGAGCTTGAACTAATATCTCCCAAAGATTCTTCGTTATCGGATAATGAAATTTCAGATGATGTGTCATGCTCACTTTCCACGTAAATGTCCTCCACATGCCAACTTTAGTACCAACAGGTACTAAACATCCGAAGCTCCTGAATGTCTAAGTAGGATATTCAAATATTTAAACGGCGGAGTCTGGGAGACTCCACCTCATTGGTTAAGGGTTAAGAGGTGATTTTAACATATTTTTGATTGATTGGAAAGCATAGAAACTAATAAAAATCTGGAACAACTAATCTTGATGACAGATCCAGGGGACATTTTAGTAACATTTTTCGTGAAAAATGATACCACCTTTAAATAATTCAACAGAGAAAAATGAAGGTTTTTAAGTTTAAATAAATTACTCGGCACGTGGGTTACGGAATTATAAGAAGGCTCCGTATTATCTTGTCATTATATTATGTTTTTTTTGTTTTTCAGTTTTTGTTAAAAAAAAAACATTATTTTCAGATCGTACTGATCAACACTGGTGGCATGGTGAAATTGGCCATCGCAGAGGTCTGTTCCCTGCAACATACGTTACACCCTATCACACGTAAATCAACATAGAATTTCATTATATCTAAATTGATTGATAAGTGTTAGACACACACCACACAAAAAATATCTACAATTTCCCAAAAAAGCCTACTCATTCTCTTTTGGCAAAAAAAAAATAACATCAACAGGAAAGGTGTGAGTGTTTATTAACAATTGAATAAAAAAATGTCTACAATTGCCTATTTTGCAACTGAAACAACATATTAACAATAAAAAGGCGTAATATTCACATACAAAGAATTATGATTCAAGTGAACGCGTGATTTTATTTTGTTGGTGCGTATTAGTGGTAGATTTTAGGCCTAGAAGGTCGGGAACAGTCGATTTGACTGTATCTACTTTCGCTCTTACCCATTTGCAATTGTGGTTTGATACTTCTTGGAATGAAAATTATCAGGTAAACAGATTTTTTTAAAATATAAGTTCAGAGTAAAAAAAACTGGTGGAACTAATGGATAATATCTATGCAAAAACAGAAGGGAAGTCTCAAGGTACACTTAGAATTGGATAAAAGTTGTTTAACTTATAACTTGGTCAAAATAACCACCCCCGCCCTTCTAGTCTTAAAATAAGTTTTTTGCTCATTTAGATAGGTCAGTTTGTGGAGAAAACCTCGTCGTGATTCAAACTAAAGTGGATACGCGAAATATTTTCAGTTTTTTTTTGTTTTTACAAATCTGACCTGTCGTTTTGCCACAATTTTATATTTAAATAGCAGGCTATAAGGAATTCTCTAGACGTGTTTTCATTTCACGTTTTGTATTAGTCAGAATATGTATAGAGTGTGTTAAAACAACTTTGAGGTGATATTCTAAAAACGTAATCGTTTTCACGCTACAGAATACACAGGTTCAAAAAAAAAATAACTACTAAATATCAAAACCTATCTTTATAACGCCGTGATTTACGTTTCGTTAACCATGTTATCACTAGGAGTCGGTGATCTGGATTAAGTTGTCTAGATAAGTTAGGATTACATAGAAAAGTCTTAATGTTTAAGGAAAAATTTTTCTTGTCTAATTTCCTCTTTATTATATTTATATTTGACACGTTCGACTAACAGGGCTAGTGAAAGGCCTGAAATAAAAATATTTTCTTGTTCCTGTGGTGTTACTGCCCGTCTGTGAGCCTTGACCTCCTTCAACCTTCGTTTCAAACCGGACCGATCTCCAGCAGCCCCCGGTCAGTTTTTGATGAGCAGTAGTTCTTCAGCATATATTGTTCACTCCTCTGTGATTTTCCCAGGCATTCGATTTTCTGGCATTCCGCCTAGTGTTCCGTCCATCTGAGTCGCTGAACCCTCACATGGTTTAGAATATACAGATCTCTGTATAATTGCTCGAGTTCGAAGTTATACCTGATTCTACTAATTATCATTCACAGAAACAATGATTCTATTAAGTACCCTTCTTGCAAATACCTGAAGGATCTCTTCGGTTTTCTTTGTGAGGGTCCACGTCTCACAGTTCTAATTGACTACTAGCCGAATGAGTATTTTATAGATCCTAACATTCGCTTTCCTCTGTATAAATTTGGATCTTGGTACTGAAAGCAGTGGGTATTTAACTTTGTTACGCTTCATAATATCATTTCTGATATCTCTTGTGCGGTTGTTTATATCAAGTTTGTTTTGCAGATACATAATTCTTTCACAACATCAATATTGTCGATTATCCAGTTCTGTCCTCTTCTTGGATTAGTTTTCTTTCCATCACCCTTGTTTTGTGTATACTTATTTCTATAAATAAAAATGTAATAAAGTAAAATATTAGACAAGAAAAGTCTGAGAAACATTTGTTATCTTTTCCATCAAGTAAGAAGTCAACATAATCCGAAAGTTAAAAGCTTTGATGCTTTGTGGTTATTTTTTTAGGTAAAATTTGACTGACAAGATTTGATCTACAACATACCTGTTTTTGAAGGGAATAAGATTGCATATCATGATATTACAAATTATAAAAAAAAACATTCTAATCTTGTGTTCATAATTATAGAAAGTTTTCTAGTTCATAGTCATATTCGTCATGAAATATTTCATTACGATTTGTCAATCAAATAGTCTGCCAGATATCGTGCAACCAAGACAATTGATTTTGTTATATCCATCTTCCATCCACTCTTATACATTCCTAGTATTCTGTTTCTCGTTGGTTTTCATGTCGTATTTGAATTTCGAGTAATTGGGATGTGTATTTGTTCCTGGATTTAAGGATTGATCTACCTTTCTCAGTCTTATAATGTAGGTCTCTGTACAGGTAACAAAAGTTGTACAATAAGCACATTGAAAAGACTTTAAGTCTTGAATGAAAGAGGTAATTGGACCTAGAAATCAGTTCTCTCGGAACAGTTTCTCCTAACCACCATCATCAATTAATATTACGAGGCATTTGACTGTTATTGTAATTCTTAAAAGTATGAATATTTCCTCAGAGCTAGTTTTTGGCAAGAAAATACTAAGATGTGTCTAAGTACCGAATTTTTATCCGGTTTATTTCCATCCAACGAAATTAACGTTTGAATGAATATTTTGCTGATACTGCGATACCGACTGGATGGACTGATCGGTGTATGTTTTAAGTACATTTTTGGTGCTATTTTTGAAAATACAAAATTCTCGTTTTCGTGCATGCGTGCAAGTGGCTTGAAGTGATGTGAAAATAATATATCAAATAATATTCTTATTATTTTCTCGTATAATTTTATTGTAGCATTATTTTCGTTATTCCTCTTCTATTAGTTATTACTTTATATATTGTGAGAATATTTATGATTTATTGATTTATTTTCAGAATTCTTATAAACTATTATTATATAGTGAGTGATATAAATTCTAGGCAAAGTTTGTCAAAAAAAAATTGGTTGCCATAGTTTTTTTGTAGTTTAGTAAGATTGAAGAATAAGTTTTTGAATCTTGCTGAATGATTCGTTTTTCTTAAGTAAGCTTTTACCATTTTTAGATTATTATCGTTTAGTCAATACAGGGGATGTAATTTTTTACCGACAGAATCAAAAATAAAAAAAAAATATTTTCTATTTATAGTATTCATGGATTTTCCAATGAGCTCTGATTGATGTCAAAAATTGCTATACATCCCGTTTATTGATGCTGTAAATAGATTTTAGGACAATGTAACTTAGGTACTGCCTGAAAAACGCAACACCAAGAATATACAGAGTTATAGGTACCAACAAAAATATTTTGGCATTATAATGTTCAATTTTCTTTGCCGTCACGTGATTGTCAAACCGATGGCGATCAAAATTGAAACGGTATAGCTTTTTATTCTTCATTTGAAATTGTATATACTAACGTAGGACATAAATTTTATGCGGATTTAAGTGCAACATATTTAGATAAAAATATATGTTATATAAGCTGAATATTTTGAGTCTTATTTTATATCCTTTTACCCGTAAATAATTTCCAAATTAGGTTTGGTAAGTAATGTTAGTTACGCGCATGCGCATATTCGATTGTCATTGCTCAGCCGATATTCAGTAGTAACGGACAAAGATCAGATTCAGGACAAGATTCAGTAGTAACGGACAAAGCAAATATCACTCTACTGTTTTCATTATTCATAACTTTTAAAAGAAACAAGTTGTTTATATAATGTTTTTTTATCTTTAAATTTTGTGTTAATTTTTGAGAATTATGTCAATCAAATGCGAGTCATAGCAGCAATGCAACTTTATGTGCTTTTTTTAACACATTTTCCATAACTTATTGCAACATATATATCTGGTGTTAATGCAGCGATTTCAGCAAAGATTTTGTCCAAGGTTTAAGCCCATTTATGTAAACAGTTTCCTTCAAAAATCTCCATAAAAAATTATCGAGACCGGGCAAATCAATTTAGCATGAAAACTGTCAATTCTGTTTGTATTACACTATTCTAATGACTTATTGCGATCTGTTGGCAATGGGTGTTAAATAATTTGAATCTTAGATAAATACATGTGCAAGTCACTTCTTAAAATTCGGCGAAAATCAAACAAGTATTTGCTTTAACTACCTAGAAATAGAAATAACTAGTGAACGAAATCTTGCATAATAATACGAGCCACTCGGTAATAGATTAGGCAATCTAAAAATCGTCAAAATACGCTAACTTCTTCCAGTAATAATGTTGACTTTAATAATAAATGTTATATATAATATATCTAATAATAATTTAATAAAAATAATATTATTTTACTTCATTTTTCGGATATTTGCATTCTATACAAAATAAGCATCAATTCAGGTTACTAATAACATAGTTTGCTAATATTATTCCAAAATCTAATCTAATCAGAAACATAAAAGCTATAACGATATAAATAATTGTTTTTTTTTATTTATTTTTTTCAATTACAATTTTTTTTATTGTATTTAAAAGTTAATACAGTTTTAATCTACAATATATCTTAGGCTAATACAATAAAAATACTAACCTACAACCCACAAAGCACTGCTTGTGTGTGGGTCAAACTCAAGAAAGAAAATAGAAAATTTAGAGAAAAAAAAAATATAAACCCGTCTCAACATTCAGTACAGGCATTCACATTACATGAAATAGGACAAAAGGATGAAAAAGGACACAATCCCACCCCATATATTAACGCTCAAGAACAAATAAAATCAATTCCGCCATGCTGACAAACACCGACCTGAATAAAGCGCGCATAATTACTTTATATTTTGCTTAAATGCCAGATAAGTGATGTTCTTCACAATGTTATCCTTTTGCCGGTCGCGTTGGTGCGGACGGTAACAGCAGCGGCCTGCCACTGCTGTGCCGAAACCGCATCGGAGCGGTAGTTGGTTCGATTCCAGCGCTCGGATGGTTGTTTTTCTTTCTTTCTTCTGTCTGTTTACTTCCTAAATGTTTGTGATTGTTTCTAGGCAAGAGTGTAAAATCCGACAACGAATTACCCCTCAGTCACGCCAGTTAAAGGCTGGGTAAGGCCGGATGCCTTCTGAGAAGTGTTCTACGTTGGTCACTCGCCAGTCGGTAGGTTTCCTGATAGACTTATGGGTAGACACATAACTAAGAGTTCATAGCCCGAGGGGGTGGTGGCCTGGGTTTGTCGGAAGCTGATAACCGTGGTTCGAAACCCACGTTAAGCTGTAGGTCCAGTCGCTAAATAGCCTAGTTGCTGATGCGCCTCTAACCCTAACACTTTACCTTTACTTTTGTTATCCTTTATGCTTTTCGGCGAAAGGTTAAATAATCGAGGGGTCAAGACGTAAGTCGACTTTCTCACTCCATTTCTGTTAATGAATGGAATGTTTAGAACAGTCGCACCACCAACCCTTGTATCATGATGAACTTGTTATTTATATGTATACCCCCAAAGAGCCAAGAGGTTTATATATCAGAACAGCTATCGCCACATAATACTGGCATTTCAAAGGAAGAATTCCCGTCATAATAAAAAGTTCTCTTCTCGGGTAGTCCCTCGGTTTTCTGCACATTATCCTTAGAAATCTTTTTTGCATTCTCTCAATCGACTCAAGGTAGCTGTTGTATGTGCCACCCCAGGCTTAATATATCAAATGACATACATTCTGATGCTTTCTTAAACTGGGCCATCACAACAAAGTGCCTTTTCTTTAAATTAAGTATATGAGGTTTTTAAGAAAGTAGCCCATCCAAAGTAACACCAAGATACTTAACTGCAGCAGACTGTTTCACCTCTATACAATCACATGATGAATTTCGACAGTTTAAATGATGCCATTTAAAAGGCTCATCGAAATGCCAGGGTTTCTGAAGTACAAAATTAAGCATCCTAGTCTTACCCATGTTAACGAGCATTTTATTTCCAACAAACCAACTTTTCAATATGTTCAAATACAATCAAAATTAAATTTTCCAGTACTTTTAATTTTGTATCCCCTGCATATAGCAGGGCTATGTCATCAGCAAATGTAAAAATGTGACCATTTATTCTTAGGGAACTAAAGTCATTTATATTAATTATAAATAGTATTGGACTTAACACAGTACCTTGAGGGACTCCACATAACACTGATCTCTCTGTGCTTTTATGCCCCTTCACTTTAACAATCTGAGTTCTTCCAGATAAATAACTATGGAACCACTTGCCGATAGTTCCCCTTATTCCTAATGCTTTCAGCTTTTCTAATAAAATATAATGTGACACAGTATCAAACGCCTTACTAATATCTAAAAATAATTCACTTACATATTTCCCTTCATTAAGGTTTTTATAAAAGTAACTTGTAAGCCGAAACAAGGCTGCATTCATTCCCAGACCCTTCCTAAAGCCCTATTGAGTTTCTGCAAGAAATTTTATTTTGTCTAAGTAATTAGTTAACTGTTGCACCATTAATTTTTCAAAAACTTTTGATTCCACCGGCAAAATCGCAATAGGCCGATAACTCTCACAGATCGAACTGTTGCCGCCTTTAAAAATTGGCACAAGTTACCATTTCTACTCCAAATGTACTTAAAACCCAGACCTTTTAATTATCTTGCTTTCTTCATCAATAGTCGATGGTTGGAGAAGCGTGAGATCCTCGTTCAAGAATATTATTGTTTGATTATTATCTATGGTGCTATATGCAGTTGAATTAATTTTTCCCCTGGTTCTACGCTTGACTAAAATATTCTCCACTAATTCGTTGTTGTGTAAAGTGACGATAACAAGTGGCGATGTATCATTTATAGTAACTTTTCTTACATCCTTAATGTCAGTCTCGGTGGTACTCCCATCAACGTAATTAATTACATTGAACATTTTTGCCATGTTGTCTTCACCGCTTACCGCTTTTTTACCCTGGTTTTTCGGGTTGACCGATGAGGCCCTTACCCTTTTTGAATTAACTATCCCGATACGGGTACTGGCTTTTCCCTTTTTTGGGGTTTATTTTCTACCCCTTGTGATGTCAAACTTACCCACTGAAAAGAGTAAGATTATTGTTTTCTCGAAGTCCAGGGGAACTTCGTGGAGGTTAATTTGAAATTTAGACTTTTATCTTCATCGGAAAAATGGACGAGTCCGCGACCAAATGCCAGGCTGACGGCCAGCGGGCGCCGTCAGTCCGCCATCTGAAGACGGGACATAGGGACTTTGATGGTGGTCACTTAAAGGGTCTTATGCAGGCTGGAAAAACCCGAGAAATTCGGGTCCCATGGGCCTGCCGCCTGATGTTGAGGACGATCACGGAATTAGTTTTGTGGCCCTCCAAGGAGCGTTTGGAGGGCGGTGGACATCTGGGCCTGAAATTGGCTAACCAGTTGTCCCATTAGTTGCTCCACAAGCTCGGAGAAGGGATTGCTTGCTTGTGAAGCGGGCAGGGTGGCTGGAACCGTGTTCCGCTGAGACCCCCCACACGAAGGTTGGTGGGGGAATAACTTTATTAACTGGCGGACCTGAAAAGGCCCTTTTGGTTGTGTTAGTTGATCTTCTCGCTGCCTGATTGCTGGTTGGTCTCGCCGGGCAGCCCTGGAAGCTCGCGGTGTGCGAGCCTCCATAATTGCTGCAGGTGGCTGGACTCTTCTTATCCTTCTTACATTCTCTTGATGGATGTCGTTCTGCACACTTGACACACGCTGGATCTGCGTGCCATTTCTTCGCCGAATGACCGAACTGTTGGCAGTTATAGCGTTGCACACTTCGGCCATTCGATATTTGTCCTTGGACTGTAACTTCTTGATCGAACAGTATCTTCAAGCCGAAAATTTCCCTCTCCTCCTTAGGGATAACTACTTGTACTAAGGCCATAGGCGTTCCTTTGCTGGTCTTCCATCGTTCAACATGGATCGGATGAAGACCCATGTCGATCAATTCTTGCCTTACTGTGGCTGCCGGAATCGTTTTCACTACACCCCTAATGATCACGCGTAAATTGCGTTCATCCGGAGTGCAGAACGAGTGATATTTGTATTGTCGATCGTCGAGTAAGCTGGTGAGTGCCCTGTAGTCATCTGGAGTTGGTGGTTTGACTATAACTCCGTTGGGTTTTGTTGTTGTTGTTCCAAGCTTGATATTCTTCTCCTTGCACAGTCGAAGAATTTGGAGATATGCCGCTTTGTCTCTAAGGACAACCGGCGGGATTTTTTCACTTTTCTGGGTCGCAATCTTTGCGGTTCCACTAGGTTCCTGACGTTTGGCAGTCTCTTTTTGCTTTGGAGACTGTGGCTTTCTGAATATTGGTCCCTGGGTTGAGCTTTCGGAAGGCGGTTTCTTGAGGGGAGGATAGTCCTCTTTACCCGGCTTCGCAGCTCTCTTCGTCGGTTTCTTTTTGGTTTTTCGTCTACGAGTGTAGTCAGACTCTGACGCTGATGTCCAGTCCCCTTCATCATCTTTCATAGGTTGAGTAATTTCTTTTTTTCCACTGCCATCAGTTTTAAGAAAAACTTCTGGCTTGTTATTGACCTTGGCTAGTTGTTCTCTCAAATTTTTAATTTCATTTTTGAGATCTTCGATTTTCTCCGTTAGTTCTTGGTTCTCGTTTCTGAGAACATCTAACTCATCATAGGCTTCCTGATTGGTCTTCTTTGTGTATCGCGCTTGTTCTTCCAACACCGCGATGCGTTTGTCTTTAGCTGCTAATGAAGGCTGCAGCGCGTCGAAAGCATCTTTCGTGATGGAGAACCCCTTGGGGTCCGCCATCGCCACTTTTTGAATTCACGTTACGCACTACCACAACTAAACGCTTACAAAAATTGCAAACGATTGCGCAACTTTACCACACTTTTCGAGATACAACCTCACTTTATTACTGTTCCGAATACGTGTGCACTCTGTGAAGGCAATACCCAGACTCTGTTGTCTTCATTTTTACATGCTCCATTTATCACTATGTTGCATCTCTTCCTTTCACCCTCCATTTCGTTCACAATAAATTGCATACGTTTTATCTGGGTTTTCAGGTACACATTTTCCTTTTGGATAGCCTCCACCATATCGACAATAACTTTACTTCGCTGCTTTTTTTCTTCAAATTTTTCGTTGAAGAAGTCCATAGCTCTCTTCACTCCGTTAATTTCAGAGTTTACTTCCTGTAGGTCAGTTTTCAGCTCAAGAATCAGTATATGCAATGTATCATTAAATGTATTATAATTGTTAAAATTAAATAAATGTATTAATAATGATTAAATAAATGTATTAAATGTATCAATTAAAAGTACAGTTCATGTTCAAGGGTACAAAAATTTGATAAAGAAAAATAAATAGATTTATTTATATTTTAGCCACATGCATGGTATGCAACCAAAAAATCAACTCTAAGCATAATCCACATGCGCATTAAACGATACAGAGTTTAGTTGTCAACATATTCACGGGATAAATTTCTTTTTGACAGGAACGTGGCTCCCTGTGGCATCTAAAAACGTAAGTCTTATGAAAATTTTGAAAATATCTAAGTGATCACATTTCTTTAAACATATGTAATTATATAATATGAATAAAAAATTCATTACATTAAGTTTTGTGTTTATATTGTTCATATTATATTTAATATTACTTGAAAATATGTAAAAACCGCCAAGATAGGTGTGTGGTATAAAAGCTTACAATTAAAGAAAACTTTGTTTTCTAGGTAATTCGTTACACAAAAATTACGGAACAATGTCGGGAGGTTTAGATGTTCTTAGTTTGAAAGGTAGGATTTTTCTGTTTATTTAAGCTTTATGATAGTTTGTAATGATGAAACAGTATTAGAGCATTGGGTTATGATAATTCGCAGTGATTGTGTTTAAGTATCTGATTTTCGTTATGAAAGGTTTATTAGGAAACCTCAGATATATTATGTTATAAGGTCGTTAATTTTTAGAGGAAGATGTGACCAAGATGTTATCTGCTATGACCCATTTGGGCAGCTCAAATGTTAATTTCCAAATGGAACAGTACATCTACAAACGTAGACCTGATGGTGTTCACATCATTAATTTGAGGAAAACTTGGGAGAAGCTTCTTTTGGCTGCAAGAGCTATTGTAGCTATTGAACATCCAGCTGAGGTAAATTAAAAACATAGAAAAGCATCAGAGTTTTCATCTTATTAAAAAGATATTTCCTAGGTATTCGTTATATCTTCAAGACCTTATGGACAAAGAGCTGTACTTAAATTTGCAGCTCATACTGGTGCTACTCCAATTGCTGGAAGGTTTACTCCTGGTAAGTTTAGAGAATGTATTTCTATGTGTTTATTTTTTCTGAGTGATGATAACTACTAAGGAACCTATGATCTAAGTGATTTCAACATAATTCTGATGACTCTTTTCACTATTTTTACTTGTGATATTTTTTCTGAAAGCTAATTGGGTATTGTGTTTCAGGTGCTTTCACTAATCAGATTCAGGCTGCCTTCCGAGAACCTCGTTTACTAATTGTGACAGATCCAGCCCTTGATCATCAACCAATTACTGAAGCTTCATATGTAAACATTCCAGTAATTGCTTTGGCAAATACTGACTCTCCACTTAGATTTGTTGACATTGCCATTCCTTGTAACAATAAAGCACCACACAGCATTGGTTTGGTCTGGTGGCTTTTAGCTAGAGAGGTAAGATATACATTAACATTGGAAATTGTACTTTTAAAACTCTAGGAAAAAGAACAGGAAATGCTTTATAAATATTGTTTCTGTATTCACAATAAGCTTTTCTATTAGTTATTCGATGTACTCATATGTAATGTCGTTTTTTGATACAATATTATTTGACATTCTTTGCCTATTTCTCCAACTAACTATCTATTCTCTTTTTGAAAATTGAGGGTGATTTTGAAGTAAAATATGTAGTTTAGATTGCTGCTGCATGTTTCTTCATGTTTTCAGCTTGCCTTTTTTACAAAAAAATGTTCCATAGATCTGAAGGAATAGTAATCTTGTGATACAGCATCATGAGAATATAATTTGAAACTGTAACAATAAGCACATTGAATATAACATATTTAACTTGAAAATAGGTTATGTTATACAACTTCAATTATAATCAGTAGATGATGTTTGTAAAATTTTAAAAGAATGTCCCTACAGAATGAGTATTAAAAAAGTTTTAACTTTATAATGATGAGAAATAAACGTTCCACTCAATAATGAGTTGACAGTGATATTGCAATTTTTCCAACTGAATTTTTATAATTTTGTCTCACTCCATGTATTAATTTTTTGAGACTATTATTTTATATTTCTGTTTGTTAGGTGTTGCGCCTGAGAGGCATTATTCCAAGGGACCTCAAGTGGGATGTTGTAGTTGACCTGTTCTTCTACAGAGAACCTGAAGAAGCTGAGAAGGAAGAACAAGCCGCCAAAGAACAAGTGGCTGCTATCAAACCTGTGGAAGTTCCTGTAAGTAAATTTTGTAGATGGATGGTGTTCTACAGGTCCTTTCTAATGCTGTAAAGTGGATTTTTGAAAGTTTTACAGTTTCGCTTAAGGACAAAAGTATGAAAGCAAAATTATTACCATAAACTATTCAATTTTCAGTGAACAGTTTATAAAATATTTTGCAACATTTGCTGCTTTCTGTTCTGCATTCAAAATTTGTGGTAAATTTTTCAGTTTTTAATATCCATTCAAATATTTCAGGTAACTCATGAGCCTGCTGCTGAAATTGACTGGAACGCTGGTGGTGAACAAGATTGGTCTGAACCCGTGGCCCAACCTCCAGTACCAGCGACTGCTGCTGCCGCTGCTGCACCTTTCAGTGCACCACCTGCTACCGATGACTGGGCCGCTGAAGTTGCCCAAGAACAATGGAGCACCGCTCAACAAACTCAGCCAGCCAATTGGGGTGGAGCGGCTAATTGGGACTAAACATTTAAGCTGTTGATTTTTTTTCATATTACTGTGTAAAAATAAAGGTCATCGACTAAATAATTATTAGTTTTTTTTTTCAAAACAAGAATGTTATAATATGCTGTCTATGGAATTTGTAGTGGTCGGCATGTCTTCATTTAGATACCGGAAGAAAAAAATAACTTTAGTAATTTTTAACAGTTATCAGTGCCTTTTTTCATTCAAAAGCAAAGACAATTTGGTGTTTAATTTAATTATATAAGTTATGACTACCTTTGACAGCTATTTATGGAGAAAAGGTATGTAAAATTAATCTTTGAAGTGCTCTCTCTTTCACCAACTTTAAGGTAACTGTCAAATTCCAGATAGATAAAAACTTAATGGTTCTGATGTGGTAAAGTCATTGAGGGTTTTTTCGTCCTCTTCAAGAAATGTTAGGCAGCTATCAACCAGATGATGTTGCAGAAATAGAATTAAATTAAAATCCAAAGGGGCCGAGTCTGGAGAATACGCCGGGTGCGATAAAATTGCCCAGCCTAAGTCGGCGATTGCTTCAAGTAATTTTTGTTGTACTGAATTAAAAACACTTTTCTTCCCTTGTCAGTATAACATTTTTTTCCCTTTAAATCGTCAGAAACACGAATCAGTTGCTGCTGATAATAGTCAGCAACTTATAATACACAACAACATTGTTTATTTGGTTTTGTAATACTTTTATTACATTATTGATATGTATGGATGGATTATTGTAGAGGATCAGTGGCGGTTTGTGAGGGAGGGCGTTGGGGCGCCACCCCTCCAGCATTTATCACAGTAAACAAATTTTTAGAGCAAAACACCATATTTTATTTTCGTTCAGTTTTTTTCCTTTAACTCATTTTAAGATATTAAAAAGTAAAATCTCCAAATGTAGAAGAACGTCTGTCCCACACATCATACCAAATAATGCGGATACAAATTCCATCCTCGCCACAATTTTTACATCGGTTGGTCGGACGTTTATCTCCAGCGACCGTATGCCACGTCATCTTTTCTCGTCGATGGTGTCATATGTTTTGTTAGTTGTCAGAATTCGGGGGGTTTAACTGCTTTCTAAAACTGCGACCGAGCATATCGGTAATTAGTTTTAAACGCTGATTTGATGGGTTCGGGGCGTTTGATATGTCTCGCGTCGCCCATTTAGTTCGCCTCGTGAATACTTGTTTTGATTTGGGATTTGCTACGTGTGTACACACTGAGTAGTACTTTTTAAATAGAAATTATATAGTTTTAAGTTTGGAGGAGAAAGTTGAATTAAAAACTAACGGTCGTCTCACGCCCGTGTTGCATTTGAGTCAAGTTCAAAAAGAATGTAAAAATAGCGAAATATGCGAAAGTTTTTCGACGATAGAAAAAGATTTGAAGACCGAATTGAAAATTTTTTATTCAAGGCCCGAGATTTGTCAAAATGAAGACATTAAAGGCTATTTAAAGACATTAAATTTTATTTTGAATGTGGGACTAGATACAGCTTTTAAAGAAATCTCTAAGGCATTGAGAATACTAGTCACTATACTGATGACCACATCCGAAAGGTGCTTTTCGACTTTGAACTTGATTAATACATATTTAAGAAATTCAATGGGGGAAGATAGATTAAATGCTTTAGGTATGTTAAATATTGAGAGTGTTATGGTCGAACTAATTCTGGACTTGATTGAAAAAGTTATTGAAACATTTATTTTGGACAAAAACAGGCGAATAGAATTTTACTTTAAAAACTGGGAAACGGTAAGATGCTATTCACCGACAAAAATGTGTACAATAACCCTTTTTTATCATAAAACTTTGATATATTTTTTAACTTTTCGAATTTTTTCTATTGATTTACAGTTACAATAAACTGTTTGAATGGTTTACTCTTCGGGAAACGGTAAGTACCTACTTATTCATTCCTTTATCTGCGCAACAAGCAACAACCCATCCTCCAATGCCCTTGTAAGTAGTAACAAAACAAATTTTTAATGTTTTCCTGGTTCACCTCCTGTATAGGGTTTCAATAGCGCGAAAAGTAAAAAGGAAGGGGGAAAGCAAAAAAATCTTCAGCAGCACTATTTTCTTCTACGCCCTCCCACTTTAAAAAACCCACGAGCCGCCACTAAAGAGTATAAAACTTCAGCAATGGTAATGTTTATAGATTTTAGTGAACTAATTCAGTAAAGAGATCCAGAATAATAAAAATCATTGAAGAATTTAAAGTACCCTCTAAAATATTAGTGAGCATGGCAGTAGAGATAACAACTGATGTAGGTGTAAAAGGAGGAACGTCAGAAGATTATGGGATCAAGCCTTAAGGCAAGGAGATGAACTATGAATACTGCTATTCAACATGGTTTTGGAAACGATTCAGAAACGACGACACAGAAAATAAAGTCAAGCTAAAGATACACATGGAGTGGTCTCGAAAGTTAAAGTGGATAAAGAAATAGGAAGAATGACTTTTGAAAGTGTGGAAGAATTTGTTTAGAAGTAAGAATAACAAACAAGTGTGAAGATAAGAAGGCAATAGACCTGAGATTGATCAAAGCTAACAGATCTGCGGGAGCCTTGAACCACCTAATAAAATTGAAACTCATATCCAGAAATACCAAATTAAGCGTGGAAGAATTTGTTTATCTAGGAGTAAAAATAACAAATAAGTGTGGAAAAGAGGGGATAGACCTAAGATTGATTAAAGCTAACAGATGTGTAGGAGCTTTAAACCAACTAATAAGCATAAAATAATCAGTCTAGCAGGAGGAAAGTCAGTGGCTGTATGAGAATGAATGGGGAA
This sequence comes from Cosmopolites sordidus, assembly GCA_031761425.1. Classification (NCBI taxonomy): domain Eukaryota; kingdom Metazoa; phylum Arthropoda; class Insecta; order Coleoptera; family Curculionidae; genus Cosmopolites; species Cosmopolites sordidus. The sequence goes on along the minus strand of JARFXV010001043.1, from coordinate 130,026 downwards.
ATTTATATATTCAAGGCTGGGAGAAAGACCATGAAGTGAAAGAAAGCAAGGAAGACCAAGGAAGTGATAGACAGAGGAGGTCATGGAAGATTTGAAACAGAAGGGGATAAAGGACTGGAAGATGATGACTATAAACAGGAAAATGTACTAAAAACTTCAAAGCTGTAGGCCTAAAGGCCTGTAATATGACTATATCTATCTAATTGCTGATAGTTTGGATACTTCTTAATCCAAGTAGTATACTCAAAAACAATTTTAAACTTTAGAATATTTTATTAGGAAAAAATGTACTACAACAAATAAAAAGGAAATATTTCACTAATCATGACAAAGAAAAGGCATACAAACATTTCAAGGAAGCAAAATAAAAATATAAGCTATACAGATAAATCAAGAGAAAAGTTTTTTATATTAAGAATGAAATTAGATCAATTTCATTTTTAATGAATAATTATCATGTTTTGAACAAAACCATTTGTGTAACGACACATTATAAAATAAAAAGCTGGCGTATTTTTCCCTTTTTGAAAACATTTTTATAAAAATACAAAAAACATCCTACAGTATTTTTGAGAGACAATCACAGTGTTTCATATAAACATACTTTATTAAATTAAAGAATCTCAAGGACTAAACTTAAAGAAATTTACTATTAAACATCACTAATATCACTTATTTTTAATTTCTTGACAGGATGTTAGATGGTTTTCAATTTGGCAATCAGTTTGAATCATATCTTGATGATTCTAACATGGTTAGCGAAACGCTCGTCGGAAATCAAAAGCAAGTGAATTGATGTTTAGGGGTAAATCTGTTTGAATTCAGTGTTTCATTGCAAAGATTCCAATAAAAGAGCTGAATCTTAAGGACTTAAAATTTGAAATGGCAGAGATTGCATACCTTTTATTATGAAAATAGTTTTGAGATATGAATTATTACTGACTTAAAACGAAAAGCCACCACTTGGCATTTGAGGAGCAGAGTTGGTAAATGTAATTTGTCCATCTTGAGTTGTGGGAACAGGCATATCTTCATTTTGAACCTTCAAAAGAAAAAAAAAACATCATCTAACACAAATACTTCAATAAATTAATAAATATTATATACATATTCAATATACATATATAATACACATACACAATAATATATACAATAAACATACTTCGCTGAAGAAATTCTCAATAATGCTCAGTGCTTTTTCATAAATCTTCTCGTTGTCATGACTTTGCAATGATTCAATCAAATCCAAACCCCCACACTCTTCAATCAAGATTCCTACTTTTTCAGTTTCACCCATTTTTTGGGCAGCAGTAAGAATATTGTTCAAACCATCCAACACCACTGACACCACTTTAAAATCTTTTGAATTGAGAAGATTACACATGGGTTTAATAGCACCAAACTGAAAAGAAAAGAACCATCAAAGATATTTTCTGTTAGTAGAAGATGTTGAATAACAAACCTCAACCAATTTTGCCAGCTGTGGTATGGTTCCACCACTGGTGAAGTTAGTAACAGCCCAGGCAGCTTCCTTCTGACTTTTAAAGTCTCCAGTTGAAAGGACATGGAGAAGAACTGGTACAATATCAGCATCCACGACTTTTTGAATTTGTTCACTGTTACCTATAAATCACACACATTATGGAATCAATAACAATAGAAATTTCAAATAATATATACCTGCAGTAATGTTTGATATGGTCCACGCAGCTTCTTTCACTATATTCAATCTGGCATGTTGTAGAAGTTTACTCATTACATTTAGAGCTCCTGCATTTATAACAGAGTCTGTTTGAACATCATTACCAGTAACAATGTTACCCACAGCTCTCAATGCCGGTGTGAGCACTGTATTTTCTGTACTGTATAATAGTTCTACCAGCCTACAACCCATATATTATATTTTCATTAAAATATAATAATAAATAGTATCATACCTGTTAACCAGACCAGTGTCCAAAACTGCTTGGATCTTTTCATTATTTCCATCAGTTAAGTATGACAAGGCCCAACATGTATCAGCCAAAACATCTTTATCTTCATATGAAAGCAGTTTAGCTAAGGCTGGTAATGCTGGTTTAACAAGTTCAAAGTCAGGTGATGGGTTCTTATTCCTGCAAAGATTGGAGATAGCCCAAACCTAACATAAAATAAAACTATATTTAGCTATAAAGCAAGTCAAAATCATCAAGCCTTACAGCATTTCTCAATAAAGAGATGGAAGTATTTGGTTCAATAAGTCTTAAAATATCAGGTAAAATCCCTGCCCCTAACACCATATCTCTGGTCAATGGACCATCACCAGCAATGTTACCTGTTTAAAAACACAAAAAAATAAATTTACTTAAAAAATGGCAGAACAGTACTTACCCAATGCCCATACAGCTTGTTCACATACATCCAATCTAGGTGAACTCAGCAATACTTGTAATCTAGGAATAGCACCTTCTTGAACAACAGCAGCCGTCTGTTCTGAAGTTCCTGATGCTATGTTTGTCAATGCCCAACATGCTTCAAATTGTAAAGGTGGGCTGTAAGAAAACATATATTAATTCAATATCCGTATCTCAGAGGATGAATGTTGTGAAAAAAATAATACCAACTTGTGATTTTTCCCTAAAAATTCTACACATCTAGGTACTACACCCAATCTGATCATTTGATCTATAGGGGGACTTCTTTCTCTGCTAAGAATCTTACGACATGCCTGTGTGGCTTTGAATTGGATTGTTTCATCAAGATTCATCATACCTATGATATGATTAATAGTAACTTCTCAAATATGCAACAAGATTATTTCAACATACCAAACATGATTTCTTCTGGTTTCATTGTTACAGGACTAACTGAATTATTTTCTTGTAAAGGTGATGTTGGTTCTTCATTTGCAGCAGATATGTTTCTTCTCTTGAGTAATTGATCATCTTTCCTTGCTTTTCGAAGCTCAACTGATTGACCTATGCGTCTACGGCGCATTTCCTAGATAAAAAGTTAAATTACAGATATATGTTTAAAGAAATGGTAACAAAAATACTCTACCTCAGTGTCTTTCCCTTTGTTCTTGAATGAACGAATTCGGTTTTCATCTGCCATGTTTTTTCTATTATTAAAACCATCATTTTAATAAACTTTTAAACACATTTAAGCAATACAAACTCTTACAAATATTTAAACTATTTTGCGGCAAAAAAAATATTAAATTAAAATTCAAGAAACTACGTCTTAGTTTCCATATTGAATAACGTTAAGTTTCAGGTTTAATAAAGTAGTTAATACTTACACTTATAAATAAACAAATTACTTGAAAAATATAACAAGCAACTCTAAAAACCCAACAAAACAGGAGTAACCAAAAACGATAGCCCCAAATGAATGCTCAAAATGGCGGTTAACCGGCTAAAAAAATCCAGAAGGAATTGACAGAAATTAAAGCTGAAAAGCCAATGGGAATCGACAGATAGGTAATTCGCATGTGGATTGGTGAATTTAAAAATTGACCTGGTTAATAATTTTTTTATGTCATATAATTATTAATTGGTTATTATATAAAAATAGTAGAATGCATTTTATTTATGATTAAATAAAATTAATTCCACTCTCATTAAAACTGTGTATATGATTGCACATCACATGATTTGGAATGTCATTCATAAGACAGCGATGTTCAAGAAGCAAAAATACATATTTGCCAACATATTTAAAAGAAGAAGCTAGGGATTGATCTATGATCATGTTTTTTTGGGTTATATAAATTTCTTTTATAAAATATTGAAATATAAATTTTTCCCTAAAATAAATGCTGTATATATTATGTTGAAATTGGTTAGACTTAATTTGATTTTTAAAAGGAGCGCTGGCCATTCTAAATGGGCCAACATAAGACATACAAAAGGGCAGAAAGATGCTGAAAGAAATGTATTATTTACTAAGTTAGCTAAACAAATTCGTGTAGCTATAATAGGTGACATATAGTAGCATTTATATCATTTCATAAATTGAAGCTTAATTTTACAGAAGGAGGTTCCATAGATCCTAAAGCCAACCTGAAACTTTTCCATGTTATAGAGCAATGTAAGAGATTTAATATGCCACAAGCTACATTAACAAATATTCTTAAAACTTCTCAGAATGACAAATCTAATGCTAAGTTGCATTTAATTGAGATAAAGTAAGCTGGTAGTTTCTATAATTTACATTGTTTTTCTTTTGTATATGAATTTTGTTTTAGGGGACCTGGAAGTTCTGTAATACTTTGTGAACTTTTTACTAACAATCTGCATATGTCAAAACAAAATATTGCTACAGTTTTGAGAAAGCATCAGTAAGCATATCTCACCTACATGTCTATATTTTAATTAAATGAAATACCTACTTTAGATCTAAATTTAGTGATGGAGGTGCTATATATTTATTTGAAGAAAGAGGCATAATCCATGCAGAAAATTCCAATTTGACAACTAAATTAGAAGAAGAACAAATAGAAACTGCAACAGAAGATGCAATTGAGAGTAATGCTGAAGAAGTAGCACTTGTTGATGAAAATGTGTTTGAATTTTTTTGTGGCACAACTAATTTTATGGAAACACAGAAGATCCTAGAAAGTAAAGGATATGTCATTTTAAATTCGTCGATTGAATATTTTCCAATTAAGTGTTTGGAGCTTTTAACACCCGATTATGAAATTTATGCCAAATTATTAGGAAAATTAAAAGAACTTCCAGAAGTTACTAGACTTTTTGATAATGTTAAAAGTGATTGATATTAAATTGTTTTTATTAAGCTATTTTGATTTATTATTTTCGTTTAAATATATTTACACAACATATAATTATTCAAAAAAGCAAATAATATTATACAATACTGTTGGTGGATAGAGCAGATCTTTCTATTTCCCTGCCAATTTCTGACTACTAATAACAAATAAAAATGGTAAAATTTGACAAATACAGAGTCTTTGTTTAATCCCGTGGCTGAGGTGACTAGTGATTTATTTAAACCTAGCAACTTTAATTTTTTTTATGTTGAATTATTTAAAAGTACCTGTTAAACGCATTTAATTATTAAAAAATAATTTGCCTTGTTTGCATCAATATTCACATTTTACATCTACAATAGGTTTGTTGTAGCAAAGTTTCAAACGGTTTCAAATCGTCCGGAGTTTGCGCAGGCGAATGTATACGAATGTTTCTGTCATCTGCACAAACTCCGGGCGGTTTGGAACCGTTTGAAACAGTTTGAAATCTTTTCTAGAACAAACCTAATATTTTCCATACAAATCAACGATACGCTCTCTTCTTTTTTCCTCCTAGGGCAGGCATCTACTCCGATGGAGTTATTTTAACATATTTTTTCTCAGATTCAAAATAATGTAGGATTGGTCAATTGTTATGATTATTTTCGTTATTAATGCTAAACTGTGTATATTCAGAAAAGATTATTTATAAAAACTGAAAAAAAAACAATTATTACAAACTTGTGTTGGTTATCCACATTTATAAGTCACGTAGATTTCTGTATGTCACTCGATTCGAAAAGCCTTTGGTATATTCCAAGATAGATATCTTCACTTCCCGTTTTTAAATTAAACATAAGTGGAATTGTGAATTTGTGTATATCAAACTACCAAATAATATATCGTTTTTATTTATATATAGTCTTTAATTTTAAAAAATTAAACATATACTTATAAGTATACAAATACCATTTCAATGAATATATACATTTATGAAGATGATAATAATTTTAGTTTAATATTAAAATATTTATGGCCTGCTATATAAAATTAAATGTTTCTTACTATCAGTTTTTTATAACAGTCATATACATTAGAAAACAATTTTTAATTCATTAAATGTAGAGTATTCTTTAAAAAAAAGCATGTTAAACTAATTTTGAATATTACATCTCCCAACCAAACATTATTCCACAATAGGCATTCATTAGGATGATTATATAATAATAGCAGCCTTTAAGATTTCTGTTTTCAGATAGAAGTCAACAAGAATATGTATGTAGTACACTAAAAGTAAGTGTTGAGTAACATGAGGTTTAATCTATCACTTTTAATACCATATCCATTAGAGAGAACATAACGTAAAAAATCATAAGCGCACCATTTTTTTTCCATGTATTGTCATAAAACATCTAAAACACAAGAACCTTTCTATAGTAGATACTCAGAATGCAATCCAAAACCCACCAAACTCATATTAATTATAAAGATAAACTTGATAAATGACTGAATAGAATAATCATTTTGGTATATAACCAACCAAACACATGCCAATCGTGTCCTTAACAACAAATACAACCTAACGTTGACAGAAAGGTGAAGATAAAAACTAGATCAGATTTTAACTTTAATACATTCTTACTAGATTATTAAATTGTCCGTTTGTACTGGGTGAATAGTCAAAATAACCTCTAGAATATGGGATTGGTCTATTGGAATACAACATATCCCTTTCATCTCCTTGCCTTCCTTTATACCCATATTTGTTATAAACCTCATCTTGATTCTTATAATGGTCATGAGGAACAGATCCATATTGATTATAATCAGAGAATGTGATCTGACCATAATAATTATCATGTTGATAAAAGTAAATTATAAATAAAATAACACCTGCCACTAAAGCTAACGAAATACCCGGTAATGCAAGATGTTTAACGAAACTGTTTTTTCTCAAATACTGTATCACAGTTTCTGTTGTTTCTAGTATTCTTATCAATATAATTGGGAAATAACCGAAAATACCAATGTTGCCGAACACTTTTTGTAACGGACTATCATAGTCACCATACGAACTGCCAATATTAGTCACTAGATTTCCAAATAACTTGTTCATTACAGCTGGCAACACACCTATTATTTTGTCAAGAATTTTCACGACGATACTCTCAAAAATGTCTTGGTGCTTACTAAATGTTTTTCCGGTTATTTGGATGTGGGGAGGGACAAAATTACTTCCTTTCTTCTGAAATTCTGAAATAAAAACAAATATTAATTAAAATATGTTTGTTAGAATACGGAGCATACCTAACTGTGCTTTTAATTGATTTAGTTTTTCTTGAAGACCATCAAAAGTATTACTTCTGGTTTTATCGTTGTCCATATTCTCTAATTGAGTGATATTGTCCAAAAGATAATGTTTAAACAAATCTACTGCCTTTTCTAACCCTACATCATTGGCTAAAAGAAAAATATTATTTAAAAAAACCATATATATATATATATATATATATATATATATATATATATATATATATATATATATATATATATATATGAATATTTTGTTAGGTGCTTGACTGGGGACGAGCCCCACCCATCCGTTCAGCTCGAGAACATATGTTTCGCCTCTTGATGTTCAGGCTCGTTAGGGTACCGACACATGCTCTCCCGTCTAGAATAAGGAAACTACAGTCTCCACAGTCAACAACTTATACTTTCGCCGACTTCCCATCGGGGCGTATATATGCAATGTTAGATTTCTTTGGACAGCGTCCAATGAGACAACAGTAGCGGAGTATCACATATACCCAATCACTGGGTTCCACAATCTCATGTGGAACACACAACAACCTGCATCTCCTCCTAAATGAATATTCTGTTAATAAAATAACAGTAAGTTAACAATTAGTTTAACAATATATTCATTTAGGCGGAGACACAGGTTGTTGTGTGTTCCACATGAGATTGTGGAACCCAGCGGTTGGGTGTATGTGACACATAGCTACAGTTGTCTCATTGGACGCTGTCCAAAGAAATCTAACACACACACACACACACACACACACACACACACACACACACATATATATATATATATATATATATATATATATATATATATATATATATATATATATATATATATATATATATATATATATATATATATATATGCTCCCAATCCAGATTACGGAACACTTCTTCCAGGCGGACTGAGAGAAGAAGAGGCGATATTGCATTACCCTGTCATACAGCCCGCTCTATTTTTATTCCAACCTCAAGATCATGAAGGTCAACTGTCGCTGTAGCTTCATTATATATCGATCCTGGTAGGTTTATATAGGTTTTCTCTACACCTTGGTTAAGCAATGCATCCATTATGAATGGATTGAATCAAATGCTTTTTCATAATCGATAAAGGCCAAGCACAGTGGCATAGTGTATTTGTTGTGTCTTTATATGACCTGCTATAGAACCTGGATGTGATCCATTGTACATAATCCACTTCTGAATCTTGCTTGCTTTCTTGGTTATGCGTCATTAAGTTTTGGTAAAAACTTTGTACACCACTTATAGGAGGCTCTTCCTGTGCTCCTTTTTTATGTAAAATAATCACTAAAAATAGCACAAGAAATCTTCAGCAGCACTATTTTCTTTTACGCCCTCTCACTCTAAAAACTCACGAGCCGCTACTAATAACAATACTTATTAGTAGAATACTAATAAGAATACCCTGTAAGAATGAAAGAGCAAAGTGTGGATAAATTCCATGTTAGATATTTAATACTCTATGAGTTCCGAAAACATAGCAATGCCACAAATAGCATTAATGCTGATTATCTTGGTACCTCTGCCTATGATCCTATACAGCAATCTACATAAAAAAACCGATGGTTAATATAAGGACAACCACTTTTGCCCACTCCAAAAATAAGTTTTCAGCCTAAAAAGTGTCAACTGTCAATATGGTGGATTTATTTAAACTTGGGAACTTTAATTTTTTATATGTAAGTTGAATTCTTTAAAGGTAGTATCATTTGTCACCAAAAATATTATGAAATTTCCTCCTAGATATGTCATCGAGTTTTGTTCTCAGTGTGTTTTATGTTTCAAATTAGTTTCTATGCTTCTTAAACAACAAAAAACATTTTAAAAGCACCTCTTAAACACATTTGAGTATTTAAAATAAATACATTTCGTTATTTACATTTTATTAACAATATTTTCCATAAAAAATCCACGACATACGTTTCCCTTCTTCTTTTTTCCTTCCGTGGCATTTGCTCCGATAGAGTTATTTTAACGTATTTTTTATTTTAAGTTCAAAATATATGTATGTATGTAAAGTAAAAATATATGTAAAATAAATGTTGTGTTTATTTCCGTTATTTGTGTTAAACTGTGTATATCACGGGCGTAGCCAAGGTGGGGTTTTGGGGTTCACCCCCCCGAAATAAGCCAAAATATTACCTAATATTATACCGAAAAAATACGAGGAGTGAAGAGAGTTAAATTATTAAATACTAACCCCCCCCCCCCCCTCCAAACTAAATCCTGGCTACGCCCGTGGTGTATATATAATTAAAAATAAATGATTATTTTTAAAAACTGAAGGAAAAAATATATCGTAGTTTAAGGAAATTAGTGATTTTCTTTTCATATTTATAGGTCATGTGGGTTTCGGGATTAAACGAAGGCTCTGTAGGTTAGAAGTACTCACGATTAAAGTTTTGTGAATTATCTTGTCTTATTTTAAAGTCAAACTCTGGGTGATGATATTCCTCATTATTTATTAGGGTAAAAGGCTGAGTGTATTCAACATCTCTTTCCTTTCGTTTGATCTTGGCGTCCATTACATTCTTGGTTAAATCCTGAGTTTCTTTACCAGCAGGAAAAGCTTCCTTGGGTTGATACGACTGTCCATTGTCGTTAGTTCCTGGTTGATATGGTTGTCCCGAATTGCTGTCTGGATAAACCGGTGGGGTTGGTGGTTGAGGAACGTAATGAGGGGATGGAATGTTCTTTGGTTCTTGTGGCAATGAAGGCATATTGGAGTTTGGGTTTTGGTAAGTGTTTATAGGGCCATATAAGGGCTGGTTTAGGTTATTGGTGTGCATTAACTGTTGGACATCGTAATGCGGTTTGTTTAGGCCTGGAGTAACTCCATAAGGTATGTTTTGTTTTTCCAAGTAGACATTTTTATTAATTTCGGGGGCATTTTGGTTTTCGTAAGGGCGTGGAGAGTTGAGGCCGTTGATAATACCTATAATAGATATATAATAAAAAAAGTTAAATAGATAAGTAATAGACTAAGTTTTAACTGATTTTTTTTTTAATAAAATTGCGAATTTCTTTTTTTTTTTTGATGATCTGAACTTTAAGGTTTAGTGTGAATACGATGATCACACATAAATTACTATGATATGGTATATACTACTATGATAAAAAATTAAAGCGGCTTTGTTTTAAAAATTCGCACGTTTTACCTATCGACACAATAATGGTACAAGTGCAATGCGTGAGAGGGGATTACTTTGAATGTGACAAAATAAGTTTGTTTGAATAAATAGTTACATTATGATTAATTTAAAGTCATCTTATTTTTTGACCATTTTAGTATGGCTTTTATTACGTAAATATTCTTAGAATTGAATCCCAATCGGAATCACCTACTTTTTTTCAGTTACTTGATTATATAACAAAATAAGGAGATACCTTTAAGATCAGATATTTTTTTCTCTAAATTCCATACAGCCAGTTTATCATTTTGGGTTTGCGTTTCATACGGCTTATTCAGGCTCTTAATTATGCCTTCTAAATTTTGAATTTGACTGGTCAAATCTGACATCATTTGGTTATGGTATTGGTTAGTGTTTTCATCATTAATATATGATTGATCCAAGCCTGATCCAATAAAATTGTTTGAATTTGCTTCATATTCTAAAGAAAAACTCATCATTTGGTAAAAAAATATCAGGTCAATTTATAATATTGTATATATATCTTACAAGATTATACAATGTATGGGATTTTAAACAAACTTAAAGCAAGTGTATATGGGATACCTTGCCACATGAAGAGATATATTATCTAATTTGATCCATACCCCACAGTGTTACAGAATGTTATCGTAACCATGATTTACCTTAGTCATCATTAATGTGTTTGTATCAAATGTAAGAGGATTTTGTTGTCTTTTTTAATAGTGTGTTCTTTTTGTTCTCTAGTATATCTTGAGAGCCAGAATTATTGTATTAAATGTTGCAGAGTATACCTACATTTAATCCTGTAATCCACGCGACTAATAGTTTATTTAAACTTAGGAACTTTAATTTTTTTATGTTTAATTATTTATAGGTGGCATCATTTGTCACCAAAAATATGACTAAAATTTTCTCTAGATCTGTAAAGATTTGTTCATCGTGTATTTTCAATTTCCTGAGCAACAATTAATATTATAAAAGAACTTTTTAAACACACTTGATTACACATGTCTACAGTGGAGTTGGTACTTGGAAAGAATAAAACTATTTTTGAATATGCTCGTTATGTTGGTTCTAATTATCTATAAAAAATAAGATTATTTCATATTTTTAACCTTTTGTTACATCATTGAACATGTAGAAAGCTTCTTTTTAGCCATTTCTTCGAGTGAGTTTCTACCGGGTACTCACGCATGATACTCGAGTAGTAATTACCCATCATGTGTTCATCCCATTGACCCTCGTACTTTTCTTCCATATTTTTTTAGGTTCTGATGAATCACTCTCCTTGTAAAAGCCTTCTTTGCCACTGTAAGAATCAAGGTTGTTCGAAAATATGTCCAATTGATTGTGGACTTTGATGGTCATGTTATATCCAAACTTATTTCGGACTTATAATTCCATAGGATATTTTTTAAAACATTGACGAAATAATGCGAACATTATGTTTCTCCTTGCGCAAACGAGGAAATTTCCTCCATATATAATTAAAATAGGAACCATTTTTATCTAATGCTTTGACATACTGTTTCATTAGTCCCAACTTTATTTGCAATGAAGATAAAATTATTTTCTCTCTAGTAACTAACGCTGTATTTAGAATATTTTGTTTCCCAACTGTTAAATCCTTTCTTTCAGACCACTTTGCTTTAATCTAATACTCGCTTTTAGCACTGTTATCCCACAAATAGAGAAAACATAGACATTTCGTGTAGCCGCTTTGTTGACCCAATAAAAAGTTTACCATTTTTAGCAAACTTTTGATTTTTAAATCAACACATATAACCCACTTATGATCATGGTACTTGAGTTTTGCTAAGACAAGAGGTATTTAGTGGAATAAGCAATGGGAACTTCACCATACTTATTACCATTTTGTAGCAAAACACATTTCACACTCCGCTTGGAACTGTCTATTAAAAGTCCCTATTCATTTGACTGGTAGTTCAAGAAACTCAGTTTTGATAAAAAACCACCGACATCATTATAAAAAAACTTTATTTTCGGAGTAAAAAAACGGAAGCAGTTCTTTTCTCGAGTACGATAACTTGTAATTGTAGTACCCGGAGGAAGTAAATTCCTCTCTTTGAGTTTGGATGCTAACAGTTCTGATCTTTGTTTTAAAAGATCGAGGTTTCTGAAAAGGTCATTTAAAGCGTTTCGAGTAAAAAGTAGTGGTTTTGACGACGTAGCTTCAAAATTACCACTTTCTTCCATAGTACAAGCTTGCCTATCTTCGGATGTACTACATTCTGTATCTAATAGAGCAGGCAGGTCACGAAAAGTTGGAATAGGAACGTCTTCTAAATGAGAAACAGGTCTTTTAGCAGATACCAGATCGGGATAGATCATTTTTTCGGTTAATACCATGTACCTTGGTTCCCTCCAAATCATTGATAGATCAAACTTCAATTAACTCCTTTTACCAATCGTCCATCGTTTTAAATAATCACTAAAAGTTTTTCAAACATTGTTTGGAATCCATGTTTTTGATTTTCAAGTTAAAGTAAGCGAAATGCACATTTTGTACAAATTCAGTAAATTAAATTTTCGACACTTTTTCACGGTATACACGCCACAAACGTAACAAAAAGTGTTCGGGTCGTTTAAACACGATTGTTTTGACGACGACATCTTCCGGGTTTTATTTACTAACTTTTTAATTAAACAAACAACAAAAATAAACAAGTTAAATAGTTACTGAGAAGAAAATATGATCAATGTGAGTAGATTAAAAACTGTACGTACGTTTGATCATTGAACGTTACTGAGAGTGTTGCTAGACACTATAAGGCACTATCAGGCTCAATATCCAAAATTGATGGCGAATCACTGTTATTATGGAACTGCAATTCTACTGGTTGATTAGGGGTTTCGTCATCTAGATAGTCAGTATCAGAGCCATTTGCAGCTAGTGGTTGCGGAGGCAGCATTTCTGTTAATACAAAAAGTGCAAATGCCTCATCAGGTAAAACATCTGGATTTAATGGATATAAGCCATCATATCAGTGGACTATGTTTTCATGAGTTAAATTTATTTAACCAAACTTTGGTGAAGATTGCATTAAAATTAATTTTCATCAAACGTCTGTCTAGCTTTTGGTACATGTATGTCATAACCTCTTGGTCCCAGTGATGTTCAAATGAACAGTTAACCGATTTATTAAGAGGTTGGAGCTCATGAGTGGTATTACTTGACAGGCAGTAGAGAACAATGTCATGTTTTTCAGCCTCTTCAACAATGGTATAATCTAAATGAGACGACGCTCCATCAAAGATTAATACATTTTTCCAAGGTGTCTTAAATTTGCCATATGTTTCATAAACTATATAAATAAATCTGTCGTCATACTACCCTTCAAAGCCATTTTTACTAGACTTCCAGATGGCCAGGTGACACTAAACTCCGGATTTTACCTTGTCCTTTAAAAATTATTATTGGCGGGATAGCTGCTCCGACGGCATTCACGCACATAGCGATTGTCAAGTTTTCCGCGTGTTCTGGGTTAATTAAATGAACACGTCGTGAGCCTTTTTGTGTCAAGACAGTTTGCTGATTGTGTATACTTAAGCGGCATCCCTTTTCGTCTAAATTATAAATAGACATTCTGGATGGTTTACAATATCAAATTCTTGGTACAATTTCGTCAAAGTGTTGTTTAACGTTTAGCCTATATAATTTTTGGGCTCTTGCCGGAATCATGAATTGTGCTTTTCTCTTTAAATTTCGGGATGCCGCTTTAAGCGCATCCTTAGCCAGTCCTTACCTTCAAGGCCAATATCTTTATTGAAATTTTGTTCAATGTTGAATTTTTCGCAGAAAATAAATGTTTGTCAATGATTCATTTTAGGTGTAAGAGGCTTCCCAATATTTGTAAATCTTAATCCAGCTGACAAGATCATTTTTAAGTGGTTTCAGAGCGTTCGTCTTGCAATATTACCGACACGATCTTATAAAATGACACGATCTTATAAAATTACCCATTAATCATAATAAACATAATTCTGGATGAAGATTAACACCGAAATAATCAACTACATTGTCTAAAATTGAAACTAAACAAGTTAGTATATATGAAAATGGTAATTTAACAACTAAACTTCCCATTTTGTGTCGGCAAAAATTATAAATCGACGCACCGTTTGCTACTGACAATATAGCTGCGCGAGCCCTTAGGGCTTAATGCATGTGTGCCTAAAGTACGAAGTTGCTGCGAATCATTTTTGCGCGAATTTTCAAATATAGGCCTTATTACACTGCGGGTTTATTTGCCGACGGTACCTTACTTTAAGATTACGTCTAAGTCTCAGTGGCACCATTTTTTTTTTATTTTTCAAACCTGTGTTATTTAGAAGAACTAATTTTCGTTAACAATATTTTCCATAAAAAATCTACGACATGCTTCTCTTCTTTTTTTCTTCTATAGCAAGTCTTATGTTTATTTTCGCTATTAGTGCTAAAGTGTGTATATAATTCAAAGAAAAAGATTATTTATAAAAAGTGAAAAAAAAAACGTATGTCGTAGTTTAAGAAAATTAGTGATCGCTTATTAATCATTACCAACTTGTCGTGTTGGTTGTCCACATTTATAAATCACGTGGGTTTTGGGATTAAATGAAGGCTCTGTATTTTAATCTGAACTGCTATTATTTATGGATTGATTAAACTTTCTTTTAATGGAATTTTTACCTTGAGTATTGTCTCCATAAAACTGTTTTGATCCAGGAAAAAACTGATACGGTTTTTGATTGTTCTTTCCAATTGTTTCGCCATACTGCTTGTTCGGACCTAAACCGTTATACGGATCAGCTTTCCAGGGATTTAATGTATCTAAATATTTACTTTGGTCCAGATTATTTGCAAAAGGACTGTAACTATTAGCAGGGATGTAATTATAAGAGGTTTTATAGTTAGGGTTTTCATAAGGACCGACATGTTTGGATTTTAAGAAATTAATATATCCAAAATTTGGATAATTATAATCGGTTTGGGAATATGTAGGCGATGAGGCCTGACCGATGGTATTTACGTTGGATTCTGTTAAAAAGTTAGGATTAAATTTATAGTTCTCAGTTGGACCAGACCAATACGAATTGAAGTGTACAGGGCGAGATAACGAAGGTGGATATTTTAAATTATATAAGTTAAAATTATTGTAATCACTTTGTGGAAAATATGATGGCGGTTTTCCTGGAGTATATGGATTTATACCTGGAAAACTATAATTAACGTTTGTTAGAATACCTAACAGAGAGAACACTTACCTGGTACTTTTGGGTTGTTATTGTTGATCATTTGTTGTAGTTGAAAAAGTTGTTCAGGAGTTAATGTATTCGTAGACGTGCCCGATAGAGAATCTGTTAAGAAAAAAGGAGAGTTTTTGGGAATTACTAAACCTGCAGCGATGACGCCGTGTTCGTCAGATTTAAGCGTCAGAACTTCAAGACCTTCCTAACATTCAGTGCGTTACTGATTATTTCACTGGGATTAATGCTATTACCTATGCCTATATTTATGAAACATTGATTTTAAATTTCCCACCATTTGCTTTTCTCGTTTTTGGTTAGTGATGTAGTGTTGTTTTTACCGAATCGAAGAAAAATAACAAGTGGTTTTAGGAAAAATAACTTATGATAAAGAACAAGAGTGATTATTGAGGTTATTAGAAGAAGCAGACACTGACACTGACGAATTTGTTAATGACGAAGAATCCGACGGTGAAGATGATAACGTTAAGATACATTTGTCCGATTTGGACACAGAGCAAGAAGGAGAAAGTGATTCCGAGAATTTATCACCACTAGCAAAAAGTTCACGGCATCTCCGTTTTTTTTGTTGAAAATATGCCATCGTCTGGACAAAACATTGCGCTCCTCAAAACATAAGAACTCGCAAATCTAATCTAGTCATGCACTTATCACGAGTAAAACCATTTTTGTGGAAAAAGTGCAAAGAATATATATTAATGTTGAAATTTATTTTTCTCTGACGACATTTTGAACATAATTGTCGAGAATAAATAATTGAACAAGTTAAATTATACAACTGGGCATTCAGCGAAAAACACGGATTTGAAATGCGTTCTCGAAAAGTAAAAAAAATGAAAGGAAGACGTCTGGTGAATAAGCGGGCTGCATGTATTTGAAGTCTTTCAAGAAATTATCGGTAAAAAATTATGTTTTACCGTTTGATCCTGAGGTACAAATTCCTTAGGAGCGAACTCCTGGCTATCAAAAAAGCAAATCAGGATGCTTTATATCTTTAATTTGTTCATTCTGGCTTTTTCGGCCATGTTGTGATTGAAGTGTGCCATTCCTGGCTCTGGTTCTTCCTTTCCGGATCGTATTCAAAAATCCAAAATCATCAATAAAGACATGTTCTAAAAAATGAGGGTCATTTTTAATCCGCCGCAAAGAGTTTGAAAATGTTTTCCCCGACGGTTCCCTTCTATTGATTTTTTGATCCTGCGAAAGGTATTTCAGTATCATTTTTGCACAGATTGTTTTCATACCCATTGCATTGGTCAAAATAAAATAAACGGTTATGTGAATTAAATTCAACTCCTCCCGATTATGTAGACCGTCAACTGATGATCAGAACGCACCAAGCCCGGATTCTGTGGACGTATTCATCACTTCTTGCAGTGGAAGGACTTCTACCGCGAGGTTTGTCTTCAATCGAGTTTCGGCCTTCCGAGAAGGCCTTAAACCACAACATGATCAAAATACAAAAATAGTTTGAAGAATCTCTATAAAAAGGTTGGTAGTTCAACAGACCAGTACTTTTATGGAAATCATCGCATCATCAATTCGACGATGGCATCAAGAAATGACGGAAACTTAAGTTGAAGTTCCCATAATTCAACAAGAGACATTAACCAGTCGACAAAAAAAGTTGTCATTAGTTCAAAAATAATAATAACACACGTTATTTTTGTAAAATTAGCAAGAAATGTTTGTGATTAAAACATGCAGTATCTCGTTGCTACTCTGTATTTGTGATTTTGCCAGAAAATTGTTGTATTGTTTATGTATCTTCAGAAAATGGATTTTATTTCACGTTTTTAAATTTTAATGACAGTACATTTATTATTTAAGTTTATGTTAACCAGAAATCTTTCACCCTTTCTGCACGTGGTGCCACCGATCGCCTTCTCCCAACTGTCCACCATGGGACGTCACGTGTCTCTCGGGACCGGTTTTTAGCCTTTCAGCCGTCATCAGCCGAGCTCCAGACAAACGCAAGAAAAGCAGTTGGGAGAGACGAGCGGGGCCAGGCCAGGTCAACTGGCCATTTTAACGACGGGTCGTGATCGCACACAACTCACGCCATCATACGGCGAATGCTCGTAGCAATCAGGACCGCTCGTAACATTCTTCCTCGAATCTCGGGTATAGTACTAGGTATGCCCACAAGGTAGCGTAACGGAACCGTGGGAATATACACCCTCGGCTGATGACGGCTGAAAGGCTAGAAACCGGTCCCGAGAGACACGTGACGTCGTATGGTGGACAGTTGGGCGAAGGCGATCGGTGGCACCATGTGGAGAAAGGGTGAAAGATATATATATATATATATATATATATATATATATATATATATATATATATATATATATATATATATATATATATATACATACATATAAACAGTGTGCCCAGTATGAGGACTTTCCACCCCCTTAAAATTTTTATGTCTGGACCGATTTTCATCAACTTTCTTTTGTTGGATAGATCTCGGAAACCGGCATGAAGAAAGTGTATGTTTTTTGCTAATATCATGGCTAACTGCGTCAACTTTTATGGCATCCATTTTCGAAAAGTACTATTAGGGCTTTTTTTAGAGCAAACTAATAACGGATTCTTGATCAGCACCACCTTAAACCAAAACGGTGGTTCTAAATTACTGGGTGTCCTTGATATTATTTTATGATATTTTTACAATAATTAACAATTAATAATTTTTCTAATAATTACAGACTATTTTTTAACAAAAACTTTCTTTACAGGTAGATCTAAATTGGCATTATGAAACTTAAATACTAGACATTTCTATCATTTCTATCAAGCACTTTTCCATACGTCGTCGGGTATTGTTCACTACTTTTCTCAATTGTTGTTTGGTAATGCTACGGCAAGCTTGCCTAATACGATCACAAAGATCGTCTCAAGTTTGAAGTCTTGAAACATAAACCTTATTTTTAATTGTCCCACAGAGACAAAAATCAAGAGGCGTGAGGTTCAGGGATCTCGGCGGCTAATTAATTACAGGACTATTTCACCCAATCCAACGATTTGGAAAATTATTATTTAACAAGTTTCTTACGTTAATTGCATGATGAATGGGCGTCCCGTCAAATTGTGTACATTGTACCGATAATTAAGAGGTAACGCATTAGTTTCATCACGAAACTCATTTTGTACTCTAAAAAATCTAGCTACATTCAAATTTCCATCAAAAAATATAGTCCAATAATAATATCATTTAAAATACCGCACCAAACGTACACCTTAGTAGAATATTGTCTCTTACATTGTATCGCCCAATGTGGGTTATCTTGAGCCCATAATCTAATATTTTCTGATAATCCGATACCATTTGTCGTAAATGTGGCTTGATCTGTGTATAAAATATGATTTAGAAATGTAGGATCTTGTATGTACATGCCTTGTAACCATAAACAGTATTCCATTCTTCTTTCAGTGTCACCAACTCCAAGGAAGAAATGTTGATTTAAAAGATTTCCTTTTTCAGATTTTTCTGAAAAGAAGAATTTTTCAGCCAGAAGATTTTTCTTTAGGCATAACCATGTAGTGCTTTTCGGGATATTTAAATTCAATTAGCGTGTGAGTGTGGATTAATTAAAATATGAAAGAACTAATAGAGTTGCTCGAAATTCACGAGAACGATGCTGATTAAGAAGTTTATTAACGGTTCCGTTTTGATTAAAATATTTGTTTATGCAAAAAACTGTAATATGAATGAAGTTCCGTTCTGGATGTCTTCAATTAAATTCTTTTGCTGCTTTACTAATCTCATAATCTCTACTTTTTCTTCTAAAGAATACATAATAACTGCCGTTTGAAATTACTATAACACAAATCAAACACAAATCAATCACAAATATGTTGGACACAATTAAGAAACATAGAAATCGGTGCGTTTGGTTTAATGTGGTGTTGGTCAAGAACCCATTGTTAGTTTTTCTCTAGAAAAATTCTAATAGTACTTCTCGAAAATGGGAGCCATAAAAGTTGACGCAGTTGGCCGTGATATTAGCAAAAAAAAAACATGTGATACACTTTCTTAATGCCGTTTTCCGAGATATATCTTACAAAAAACAGTTTATGAAAATTGGTCCAGAAATACAAAATATTAAGGGGGTTGTAAATCCTTATCCCGGACACACTGTATATATATATATATATATATATATATATATATATATATATATATATATATATATATATATATATATATATATATACTGAGTCTGTCAGCCTCGGCGCCACCGCTCCTGTTATACCACAGGACTGCCACAGCTCCAGGGTTAAAGACTTACCGGTAAATGGATTCGTATCAAATGTCTGTCCATGTGTGCCTTTGTTCAGCAGCTTGGTTAACATAGTCTGAAATGTTCTTGGCAGTATTTAAAGAAACTACTGGCGATAAGAATTTCATACAATTACCTGAAAGTTGCTGGTATCATCATTAATAATGCTTTTGCCGTCTGAATCAACTGAAGTATCAAACTCTAAATTATCCTTTGGTCGTAAATTATTAATGGCTTTCTGTAGTTGTTTTAAATCGTTCTCAATTTCATCGTTACCTCCTCTACTTTCCCCTTCACCATTTAACAATTTAAGAAGTTTAGACATCTCGGGCTGCAATATTAAGTATATTTTCTTTCAAAGTTAGTTTGTAAATTCGTACGCGTTAATACTATAATTATTATTTAATAAAGATTTAAAAACAGGGTGTTTTCATAAAGAAGTTTTGCTACTAAGTATAAATAAACGACATGAGTATTTTTTATTTTAAAGAAATTCCCAATTTCGGGGATTTCTTATCAAAAAAAAGGATTCAATTGGTTTTGGTACCAGTTCAAATTTGGTAAATTAACATGATTAATAACTGAAAATCTTCTTGTATTGACATATACAGAGCTTTCATTTTATCCTGCAACCCACGTGATTAGTGATTTATTTAAATTTAGGAACTTTCATTTTTTTATGCTGAATTATTTAATAGGTGGTGTCATTTGTAACCAAAAACATTAAAATTTTCTCTAGATCTACCAGAATAAAAGAACTTATAAGATTTTTTTAGATTTTATGCTTCCTGAGTAAAAAAAAAATGGTTTAAAAGCATCTCGTAAACACATTTGATTATTTAAAAGAAATAATTTTCATTGCTTCGATTTCATTAACAATATTCTCCATAAAAAATCTACACGCGCCTCTCTTCTTCTTTTTTTTCTGCTCATTTGCTCAGATGAAGAGTTATTTTAACAATGTTTTTTACATTATGTTCAAAATAATGCAGGACTGCTCAAACTGTGTATATAATTCAAAATATTATTTTTTTTATATAAAAACTGCAAACAATAACAATAAACGTAAGTTGTATTTTAAGAAAGTTAGTGATCTTGCGTTCACCATTACTAACTTCGAGTTGATTGTTCACATTTATAGGTCATGTGGGTTTTAGAATTAAACGAAGGCTGTGTAGTTAGCGCGGTGGAGAGTTAGTAATATTCTATTCGGAAAAAAATAAAATGTTGGACGAGTCTCTGTTCACTTTTGAGTTCCACTGAGAAGAGAGGCCAAAAGAAGACCAGGCAACAGCAGAAATTATTGAAAAAAAAGTAGATGATTGTTTCCACAATTTAAAAAAATCCTTAGTTTATCCATTTACAAGTCTAAAGCTTTGGAATACCTGAAGAAAGAATCAGCTTACGATTCTTTTATCATATATGCTGGCATATTGCCGTGGATACAAAGAAATCCTATAATGGAACTGAAGGACGAATAGTAGGTAACATAAAGACAGATAGATGCTGAAGAATTAATACACATCAAAAAACTGGCAAGGCACTTGCTGGAGATTAATACGTAAAGATTAATACGTTGAATGAGGCCAAAGCTCATTGACGGGCTGCAGCACTGAAGGAAGAAGATTTTTTGAAAATTTATATTCATTATTGGTTGCCACTTTTATATGATTAATATAATTCTTAGAATCATTTTTAGGTTCATTTAAGATAATGTTAGTTAAATATATTCTATTATGTTTAATCATTAATTTATTTTTTAAATCATATAAAATTATTTAAACTATATTTGATGTTATGTTTGATTCTAAAAGATTTAATTTTTCCTTATTCATATAAAATTTTGAATATTTTAATCCGATTAGAATAAAAAAGTAAAATCATAAACCTTTGATGTCTTCTTTTTTCGACGTCTCGATTCTACCAAATTTAATAACAACCCTAGGTCTGACGGTGTTTCAGATTTTTTCTCAGGAAAAAGAAGCTTTTTTAATTTCTCATTCACTTTGTCGTTGTTTTTTTCAGCATCATGCTCCTCATCTGAAAATAATTGTTGGTTCTATATTTATTATTTTCATAGTTTTTTTAGTTTATTATATTTGAATTATTGCTACACCAAAAGCGTTAAAAAAACCGTATCAAAAAAAGAATTCTCTATTTCGATGAATTTCATGTACAGAGGGGTTTGTACTGGTACTAAAATTTGAAAGTTTTAAAACTTGAAATTTCTTAATGATTTTTTCTTAAAATCTTTATCAATACCACTTCGGTGGTGTTGCTATGGCGATGACATAGATAGGAGGTAGTGCTGTTATTTTTATAAATCAAAATAATAAATTGGGGTTTTTTGAATCACCCTGTATTTTTTTTGAAAGTAACAGTATTTTGTCCATAAAAAGTAGCTCTTCTAAATTTGTAGTAGCAGGTACGGTTTTGGAGGCAATTACAATTTTCGATAACTCTGCACTATAGTCCGGTTCAAGATATTTCGTTGCCTTTCGGCAAAATGTTAATTGTCCCAGTAAATTTCAATAAAAATATTCATAGTTTCTTCAAAGGCGTCAGAGCCGGAGTAGTTTAACTTCTGAATAATTTTGGGAAAAATAAAATATTGTTAAAATATGATAAAATTATTAATTATTATTATTATGTATGACTAAAACATTGTTTATTGGTTTGTGTATTTTGAATTTATTAGTACAATAAAAATAAATAAATAAATAAATTTATCTATTAGTAAAATAAATATTATAATTTAAATTTAATTATACATTTAATTCAGTTTCGCTCGCACTGTCACTTTGATTTGCATTAATAATAAGTGGTTCTATATTATTAGTAAATGATACATAGGAATCTTCTATTTTAATAACATGGTTAATCGAATTTATCCAACTTTCTTTGCCTTCCTAATTAATGTTGCAGCACTGATGGCACATATGATCAATTGGATAAAAAATATAGTAATACGGGGGAAGGCGTAAAACCGTATGTCCTATATCGGCAGCAATGGTATCACAACCATATTCCTTTTTAATATTAAATGTCTTTAATATTTCTAGAAGACCACATTTTTTATATGTATTTTCGAAGTATATATTGTTTTTTAATATATAGTTCTGAATTTCCAATTTAGTGATATTTGCATTAGAAACTTTATTTTTTTGTCGGCTATGAACCAGCATTGTCCATTACAATTACACTTTTCATAAGCACATTGGGCAAAAGGCTATTTATAAACCAATCTTCAAAAAATTCTGCTGTAATGTCGTCAAAATAGTTCAAAGATGAATGTTTAATATTTTTGGAGGCCAACCTTAAACAATTTGGAACCCATCCATCCTCGGAACCAGCATGAAACATTGTAATTATTTTTCCCTTTTTCGCTGGGGCTTTGATTTGAAGCATTTTCTTGATGTATCTACCCCTCCTTTTGCTGGCGTCTCATGTGTATCGAACCATGTTTCATCAAGGTAGATAATGGGACGATTTTCTAATCTGTATTTTTTTATAGAGTTTCAGTAGTCAAACCACCATCGTCGTAATCGTGATTCCACTAATATTTGTCTTTTATTAATGGTCCGATATGCAAAACCCATTTGAGATAATATTCTCCGGAGGCTAGTTCTGCTGTAAAGAATGTTGGTTTCATCTTTCCTTAGTCGCTGTTGCAATGAATGCAATGTAGGCACAGTTTGCTCTTTATACATAGCATAAATTTTGCTTTGAATTAAGTCTTTGTCACTTTCATCAACACATTTGCTTTTACCAGAATCACTACGGACTTTTTTGGCTTTAATTGGCTTAGCCACAATATCTTTAACTGTAGGCAACGGAGTTTTCGTTAATAAAGACGTTTCAGCTGCGGCTGCATTTACATTAAGCCCCCTATTCAATAAAGAAACATACACATTTTTAACAATTTGCTTAGCATCGATTATCTTGCCAAAAATGCCACATTTTTAGCAGGTTTGGAATAACAAAAAATACGACCGAAATTATAGAACTGCACTGTTTAAGAAAAGAATGCGAACTAAACTAAAATATTTCGAAATTGCTAAACCAGGTATAAAATTAAAATTATCTTTTTACCCGTTATTTTTTTAGGTTCGACCCTGTTTAGGTTTCCTGCAACTTTGCCGGATTTTTGCACAGTTTATTGCAGCCAATCGGTCAACGATATATCTTGAACCGTACTATACTAACAAAACATTAGAGCATAAATTCATTAGGCGCCTTAGGATATTGGATTTGAAAATCGTGTTAAATGCACCACTATGTACAACTAAATACCAAATCACTTTTTATTTTCTCGACTCGCGTTTCCCTAGCCATGTTAGCATCATCAGGAGACGAGTCAGTCTTATGATGGTGATCCTGATCAAGATTGAATCAGGGTTTAGCGAAAATTTATTTGATTTGATCCGTCATTAAGCGTGATATATAAAGAAAATTTTCAAACGCTTTATACCTTCGCTAGCTATCAATTCAAGTAGTTTCAATTTTAAATCCATGTTGTCATTTTTGCTTGCTCTTGGGACACTTTTCTCCTTCTCATATTTATCATTTTCTTCTTCACTGTTAGATTGCCTCTCGTCTGATCTGCTTCTACCTTGAATATTAGGAAAAACATTTTCTGTATACAGGTCTATAGATCCCAATTTTTGATCGTTTTTACTGTCTGTCAGTTTGTTTGGCTTTGGAAGATAACGCATGGGTATCTGAATCTACAAAAAAGAAGAAAAATATGTATAGCTCTTAAACACTTTTGAAATTAAATCTTACCTTTTGAAGATCCTTTTGAAGATCTCCAAGGATATTTTTTGGACTATATAAAGTTTGGCTTAATTCTGGAATATTTGTTGCTTCCAAATGTGGTTTGGGATCAAACAGATGGGTTTTTGGTGAATAAACCGAACCAAGGATCGGCTCTACTATAAGATATAATTGTAAACATATTTTCATACTACAAGACGTTTTGTATTTTGAGATATAATCTAGTACATAGTTGACAGGATCGAGAGTAAGGGGTAAATATATAGCTTTCAAAATATTTACAATTAATTTATTATATTAATTTAATTATTTTATTTTAATAATTTTATATTTATTTATATTTAATTTCAAAATTTTAAATATTTAATTAATTTAATTAATTTAATTTAACTAATTAAATTATAATTAATTTTATTTAATTAAAACAAAGAGAATTTTTTTGTATGCTTCACGTATCAATTAATCATTTCTTCAGTCCCCAAACTTTAGCAAGTGTCTCCCAAGACGGGTTTCTTGCTTTAAGGCATCATCAGCTCGAGCTGAACATTTGAAAAGCAGCTGCAGAAATAACCAAATGTACCTACTGTATATATTGGGATTGTATAAAGGGACTTTTAATAAGGTGAAGGATATTAAATTCCATACAAATGATAAGCTTAATTCAATAAATATCGGGATTGATTTATTCCTGCCAAGGGGAAGGGGTGGACGGTGGTTTTTATAAGTGATATCGGAGTTGGCTGATGTCAAGTAACCTAAGAAACTGGCTCAGTTGTCTCTGAAACTTTGGAGTGAGTAGATCGTGCAAGAAGTGAACGTGTGTTTTAAATTCGCGTCGAAAATCAATATGCAAGAAAACATCGAGCACCGATGTACCACCTTTTGCGTGAAATTGAACAAATCTGCTACGGAGACTTTTCCCATGATCACTGAGGCTTACAAGGACGGAGCTATGTCCAGAACACGTGATTTTGAGTAGCATAAAAAAGTCAAAGGAGGCCGGGAAAACGTTGAAGATCAAAACGTGCTGGGTGTCCGATCTCGGCTCGAATCCATGAAAATGTGGCCAAAGTGCGAGAACTTTAATTGTCGGTTAAGTGTTCGTTTGATGAACATCGATGCTCATTGTCTTTTTTGATGCAAAAAGTGTGGTCCACAAGGAGTTTGTGAATGGCAAATTTTACGCTGAAATGCCCGAACGTTTGATGATGAGGGTCCGCCGCGTCCGAAGAAAGATAGCCGATTCCTGGATGCTCCATCATGACAACGCGCCCAGTCAGACGTCGCTAATTTTGAGAGAGACACTGGTCAAACACAACATGGTAACACTGTCCCAACCACCTTATATTTCAGATGTGGCTCCACCAGACTTTTTTGTTTCCTCGGATTAAGAGGAGCCTGAAAGGACATCCTTTCGGGACGATTGAAGCAGTTCAAAAGGCTTCGACGGAGTGCTTGATTAGCCTTGTAGTTGCGGACTTCCAGTGGGCGTATTGAAGACTGGAAAAACCGCTGGCAGCAGTGTATTTTTGCAGGAGAGTCATATTTTGAAAATTATTAAGTTGTTTTACATATTTCTTCATTAAATGTTTTACATGACCTCAGTCTCGATTCTTATTGAATAAACCCTTTATTACTTACAAAATACAAAAAAAATATTGATATCTTGTTTATGATTACCTTCCACCTCGTCTAGTCCAGGGACTATGTTATCCGCGTTCCTACTTTTTGATTCCAGGTTTCCAATGTTTTTTTCATATATATGGTTCACCAAACCTTGAATAAACTTTATCTGAAGACTTTGCTTGTTTAATTCATGCTCAATAATAGATTCTCGATTTTTGGTTTTATTTAAACTAGTTAAGGCTTCTTTTAAGTCTGTCTTTAGTTTTTCCATATCAACATTCTTCTCGGTATGCTTTTTCTCGGATTCTTCTAATTTTGGAATTACAAAAACCGTTAATATACTACTAAGATAAAAAATTAAGGTGATAAGGTAAGGTACGGTAAGATAAGATAAGGTAAGGTAAGGCAAGGTAAGGTACGGCAAGGCAAGGTAAAGTAATGCAAGGCAAGGCAAGACAAGGTAAGGCAAGGTAAGGCAAGGCAAGATAATGTAAGACAAGGTAAGGTAAAGTAAGGTAAGGTAAAGTAAGGTAAGGAAGGGTAAGGAAGTAGTATTTTAAAAGTAGTTGAAAATGAACCATGTCAACCAATGAAGAAACCATTACCAAAATCAAGGTTCTTGTTCTGAGTCATCGCCTATTAAGTATTAGAGACACATCCCGAAGTGGAGTAAAAAAACTGTATCGAAGACTGGGAAAATAAGTGCATTTTAGTGAGAAGGAGTTACTTTGAAGAAGACAAAATAAATTTGGATGAATAAAGATTTTGGGTTTTACTAAACTCAAAGAGATTTACCACTAAACACCGAATTACTTTCACGACGTACGTTTCGCTAACCATGTTAGCATCATCTGGATGTGATTAATGCAAGATTAAGATTAAATCATCTCCAGATGTTGTTAGTGAAAGGTGCGTCGAGAACTTTAAAAAAAGTGATTCGGTATTTAGTGATAATCTCTTTCAATTTAGTATTTCACACCGAAAGTTCCAATAGAAAAATTGATTTTGGGTTTTATTTAAAAAGTCATGTTATTTTTTGATAGTGGTATATATGACTAAATTAAAGTTTATGCTCACCTGGTAATACTCTGGATGTTTCCTGCAGAGAAGTTTTTTTATTTTGAGGCATAACGTTTTCTACATCTTTTTTCGGTTTGGGGCGTTCCCATATGTTAAAATCCCTAAAAAAATTTTGTTGATCTTTTAACAGCGATACTAACTCATTCAATTTCTGCATTTCGGCTTTCAAGTCGTCCAATTTTTTCTTCTCTATATTAAGGTCCAGTTCTGTCTTCGTCGTACATACGACTTTTTCATTTCTACGATCGCTATTCTTGATATGCGATGTAGAATCTGTAGTTTGATCAATGCTTTGTCCCAAAATATTATCAAACTTTTGTTCTGAAGTTGAGATGTCAATATTTTGGTCATTATAGTTGTTTCCAACAGGAATGTCAAATGTTTTTCTGAGTTTATTGATGGTTTTTTCAGGTGTGAATTGAGGACTTGAGCGTTTTGCTCTTCTCAAATGATCTTTTGTTATTGTGACTCGATATGGCTTTGATTTTGGAGGTGGTAACGTTTCTTCTAAAGATTTCTGAAAATGATTTTCAATTATTTGCTAAATGAATAACTCGATGGAGACAAAGATATTACCATTGTTGTTTTTATGATGTTATCATTCCAGTTATAATCTTGTATGTCACCTGAAAGCAATTACATATATGTACATATATGTATATATATATATATATATATATATATATATATATATATATATATATATATATATATATATATATATATATATATTTATATATATATATATATATATATATATATATATATATATATATTTATATATATATATATATATATATATATATATATATATATATATATATATATATATATATATATATATATATATATATATGTCCAAAAGTTTGGAATATTCAAACATTTCACTTTTTAACTGATATTAAATTTTTCTCTTACTCGTTTATGTAATCAACAGTTTATTTCAGCTCTTACTGATACCAAATAGAACTCGACACCAAATGACCAATATGTGTAAAATTGATTTATTATTTTGAAGTCAAAAATTACAATGTACCAATTGCCTTCAAAAGTAATTTAAAAACAACTTTCAGTAAAATTAATAAGCAGTCTGTATGTATGCCTCCAGGCGATTTGGTATGCTGTCGATTAAATGATCAATTTTGGCTTGTGGAATTCTCTCCCATTCTTCACGAGCAGCATCTTTTAGTTCACACAGGATAATAGGAGGATTGTTTCGTTTCTTGATGCTTGTTTTCAGAATGTCCCAAGCATGTTCAGTGACATTCATGTCAGGGGAATTTACTAGCCGACCTAACTTGATTATTCCCTCCTCTTCAAGAAAATTTTGTACTGCTGCTGTTCGATGAGGAGGTACGTTGTCATTCATGAAAATAAATCCGTCGCCCACTTCGCCTCGGAACAGACGCACAACAGGATTTAAAACTTCCTCGATGTACACAGCACCAGTGACTTTTCTCTCCAGACCAGTAGAGGTGTCCTTGTACCCCTCATAATACCACCCCAAAACATCACGCTTCCACCTTCAAATGGGATACGTGGTTGAGCTGTCTCTAGTCAGGCTTGTCGACCTGGAACTCTCCAGACTAATGTTCTTCGTGAATCAAAAACCAAGCCAATTTTCGTCTAGTCGGAGAACATCACGTTATTCCAGTTAAGACTTTGATCCACCATTTCTCGAGCTCTTTGCAATCTTACATTTTTTTGTTGAAGGTTTAGTTTGGAAGTACGCAAAGGTCTTCTGCGATGAAAATTTACCGCTTTTAGTCTGCATGGTATCGTTTGTCGTGAAACATTTACCACTTCAAGCCTAATACGCTCCCTTGATATACCACTTGTAGATTCCAGACGATTTATTCGAGCTATCATTGATATTTGCCGGTCTTCTGCAGCTGTTGTACATGGTTTTCTACCACTTCTGCGGCGGTTTACCTCATTTGTCTCTTGGAAATTTTTATGAGTTTTCGATACTTTGGAAAACACCTACAATTTCTTCTATATCACTTTAACTAAAGCCTTGTTGTAACAAAGCAATTACTTTTGATTTGTTTAATGATATATCATGTTTCTAGGAATTTTTAAACGGATTGATTGAAAATTTAAAAAGAACTGAAATAATGTGTAAATACCAGTATCAACGAACCGGGCAAAAATCGAAATCCTGTGTAATCAGCAAAACAATGGTTTTGATATTTTCATTTAAAATCGGTCCAAAATAAATATCCATCACAATTTTTAGAGTATCATAGGCGTAGACATCCTACTTGTAAATATTCCAAACTTTTGGACATGTAAAATATAAAACTTTCTTAAAATATAAAACTTAATTATTAACCTAGCAAAATCAAATGTAATGGTTATATCAAACAAAGAAATACTAATATTAAACAACTCGATACATATAAATATTTGGGAGTTGTTATTTAAATAGGAAAGGAACACAAGAAGATGAAATAACTGGTATTTCGGTTAATAATGTCGATTTTGCTAAGCGATTTTGCTAAGAGATGACATTACTAATATATTTGTTGGTACAGACTAATGACCAACCATGAATGGTTTTGCAGGATAAACATATGCCATCAAAAGCTAGTTCGTTATTAATTGTCATTGTACCATAAACATAGTTTTTCATAGCTTTGAATAAGTCAAATTATTAAACTTGAAGAGATTTACCACTAAACACCAAATCACTTTTTTTAACTGCTCGACGCACGTTTCGCTAACCATGTAAGCATCATCAGGAGATGATTTAATCTGATGATTTATTCTGATGATGCTAACATGGTTAGCGAAACGTGCGCCGAGCTGTTAAAAAAAAGTAATTTGGTGTTTAGTGGTAAATCTCTTCAAGTTTAGTGTTTCACACCAAAGATTTCAATAGAAAAATGATGTCGAATTATGTACCAGAAACAGACGTTTTGCAGGGTTTAAGTTTAATAATCTTCTTTCATTTGAAGAAAACTGTTGGTGAAAGTTATTGATTGCTGGTTGAAGCTTATAGTGAATATGCTCCAACCCAAAAAACTTAGGATGATGGTTTAAACACATTAAAAGTGGTGATTTTGATATAAATGACAAGGAGCGTTCAGGACAACCGAAAAACTTTGCAACCCTTTGTTGCCCAATCCACCATTTCCGAACGTCTACATGCATTGAGTAATGCCCAGAAGGAAGAAAAATGGGTTCCATATGAAGTGAAGGAAAGAGACATCGAAACGCGAAAAACCACTTGTGACATTTTGCATGCATGCACGAATTTTCAGAACAACTTTTACATTCTTATGAAGAAGTGACAATTTGGCTTGATGAATGGTTGGCCTCAAAAAACCAAAAGTTCTTTTGGCGCAGAATCCGCTCTTTCACAGAAAAATAGAAATAATTAATATTTAAGGATGGTCAATTCTTTGTTTATTGAAATAATTTATTTTGTTATGGAAATAAACGCTCAAATTTTTCGAAAACATCGACATTATTAACCGAGACTTATATTAGGAAATGCAATAAATAGCGCAACACGTTTGAATAGTGCACTCAAGAAAACATTTTTAAATAGAAATTAAAGTATGAATATATAACAAGCAGTACTAACTATAACCAGTATATAAAACCAGTACTTAATTATGGTGCAGAAAAAATGAAAAATTGAATGATAGATAACAAAAACGACTAGAAGATTGACGCTATGCGACTATATTGATCCTATGCGAATTAGATAGTACTGTAATGAAATATTTGAGGACAATTTTGAGAATAAGAAGCGTAAACAGAGAAAGAAATAAAGACGTTAGAAAAGAACCAAAAATAAGATCATTAATTTCCTCCAATAGAGGAAAAGAAACAAAAATGTACTGGTCATTTAACAAGAATGGATGAAACAAGATAAGTAAAAATTGTGTGGTAAGCAAAAAAAAATTAGAAAGAATTGAAGATCAATCAAAAAGGGCCTGAATCAAAGAAAAATCGTGGAAAAAACGGGAGGAAAAAAATTGGCGGAAAACAGAAAAGAGTGGCTTAAAATTGCAGAGAATATAAATATTTGATAAAATACCTACGGCTAAAGGAGGACTATATATGATAATATGTAAATTGAATGAGTTGAATTGGTCTTATTGTAATATTATTGTTATATTATTCTTACCTCCACCGAATTTATTGTTGACTTGAGCTTGTACGATAAAGTCTTCCACTAATTTCTCAACATCTAGCAATATTCTATTGAAATCGATTTTCAAAGTTCCCAAATTTTCTCTCAAATTATCTGAGCTACTGTCGACGAAAATTAAACAAAAAGAAACAAAATAATACAAGACAACACACATAAACATTTTAAAGCGGCATAAAAATCTTTAGAAAACTTGTTCTAGTTTTGTTAGATTTGTATAAACTGGTATTATTGATGAACAATGTTTTTTCCGCAATAAACTGTTTACAAAGCTGTTTTTATTGTTAATTAGGTTTCAATTACTTCAGCATTCTTTAAATATAGCGTAATAGTGAAAAGTACTGGGTGATATATATATATATATATATATATATATATATATATATATATATATATATATATATATATATATATATATAATAGTAAAAATTGATTATTAAATAGTGATTATTTACTACTTTAACAGTACATCGACCAACTCACTTTTGGCGATGAAGCACCATCTAAAATCACTGTATTTTCATGTTCGCTCACGGACGCATTTAAAGATCGTCTAAAATCGGTTGTTGTGCCAGAAAACATCACTACTGTTTTGACAATCGCTAAAAAAAGGCTTGTGTCGATTGGTGCAAAGAAATGCTCAAAAAATACAATCGTGATGCGCCAAAAGCTATGTATAATATCTACACAGGTGACGAATCATGGATTTATGCGTATTAATCTGAAAGTAAACAGCAGTCGACTCTATGACTATTTCAAAATGAGCCAAACCTAACAAAAGTTGTTCAAGCAAGAAGGACTTCGAAGCAAATGGTCGGTCGATATTTCTTGTGATATATGGGCATGTAGCTACAATTCCATAGAGTATCGAGGAATGGTCAATTCTGAATAGTACACAAACATTCGTTTGCCTGAAGTATTTGAAGAAATAAGAAAAAACAATCAGCAACGCAGGATGATTCTTTACCAAGACAACGCGAGCTTTCAGACATCGAACCGAACAAATCAATGTTTGACAGATCAAAACATCAAATTGATAAGTCTTCTGCAATACAGTCCTGATTTGGCAGCCAGTGATTTGTTTTTGTTCCCGTCCGTGAAGAATGAACTACGTGGTCAACGATTTTCAATCCCAGAGGAAGCGGTTGATGCCTTCAAAATGCATGTTATAAATAAACCTCAATCGAGATGAAAATAGTACTATGAAAATTGGTTCCGCAAAAGAATATGGATCATTGCGGAGAATATTTTGAAAAACAATAAAACCATTTTCAGTGATAAATATTTTTTTAAATTAATTATTTCGGATGAATAAATAGTAACCCTCGTAGTAGGAGGATTTTTTCAACGAGGAAAATGTTCCATAGATCTGAAAAAATGGTAATCTGACGGTAGATTATCAAAAGATTACGGTGGGTGATGAAGTACTGCACAGCCTCTTTATTTTTTTTTCTTGGGTGATTCTGGCATTATAAGAGCTTGCGTTGTCATGCTGCAGAATAACACCATTTCGATTGAGTCTTAGTCGTTTTTGGGCCGAGTACAATAATATTCAACACTTATGTTTTCATTATGATTCAGAACCTCATAGTGAATAATTCCTGCAAAATTCCACCATACAGATAGTAACACTTTTGGCAAAGAATATTGTTCTGGTATTAACCATTGTTTTTTCTTATGTTGATTGATGTAATTACTGTACTTATCATTTCCATGTAATAAATTATGTGGAATTTGAAAGGAATCTCCATTTAAGCTGGACAAAATTGCAAGAACAAGTGCTGGTAAGCGTCCAAAGGAATTATCAGAGCCACAGTTCAGAGACTGTCGCGCTCGTGGAGGAATGTAGTTGGAAACAAATAGTTTTCACCCATTTTCAACTTGGGTGCTCTACTGGTTTTTGTCTTTGCCACCAAAATTTCTATAACTATGGCCTTTTCAGCCCGGCTCATGCCTACATCTGAAAGCAGACTGAAGGAATCGCCAGGTAATTTCATCAATTTTAAAATAGCGAGGCTGTCTCCAACAAGCAACTAACGTTGAGAGTTCGCAATATCACCGGCGAACCGTGTCGTGCCATCCAACCTTGGGTGGAGTGAATAACATGCGAGATACAGTTGGTTTCGTGAAAAAAAATCTGTTTCAAATAGTTGTTTTTCTTCTCGTTGGATGATGCTGAATACAAAACCAAAACAAAAAAGTTGCAATTACTCCACAAATATTACCAAGTGTCTTTGATAATATGAATAGGTGTGTTTCACGTGGATAGAAGTAGAAGTCCACTTTGAAGATACGAAGTAGGATACTATATACAGGGTGTCCACTAATTAATGGTATATAGTAAAACTGCAGATTTTTGGGTAAAAATATTGCAATTCAACCCAACTTACCTTAGTCCAAAAGTTAATAGTAACCAAGGTGTTAAAATTATAATTTATTATTAATATTCTTCAATAAATTTCTTAAAATGTATCATTCTTGAACGAAATTTGGAAGTGGGGGTTTGTTAAGACAAGAAATTTATATGTCTCGAAAATGTTTATGTAGATTGTAGAGGGCTCTGTCTGCGACACTTTGTACGTTTGAAAGATCACAACTTTTTTGCGCTTTAGACTATTCGCATTTTTAATGAAAATATTATTTTGTCCACCTCTATTGCGGAAAAAAGATATACATTGCAAATGTCGCTCCGGGTTACCGTTTCCTAGATATATGCGTTTAAATTGTTTATCAGACGCGGCTCGTGGGTTTTTAAAGTGGGAGGACGTAGAAGAAAATAGTGCTGGTGAAGATTTTTTTTTCTATTCTTACATTCTTTTTGAACTTGATTCAAATTCAACAGGGGCGTGAGACGTCCGTTAGTTTTTCAAATCAAATCAAATATCAAATGCTTTGTCCCCGTCAAATCAGCGTTTGAAACTAATTACCGATACGCTCGGTCGCAGGGAATTTACCCGAATTCTGGCAACCAACAAAACATGTAATGCCAACGACGAGATTAGATGACGGTGGCGTACGGTCGCTAGAGGTAAACGTCCGACCAACGATGTAAAAATTGTGGCGTGAGGACGGAATTTTTATCCGCATTATTTGGTATAATGGGTCGACAGAGATTTTAATTTTTAATAATATCTTAAAATAAGTTAAAGAAAAGAAACTGAACGGAAATAAAATATGGTGTTTTGTTCTGCAAAATTGTTTACTGTGATAAATGCTGGAAGGCCGGCACCCCAACACCGTTCCTCACGAGCCGCCACTGTTGTTCATTACACTCTTTTAAATTGCGCTTTTAAAATGTAACACTCGCTAACAAGACGCTCTGGAAATTTAGTTACTGCCAAACTTTTGCATTGATAGTCAATATTTAATACTGTGGGTATATAGTAGTGGGTAAATAGTTAAAATAATTTTAAATTATAATAATAAAAAAAAAACAAAATAATAATAATGTAGAAATAGTTCCCATAATAATATCAACAACGGGTGTTATTCCAAAGACCCTGCTAAAGAACATAAAAGCCTTGGGTCTCAACGAGCAGCTTTTCAAGCCCATGCAGAAAGCAGCACTACTGGGAACAGCGAGAACCGTTCGGAAGTTTTTGAACGTCAAGGAATTCTAGCGTCACCTTGCGGCCCGATAACAGGGAAAGGGCCCCCACAGAGCTTAATCCTTCTGATATCTAGGATATCTGGGATAAGTCAATGTTCCCCTTAGAGGGAGTGCGAGCGCCTTTAGGCTAAATCAAGGTAATAATAATAATTTTAATACATTATAGTAAAATAGTTTTTGAAACATTTTCATAAGTCAATAACAAAATGCCCAGACATAAATTGTTATCTAATGAAGAGATGCGAGATATGATAGGTATATACGCACAGGAAGATTTTAATGGACGCCGAGCTCATCGAAGATATTTGGAAACGTATCTACGACGAAGACAGCCCGATTTTAAGATTTTCAAAAATCTTTATGACAGTCTGAAACGAGATTCCGCAGTCATCCAAACACTCTAACCACCTACCAGGAAGAAGAAATTGTGGTTCGCGTAACCGAAAAGCAGCACAAGGAAAGCTAGCACAAGACGCATTGCTCTGGGAGTTGAAGTAGGCAAGTCCACCGTTTACAAAATGTTCTTCGAGGAGGGACTGTATCCGTTTCACTTCAAGCCTGTGCAGAATCTACTGGAAGCTGATTTGCCAGCCAGACTGGAATTTGCCCGTTTCTGCTGCATCCAGCAAAAGGCACCATGTTTAAAAAAAAAGGAGACACCCTGTATATTAATTGTAATCTATATATTAAAAAGTTAGACAAAAAAGTATGTTTTATAAAATTACGCTTATTTTGTTCATATATTTTTATGATCACTGGATAGCTAACGAAATTGGACCAAAAAACAGGTACAAAACATTCAGAAGTGGTAAATCGGACGACAGTCGTGATTAATTAAGTCAACAGAAACTTTGATACAATATAAGATTTGGCCGGTTTGTTTTATCGTTGCCTCCATACTCACCTGAATTAATATCCCTCGATTATCAGTTATATCGGTTGTTGTAGAATTCTATTTGATGTGAAAATCTTCAATGATGATAAACTATAAGGTTCAGATTTATTTTACGGTTTATGACAAGAAGTCATAGACAGCAATGATCGGTATACATTGGCTGGATAGAATTAATTTGGTATAACTAAATATATTACATTAAATATACTGACAACTGAATATTTTTCATTTAATTGTTTTGGCAATAAATTCGCAACGTTCAATGCGTACACACAATAAAATTGTATCGATTTTTCTTGATTCGGCTTTGTTAAAAGAATATGTCCGAGTGAACATTGTGTTTGGTTCAACAAAAACCAGATGATTTCGGATGCCGTTGGCAACCTCGCACAAAAACAATGTCAACTGCTGAACATTGCGCAAGCCAGCCTACAAAATGATATCGACAACATGTTTTCTCTTTATGGAAGAAAACTGCCGCCAGAGGGAGTTATGACATGCGCTATTTCTCGCCTAGTTTTCCAGATATGATCGATTTACGTTCATTTGGCATGAGCCTAAATATTTTTCTTACTGTACCGTAAGGCTGAAATCGACTGATATATCAATTAAATATAAACAAAAAATAATGTAAACAAAATTTTTAAAATACATAACTTTCAATAAATAAGATGTCAATTTATTAGATTTTGTTTAATTTCGACCGATTTTTAACGTTAGAGATGCTCCTTCCAAGCTCACAGTACCGAAATTAGTAGCCAAATGTTTTTAAGACTAAGTCTGAGGGTGATGCTACTATAGCAAGGCTTGTGGTACTATAGCCCGTCAGTAAACCTTTATCTCCTTTTTTGATGTAAGTAGTTCTTCAACAACTCTTCTTACATTATCCTGCCATTGTGTCCTTGGTCTACCTCTCTTTTTTTGTTGATATCCTCTGATACCCTCGCCCTGTATCTTGTTCATCGAAGTCGCCAAGCTCTCACATATTCTACAACATAGAGATCTTTGTATAATTGCTTCATTTCAAAGTTATACCTGATCCTCCAATTTCCATTATCAACCATTTACTACACCAAAAATTCTTCTGAGTACTCTTCTTTCAATTACTCATGCATCTCTTCTGTTTTCTTTGTCAAGGTACACATCTCGCAGCCCTAAGTGACTGCTGGCGATAGTTCTGAAGTTTGTATATAATGGGATTTTTATTACTGTTGAGTTTCATTAAACTTTCCTCTACCTCCTGCGATGATGATACTTCTTCCAGTGGCTGGGCTGCATTTATAAACTGTAGCTTAACATTTTGATCTTCTCTGGTTTACCATTTAACAGCATTTCAAAACATGTCTTCTATCGTTCTAGTATACTTTCCATGTTTCATATTTCGTCATCTACGCCCTTACTCAAAGTCTGTTTAAGGTGAAAACTTTCTACTGTCTTCATGTTCTGGTTACATTTTCTTGTCTCCTGTTTATCGTATGCTTCTTGTATTTTTTCTATTTGCGTTTTTAGTAGCTCTCATTCTTTTAGGCATTGCATACACGTTTAACCTCGCTTCTCAGTTTGTTCCTCCTCCTGAAAAAACTGCCTATAAAAGTGATGAAATATCGATTTGAAAAATAAATAACTGATTTCTAGACCACATACCAAAACCATCTTACCATGTTATGGCGCGTTTGGAAAAACAGATCATAGTGAATTTTTAGCGGGGGAAGTTGCACGCACGGATGTAATACATAATTTATTTTCTTTTTAAAATTATTACACCTTCGCCATTTGTCAAGACTTGTTTATAAACAAAGTTCTGGAGGCTAACATTCTACACTGTTAGATTATATTTATAAAACTTCATTCATATTTAAGTGTATATTTATTTTTCATTGTAAAGATTGTGCTACAAGATTTGAGGCTAATATTTATGTAAGTATTATTTTTATGAGTAAAATTATATATCAATAAATAAATACATTTTAAGAATGTTGAGTTGGTAAATATTTCAAAAACTATATTAAAATTTGATTTTTTACTGAATGAGCTTATTAAATATTATTTTTGTAAAGTTGATAGAAATGTATATATATTTATTTCTATTAACCTGCATTTGAAAAACTAATATGTAATTTAATTTTTTATAGTATTTACCTTCGTCTATTGGTCGTTTGCTCAGTAAATATTTTTTTGCATGCATAAAAAAAAATTATTAATTACGCCAAAGAAGTATAACTTCTTACGTACGTACATAAATACACAGACGCTTTTTTGTTTTCATTAAGTTACTGGAATTTTTGTTTTAGTACGTGGTCTGGATATTAAAATCAGTTTTTTATTTTTTAAGTCAATATTTCGTCTTCTGATAGGTAGCTTTTTCATGAGGAAGAACAAACTGAGAAAGGATCAAACGTCAATGCAAGAATTAAAAATGGTAGCTATTAAAAACGTAAATAGAGAAAATACACAAAAAAGAGAAAAACGAGTAATATTTAGAAAATAGACTTTAAAGTAATCAAAAATTATCGCAAGATAAAATACATTCGAGAATGTTATTTAAAAATAATGTGGTTAAAAAAATAAAAAGCTGTGTTGTATGTTGATGACTTTGGTTCACATTTTATCAGAAATTGTTTTTTATTATTTAATTGGCATGGTTAGTGCGTCTATGTGAACAAACATTTAAAAAATAATGAATCGTACTAAACATTGTACTGACGAAGAACGCCGGCAAATTGTGCATTTGCGAGAACAGAAAAAATCTTATAAATTTATTTGTCAAACTTTGAAAAAATCTTCTTACGTTGTTTCAAGAGTATTAAAAGAAAAAAACATAGAGCAAAAACAAGAGTTCCGAGGCCGGAAACGAAACACTTCTAGTCGAGAAGACGCTCGTTTAATTCGAAAAGTGTGTAAAAATCCTTTTTTGATTCCAACGGTTGCCAAACGAGAATTATAGTTACCAATTTGTACGAGAGGTATTAGGAAACGTTTGCAACAATTCGGCTATAACGGAAGAATTGTAAGAAAAGTTTCCTATTACAATAAAAAATACTTAAAACAACGAAAGGAGTTTGTACGAAATAATTTAAATAGAGAAACATTGGAAAAATGTTCTTTTTTTCCTATAAAACTTAACTAAACCCATTCGGTAATGATGAGTAAGAGTAGTTGTTAGTTGCGTTAGTGCTGTTAGTTGCGTCAAATATGTTGGTGGCAATATTAAAATGAAGGGTTTATTTTCATTTTCATATGCTGGTTGCATATGTAAGTTGGTCCAATTCGTTGAACAAAACAAAATATAACCAAAGAAATGTACTCAAACATCTTACAGAATATTATGTTGCCTTCTGCCGAAGAACATGTAGAACTTTCAGCACGAAAATGATTCCAAACACACTGCCAAAAATGTGAAAACTTGGTTGAATATCCACAATATTGTTTGTTTATCTTGGCCATCTCAGTCACGGGACATGAATCCTACAGAAAATTTGTGGAACATTTTGAAGACGCATGTAACTTTAAGGAAAATATGATGCTTGACTGTTCAAGAAATCTGGTATTCCATTTCGGTTGAAATTTGGTGCAATCTTATAGACTCCATGCCTAGACGATGATCCACAGTTTTGGAAAATAAAGATTACTCAACAAAATACTGAGTAATAAGTTGATTTTTATTAGTTTGTCCTTGTTATACTACTTTTTTCTTTTTTTTTTGTGCGTGCTATTTCTAAACATTTTTATTTTTGTGACCAAGCTTTTATTTATTGAAAGTTATGTATTTTTTGAAATGTTGTTTACATAATTTTTTTATTTATCTTTATTTGATTATGTCATTTGATTTCAGCCTTACGGTACAGTAAGAAAAGCACAGTTGAAATAATGCTTCTTTCACTCTCAAAGAAAATTGTAATAGTTTTTAGCTATAAAAAATATTAAACCAAAAATAACATATTTCAATGTAAAATGGAGAACCTCCTTTTCCGCCACCCTACACTACTTTCTACTCATAAAAAAGGCTTGTTATTTATAAAAACCTAACCTGTAAACATTATAACCTGTAAAACATTATAAGCTAAAATCTGGGCATCAAATTTGGATTATTTTTATTACTCGATTTTTTGAACCAGATCCTACACATTCTAAATATTCTAATAATCATTTAAAATTTCATTCAAATCCCATGCTGTCAACATTCTCACCTATGATACAAAAAGATCTTAAATTTAGTATGTACGATCCGAACCATCTGAAGAGAATTGACGGACGTTCATATAGGGGTAAGTTAGAACTCAATGGTGGGGACCGATACTAAAATGCATATTTAAAGATAAGACCGAGGAACGAGGGGAAAGGAGATAAAATCAGATGGTCGGAGACATTGTGATAGAAAGTTTCGGTAAATTGGAGGTGAATGGGACAGACGGAGGTGGAACGATGTCAAATTGGAGCGCGGGGGACGGTAGCAGGTTCGCTTGACTAAATAGTGGAAAATAGATGAAAGTTTAGCGTTGAGGTGGGGGTAAAGGAGTTTTTAAGATTACTAGGTCTTGGAGAGTTTCGTAGTTTCGTTTCGTTAATGACGTAATTCACTTGAACTGTAGCTTCGTCAGAAATAAATATTTTCGGTGTTCAAATGGTTATAAATACAAACATTTTCTACAATAAACTATAAATTTTATATAAATCCACATAGTAGAAGTGCAAATGTAGTCTTTAAAATAAATAACAGTTTAGGAAAAATAATCAAAAATTGCAAAGCAAAAACAAACAATAAAAATAAATTCGGGGTATATCAACTATATTGTGGGTCATGTTTGAAAACGTATATAGGACAAACAAACAGATCTTAGAAACAATCAATTCCAAATATTTCCAATTCAATTTCAGAAATTCCAATTATGCTTCGCATCTGTTAAACGAAAATCAATACGCGCGAACACAAAAAGCATGTTGTTGGCGGATGAAACGCTCCATAGCAACTACTTTTCCCTGAATCAAACTTCGATGTACAGTTATCATCACCAGTGTCCGTTCTGCCACCACTACCTAACACGAATCAAAGTCAAGTTGACCCCAAGGAGAATTCATCACAAGAAAGCACATCTACAGAAATTCGACACAAAAAAGATCAAGGAATCCAACATAACAAAGGAATGGGAAAAGGAACAGGCAGATACATGGAAAAAATTCCACAAAAAAAAACACAAAAAGCACAGCAACTGATCCCATTGAAAAAGAACACAAAACACCCTTGATGGGACTCGGAATGCGAAAGTGTATTGCAGCGACGCAAACGAGCATTTCAGGAGCACAACACTAAAAAATCTCCAGAAAGTCAACAGCTTTTTGACGTGACTAGAAAACAGACCGCAAATGTTATCAGGCAAACTAAGAGGAAGCACATGACGGAACAACTAGACTCTATGGAGGAGAATTTCCGCAATTATAACACGAGAAACTTTTATAGGACTTTTACAAGAGAAATCCGTGGATTCTCACCAATGATACACACCGTGGATACACAACAAAATCTTTTCTTCAGAAAGCGGAATGGGAGATTAGCGCTAACACTATTTCTTAGATCTCCTCAATTGCCCTAAACGCGACACAAGATTCTCCAAGGAAAATTGTATCCATACCCACTCAGAATCACCACTACCAACACAGGAAGAAATCCACAGGCACATACGCAAACTAAAGAATAACAGGTCATCCGGTGAAGATGGTATCACCGCGGAACTATTGAAAAACCTCGGACCAAATTCACTGCAGAAACAAATTATCACGAACATTTGGCAAACAGAAAAATTACCAGATGAATGGAAATGTGCTCTTATCCACCCGCTGTGGACACGCTGAAATAGAAAGCTATCAGGAACGTTTCAATCATCTGCACGTTCATAGACTTCAAGAAAGCATACGACTGCATCAACCGAAAATCTTTGTTCAACATCCTAGAAGAACAAGGACTCGATCCCAAAACACTACGATTGATCAAGCAGACACTGACTGACACAACCTCTAAAGTAAAATTTATGGGAGAAATTTCCGAACCCTTCCTGATTAAAACTGGAGTACGCCAAGGAGATGGGTTATCCCCACTCCTCTTCAACCTGGTCCTGGACAAAGTCATAAGGAAATGGGAAAAAGAACTGCAAACTCAAGGACACTGGAAACCAATACGACTTGGACGATCCAAAAACAACATAGAACTATCATGTCTGGCCTTCGTTGACGACCTAGTCATACTCGCAGACAATGAAAAAAGGGCAACCAAACAGATCGAAGTCCTCAAGGAATGTGCAGGGAAAATTGGCCTACAAATCTCCTTTCAAAAAACCGAATTTTTCTGCTCAAAATTAGATGTCCAAAATTTGAACACCAGATACGGCAAAATAAATAGAGTCACTCGCTTCAAATACCTGGGCGAGATCCTCGAACCCACAGGAGGAGAGAAGATAGCACACAAGACTCGATTACAGAAGCTGAAGAGGGCATACGGCAAGACACACAATATCTAAAATAAGAAATGCCTATCCGCACATGCAAAAATAAGACACTCCAACGCAGTAATCAAACCAGAAGTACTATACGCAAGCGAGACACTTACGCTTCATACAAAAAGCGGCATAGGAAACATACTAAAAGAAGAACGCAAAATTATGAGGAATATTCTTGGCCCAAAACTGAAAGGGGAAGGATACAGACTACATTCTCGACATACCACAGACAGAATGTCCAAAGTAGCGGCGGACATAAGAAAAGGAGGTTGAAATTCTATGGACATATCAATAGACTCCCACCGACAAGACTCACCAACAGAATTCTTACATGCATAC
Source organism: Cosmopolites sordidus (assembly GCA_031761425.1). NCBI lineage: Eukaryota > Metazoa > Arthropoda > Insecta > Coleoptera > Curculionidae > Cosmopolites > Cosmopolites sordidus. The sequence goes on along the minus strand of JARFXV010001043.1, from coordinate 87,275 downwards.
AAGGAGTCAAGTCAACAGTACCATGGATCACACAAGTCAGAGCTGATGGGAAAGGCACAAATGGGTCCGACAGAGATTGAGGATGGAAGAACGTACCGAAACAAAATACATATATGGAACGTTGCATCAGAGAGCGAAGTTTTGAGGAGATCGGGAACAAAGTGGGCGGAGGAGATATATACGCACTATATGCACCTAATAATAATAATAATAATAATATATATATATATATATATATATATATATATATATATATATATATATATATATATATATATATATATATATATATATATATATATATATATATACTGGGTTACTTGACTGGGAATGAGCCCCACCCATCCATTCAACAACCATTCGTTCACATTTGACTACGACTATACCATAGTTTCAAATAATCATTCATAAAATATCTACCGTGAAGTTTTCTTTAATCAGCTTATCAGAAACCGTTTATTACAGTACCGGTAAATCCCTTTATCCGCCTTTTTTTCCTTTATCTACCTACAAGAAAGTTTAATAATATTTGCGAAATTCAATAAACTAAGCCCCAAATAGCTGCCGCTAGTTAAATTGGATCAGTTATTAAATTAAAACCGCCTGAATGAGCGGATAATAATGTAATTAGCTCCGGAATTGTGAGCGTATTACATTTAAATTTTATTAAAAATAGCTTTATTAAAATTACTAAAAATGGAAAAATTTGTATTGTGGTTTTCCGCGTACGATTTTTTTTATTGCTGTAATATTTATATCAGTGGTAAATATCATCCCTTTTTAATATTTGTTGGAAAAATTAATTAACTTCAAAGTCGCAGTCAAAGCTTTTTGAATGTTCCATATACTGTTGAAATACTCCATATACTTTTTTGCAATGATATCGCTTCCAGTAAGTGGAAACCTTCCATTTTCTCAAATTTTCCCTTAACAAACGATGCACTAATATAATCAAAAAGTAATATAACTTTTGTTTAAAAAATTCGTGCACTTTACGTGTCGATACAACCATTTTTTCTTTAAGTTGATGTAATTATCCTTGACATATAAAAAAGGTTTCTTATCATTTTGATTGTTAAGTTAGAAATTATAGCGTCTTGTGTAATCGTTAAAAAAATTGTTGGTGTTTTTTTAAATTGGATTTGAATTATTTTTAAAATGATAAGACCTTCTTACAGCGATGATACTGTGTTAAAGAAAAACAATGACTCTAGTGAAGGAAAAGAAACAGTTGTAGGTTAACCTTTTTCAGAATCTTTCACGGAAACTAACGAAGAAAACATTACACTAAAACCAAAGATTTTATGTTACGTCATCGCCGTTTTAGTATTAGAACTCAAACGAAAAAAACTATTCAGATGGTTTTTGCGTTCCAATAACACACCATCTCACACCGCAATATTTATTCGTCAATTTTTTATTAAAAATCAAACAAATGCCTTTTTGCAAGTACCATATTTACCAGATATGCCACCGTGTGACTTTTTACTGTTTCCTCAATTGAAGAAATCACTTTGTGGATAGTGTTTTGGATCTATAAAAGCCATTAAGAGAGTTCGTAGGCTACTTTAAAGGACATATCAGAAGTCGGGTATAAAAATTGTTTTGAAGGCTGGAACAAAGCATCAGAATAAGTTTAATGTAGTAAGAGGGGATTTGTTTTATTTAAAAAGTAACTTACTTTTTGATCATAGAGTATAGTATATCACTATTTAAAATATTCTTAGGACATTTGCATGCCATGTAGGCTAAGGGATATTTACAACCATTCTAAATGACATTGACAATGTATACATTTTATTTGTAATGTAAAATGTAAAAAATTATTTTAAAACTTTATTATAAATAATATTATTAATTTATAAAATAATTTATAATAATAATAATTTATAAAACTTTAAATAAAATCACGTGCCTACGAAAGTGCCGTGATTTGCTGCCATGTTTGTGACGTCATTATGTTAAAGTGTTTTCCCGTTCAACTGTCAACGGCTTCTACTGATATGGATATTTTTATGGTCACAAATTGTCTCAAAAATGACATTCGATTTAATTCAGCTCAAGTTCGAGGTGCTAAAGCATCAATGTGAGCTTTTTAAAAAATAAAAATGTAAATGCAAATCAGAAAGAAAATATTTCTATTAAATATAATTAAATTATTTGTAGGGTGTCACGCGAAAGTTACGGTGATAAGGCTATAGAGGAGGCTTTGGAATAGTCTTCTGAAAAAGGCTTTGGAGTGGTCTCCTTAAAATTTCCTTAGATCTAACTCTATGTATTACCTTTATATACTTGTATAAATGTTTATTAAATACATTATTATATTGAAATACTTACATCGAAATGATCTTTACAACAGAAAGAATTAGTAGGAAACAGACACGATAACTTTTTAGATTTGACATTTTGAATAACTTTATCAATACACTAATGAGAACAACAAGAATACATTGATTTAAAACTAAAACACTCGTATCTACTGTCTGTAATGTTGAAGAGAAATAAACATTGTGACGTCACACGCGCTCGGGTTTTTTTCGGGAATTATTGGCACGTCATCGGTACTAGGTTTAAAAAATGATTTTCAATTTGATATAACTTTATAATTATATTTAATTTTTGTTATAAAACAAAACCCAATTGTCATATTATCCTCATTTGAGTTGTCATTCTTCTCTATTTAGCGGTTTTTCCTACCAGTTCTTGGTATCTACCAAATCCTTCATTACATTGCCATGCCGTCTGTTTCTTGGTGTCCCCTGTCTTCTTTTACCGATAGGCTCTCTGCAGAAGGCTAATTTTGACATTTTCTTCTGTCCCAAGCTATTTGACATGCACCAGCCATCTTATTCTTTGTGTCTTCATGGAGATGCTGATGTTCGATTGTTTATAAAGCCCTTCCACTTCTTTATTTGTCTTTCTACCCCCTTCCGTATTTTTTCTTCTGTAAATTGTATTTATATTTCCCACCTTTTCAGTGTTATATGTCACTACATGTCTAATCACCATATCATAAATTCTCAGCTGTTTTCCTGGATACATATTTAGCTTTTATTGAGGTCTTTAGACTGTCATCATCTTATCTTATTTGTCCTATCTATTAGTACTCACAGATATAAGAAATTGTTAATCTTCTCAACTGTATATTCCTTTTCTTTGCAACTTGATACATACAGATCATTTATTATTTCTTATTGCGTTTTTTTCCATTACCATGTACTTTGTTATATTTTCGTGTATCTGCACCTAAAAATTGTTGCTTCTGCTTTTAAACGAAGCATAAATGTTTTCTAGACATCCCATTTTTTTAGCATAAATTTATTTTACTTTGTCTGTTCCTTTCAGCATGAATGTTTATTTTTTTTCTTATTACTCGTGCTAACACTTTAAAACATGTATACAGAAGAGTAATACCTCTATAATTATCGTACGGTTTACCTCCTATAAACGAGATGTGACTATTAAATAACGAGATTGATGCTGAAAAAACATTTTATTTTGATTTCATACTTATTTACTTATTATCATCTTCAATATACACCCGTCATTTATCCCTACATTGCTCCATGCGAATCTTCCATTGTTCGAAACAGTGCTGGAAGTATTCTTCTGCCAGCTCTTTCAGAACGCGTGTCGATTTTTCTTTCACAGCTTCAACGAACACAAATCTTGTTCCTTTAAATAGATAGAAGTCACACGGCGCAAGATCCGGCGAATAAGGCGGATGGTCTAACACTGGGATGCTGTTCTTGGATAGAAATCTCTTGACAGACATTGCGGAATGAGCCGGCGCATGGTGGAGAACCCATAACTTGTCCTTCCACAATTAGGGTCGTTATTCTTCCTTATTCTTTTCTTATTCAGTGAAGGTACACAATGCCATGAATATCGAAAAAAAGAATCAATCATTATTGCCTTTGAATTTGGGCACTTCCATGGGTTGGCGCCATGCGTTTCGGGATCATAAGTAAAAAACCACGATTCGTCACATGTTATTATCCTTTCCAATAAGTTTGGGCCATTTTCAATGGCATTCCAAGTATCAGTACAAACATTTTTGCGAGCTTTTTGTTGTTCAAACGTGAGAATCTTAGGCACCATTTTGGCACACACTTTTTGCATGTTAAAATTGTTATGTAAAATACGCCGTACGCATTTCAATTTGCAAAGCAATACGCTTTGTCAATTCCTACATTTTCAGCAATAGCACGAATACTTAACGGATAGTCAGATTGACCGGTTAACCAAATTACCGGTTTTTACGATATTGTCATCCGTTTTTGACGTGGAAGTGCGACCCGGGCGTGGATCATCTTCAACGTCTTTTCGGCAACCACTCAAAAACACGTGCACGCATTAAATGTCTATTGCCATATACTTCTCTCAATAAATTATAACTTTCAGTAGTGATTTTTCCAAGTTTTAAGTGAAATTTCGAAAAAAATACTTCGTTGCTCTATTGTTAACAAAAAAACACTCTAATGCCAACGAAGGCTACGGTTATATGGATTTGTTTACAGAAGTGAGAGGAACTACATTCGAAAGAGAAGGCTTCACGCTAAACAACTGTTGGTCGCTGGAGTATGGCGCATGCGTACTTCTTCTGTAGCAGCGTCAGTCTCGTTATTTAATAGCCAACCCTCGTATATTGAACATCTCAGAGTCTTTGACTTTTCTTCAGGCATTCTTTCTTTGTTTAACATTTTTGTTACAATTCCATCTTCATCTCCATTCTTGTTATTTTAGGTCTTAGATTGTATTTTCCCATTTCTTACTCGTTTTTCCAAATCAATAATTAATAAAAATAAGCTTTCAATCTGTGGATTGTTGTCACACACTAACCTGCTTTCTTCTATTTTGACGTAAAGGTCATTACTTTGATATCCGTTTGTTATTTTCTGTTTGGTGATTTAATAACTGTATTTTCGATATATTGCTATTATATAAATGTTGTTTAATTGAAAACGATATAAATGTTTTACTAATATTCAGTTACCAATATTAATCTGTTTTTTTTACTTAAGATAAAGAAAACGGCGTAAAAGTTTAAAGAAACAAAAACTTGACACGGAGTAGCAATATGAATGGCCACCGATACATAAAAGGAAAAAGGTCAGAGAAGATCAATGCGCGTCTGGTTACGCGTTATATATTTTTTTCTCCCCAGAAAGCGAAATGGGACAACTCATTGGTCTCCAGTTCATGTTCGTCCCGTTTCTTGGCATTTTTTATTCATACAACATTTGTCTAATGTGTCGTATCCCAATTTAACCAATTTTTAACTGTTTTATCCATTTAAGTCTTATAAAAGTGGATATATAATAGTTTGACAATCATGGAGGTTTTTCGATGGTTTTTATTAATGTTTCTTGATTTGTATGTTTGTCACGTCAATCTATCTTAAGGCACTCTGAGTCTATGCTGCTGTCATCTAATTTGATTGTGTTGTATACATATTCACTTCAATGAATGTTATTTAGAGTTGCTTTCTAATTGGTTTTGGAGTTTTTTTAGCATATTTGCATACATATTAATCTAGCTCCATGATAGAACCTAACAAACAGTTGGTTTAGTAATATACTAATTCAGGCTATACAATAAAGTTAATTAAAATAATAACAGGAAATTGATCTTAGATTAAAATAAAAATATTTTTAAAAACTGAAAGCAGAAGAACATTTTTAATACTTAAGAAAAAAAGAATTTTCAAAGTTCAATACATATTTAATAACTGTTATAGAGCATAATGTATCTTGTTGAATGTATATTATGCGTAATTGATAAAAAGTAACTTTAACGTTATATACAAGCTGTAAGGAAAATAACTAGTAAATTTAATCAACTATTCTTTTCATTACACTCTTTCCTTAAAACATGTATCCAAAATACAAAAAAGTAAAAATTTACATATTAATGTGGTTTAATGCCAAAGTTAAAAGGTCCTTCACTAATTTTTCACACCATAAACTCAAGATTCAAGATACATTAAACGATTCAAGATACATTAACAAACACTTTATTAATTGTTTTATTAAATTATATGTTTGAAATGTCCACTTTTTGGGTCAAGTAGACCTGGCACCGTTTTAACCCATTTTCTTAAACACGTTGAAAAAGTCCTGGTATAATTCTAATCCGATTGGCAGCATCTTCTCCATTGATAAGAAGTATATCGTGATATTTGCGGAAAGAATAGAATTTTGGTTTTAAATGGCATTTAAATATACACACTGACACAAATAATTTTTGTCGCCAACACCCTTTATCGTGGGGATTATCTCAATTAGTCAATGCCACGTTGCCACTTCTATTTCGGCTGTTGTATGGCGTGAGTCTTCATTTAAAAAAAAATTGTTTTTACAATGTTGATTAGTTTATTTGTAATTTATTCGTAAACTAATAACCAATTATTATTTATTAAGTATGCTTTTACACATATTTGCTTAAAATAATAATTCTTGTCATACCTTTTCGATTAATGATTTAATAATTTTGCAAATTTTTCGTTGTATCAAATTCAAATAATTCATTAAATATTTCACTATTTCTACAGAAATTTCTGACAATTATACTATGACACATTATGAATCTGAATTTTCATAGTAAATTCATGTTAGGTAATTAATTAATTTATTTGTTTAATTTTTGGTAAATCTTAAAAAATTGTGTGAAATAAAATTAAACATCATCGCTTTTTTATAAACACAAAGTTTTCAGAATTTTTTCCCATAATTCATGTAGTATACCGTGTAGAAATTCTCGAATGTCTTTGGTTGATTAGTATATATAATACTATGACCGCTTGTTTTTCTATACTTAAACACTGTTAATTTTTTTTATATAAAGCTCGATAGAAGATTAAAAAGTGTGTTTAAGAAAATGGTATATGTTACTGGAAGAAGCGCGTCCAGCTACAATACTTAGTGGGTAGTGAATGATTTGGTTAAAATTTTATAAAATATTTTTCAAGAACTGCAAAACTTCAATTTCTCCATTTATGTGGCTGTTCTTAATCGTATCTTATTTTGAGTATAGTACAATATATCTATCTCACTAGAGTGATAGACCAGTATTTTTATTTTCGGGGGTAGTTTGCTGTTTTTCCATTCTAAAAGTATAGTAGTTTAAAAATATCATATTTCTTGTATAAATATTGCTGGATTTGGGAGAACCATTTAAGTGATATATCGAATTGCAAGCCTAAGAAAGCTTTTGTTACAATCAAGATGGCAACTTTATCTGCCAGCAATCTGGGATGATTCTTTTCTTTTTTTCTTCCCTCTATCTTCAATGGGAAACTGATAAGGCTGATTGGCCTATAATATGAAGGGAAGTCCTTCTTGAAAATAACATTTTTAATGATATATTCTTAAGGGTCTTCTAAGGGTATCCTAGGAAATATTTCAGTTTGAATATGCGGTGAATGATGTTTGTGATCTCCGCGATTTGTGTGCTTGAAACTTTCGGAAGTTATTTGATTGTATTGCCATTATATTCTGAGGCTTTTCTAATGATGCCCAGAATTGACTTCAGGGTAATGAGGTGATTCCGTAGCTATCTGTCGTTTTAAGTGTGAAATATTTTGATCAAGAACGTCGAGGTCAACAACCAAACCGCTATCGGAGCATTCGAGAAACACAAAAGGAAAACTTGACTAATGTGGATCTATATCAATTCATCAGTTTATATGACGAATTAAAACGACTGAAACTTTTTCGACCATAAAAGCTCTTGATCGTAAAGGCTAAAAAATGTTATCTGTGAATTGTGTTAATTTTCCCTATTGTGATTTATTCAACAGAATTAGTCCCAGTTGACTGCTAATTATTTCAGCTGCTTTTATAAAAATGTGTTAACGAATAATTTAAAATAGTCGTCGAAGTCCAAAAAAGCTTTAATACATATATCCAGTTTCCATGATCATTCATTTGCTTAACATTAGTTTTGTTTATTCAGAAGGATGTATTTTTTTTCCTATAAAAATATTTTGTATATTGTATAAGTTTACATATTTTCTAATAATGTTGGGTATCCCAATAGGCATTTCGGGATTTCCTTTTTAAATAAAACCAACAATTTTAGAAAAATAACATACTTGTTTATAGTGTCAACAAGGCAGTTATGTTTAAAAATAATATCTAATAAGTTAAAAATAATAAGTGTTTGTAACAAGTTTCCCTCGCCATATGACACGTAGCGCCATCTTGTTGAAAAAAACATACTGTTAAGGTCCGTATTATTGAATTGTTGCCATAAAAAGTATCTTAACATATTACAGTAGAGTAAAATGGTACTATAACCCTTCCAGTCCATAATGCATACCACATTGTTATTCGAAGATGATGTAAAGGTTCATTAATCACATGAGGTTCTCTATTCCCAAATCCTATAAATTTGCTAGTTCACATAACTTGTGTGATCAATTCTTCTTTGCCCTTGCCTCATCCTGTATTTACGAAAAATAAGGTGTAATTTAAATCAACATTAAACTCGAAGAGATTTACCTCAGAACAACAAATAACTTTTCGACGCACTTTTCGTTAACCATGCAAGCATCATTAGAAGATGATTTTATCTAATTCTAAAACTAAACCATGTATGAATTATGTATCAAGCAAAATTGTTTTTAGCTTAATAACAGGTTTTACAAACAACAGGAAGAAATGGCAATGGGCAATCCTCTGTCACCATTTTTAGCCAACTTATTCATGAGTAAATTTGAAACCGATGCGAACGATGAATTCAGTTACTTTCCGAAGGTGTGGTTAAGATATGTGAATGACGTTTTTGCACTTTTCGATTCAAAAAATTAAAAAGTTATATGATATTATTAAGAACATAAATAGTAAATCCTAAAACATAGTATTCACGTATGACCTCGAAAACAACGATGGATTACCATTTTTGGATGAGTAGAAATAAGTGAGTAGAAATAATACAAATAGGTTAGATTTTGATATTTAAAAAAAACACCACCACTTTAAGATACATTCCAAACTATTCGAATCATAGTTTTGGTAAATAGTTTAATCAATTTTCCTGAGACAGAGAATTAAAGTTAATTAGAGAGGTATCCAAAGTGAACGGTTATAATAAGAATATTGTAGAAAAATCAATTAGAAAATATAAGTTTAGAAAATTATTGAAAGAATCTTCGACTTTCCAAAAGGATCAGAACAAAAATAAATTCATGGTAATACAGCTTGATGCTCAAGTAACACGAGGGCTAGACAGGATTTTGAAAGAAGTGAACATTAAGTTTGTGTACATACCATATATAAATTAAGGGTTAATCGAAGGGATAAAGTAGATTAACATGAGAAGTCGGGGATTTATGAAATTAGTTGTCAAGATTGTGATAGAAGGTATATTGGGTAAACAAAAATATCCATATTAACTAGATATAAAGAACATATTGCCCACATTAGATATGGAAAAAATGAAAAATCTTGTGTTGCCCAATATGCAATCGAACATGACTACAATATAGATATTAGTAATTTAAGACTAGTTAAAAGTGTTAATAACAATAGGGCTTTGGATGCATATGAAAGCATTCAATTAGAAAAATGTAAGAAAACCATGAACCGGGGTAAAGGACCTATTGCGTTCAGTTAACTTTTTCAATTATTAATATAAATAAATTTATATTATCATATAAATAGAACATAGTTTAGTTTTAAATTAGATTAAATCATCTCCTGATGGTGTTAACATGGTTAGTGAAACGCGCGTCGAGAAGTTTTAAAAAAATGATTTGGTGTTTAGTGGTAAATCTCTTCCAGTTTAGTATAACTTGTGAGGTGGAAATTAGCTTCATCGGAAAACATACTCTCATTGCAAAATTCTGCATTTCTGCAGTTATTTGCACGATTCTAATACATTCTTCGGTCGTAAAACGATCCGTAATTAAATTGCCGAGCCACTAGATGGTACATGCGAGCTATTGGAAATCCTTTAATAGGTTGATATTCATTAACAATTTTCCTAAATAAATAGAAACAACCATTGTTTATCATACATACCCACCCTGAGGTCTACGACCCATCCCCTCTCGGCCCAACTTCTCGTTCTCGTCATTTCCCCGACATCGCGGATCGCTCCCCCCACCATTTGATTCCCTTCGGGCACGTCCGTCGATTCTGCCTTCCCACATCCCAATGCTGCGTACAATATTCTGACCGCGCATTTCCAGACTCCGCGGATGCCATTTTCCGAGCATATTTCCACGGAAATCGACTGAAAAAATTCTGTTTTTGGCCCAAATAGACTTAAATTCCTGATGGTTGAAACGAACGGTGAGAAACGGTAATCGACGGAATAATTTTCCGGACAGGAAAATCGAATTTCAATCGGTCGTTTGACGGGCGGACCGAAAGTGACATTTCGACGTTCATTTGTTTTACGCGTACGGCCATATTTGGATCGTGTCGTTTTTGTTTGGGCCCATCGGGACTTTTTTTGCGTTTCTGAGACAATCTGTACTTGTTTAAGTGTACTGTGTTGTGGATTGTTCGGTGTGGAAGGTATGTACCTCGAAAGAATACTGAGGGTTTGGTTATGGGGGTGGAAATTTGCAGGAAAACCATGGCCTTCTTTTGAAAAGGACCGGCCATCTTGGGAAAATTAGGCTTTTTACAAGGGAGGCGTTTATGTTTTTGAGGGTTTAATGCAAATTTTGAATGTTTAACTAATAATATGAGTTATTTGGGTGATTGTTCTCTGCGCTGATCGTGTTTATTGACCTATTTTAAACGGAACAATTATCTGTGTATTGACCAGGTGAATTTTGTTGACATGTTTAGACTAAAATTATCCGGGAAGAAATCCTGTTTTTCATTCAGAATAAAAATAAAAGTTAAAAGTTACTCATTAGTAACAGATTTTTTAATAATTATGTTTTTTTTTCTGGGAGCTCAATCTGATACTAGCAATATTCTCTATAATTTTCTAACCAATATACAGAGATTTAGTTGTAAATTTTAAGAAAACATTATGATATACCAATGAACGAGATATACTACAAATATATTTTATGTAAATTATATTTCATATGGGATATTTTTTGATAGAAATGACTAAGAATCTACATCTATGTATGACAAATATGGCATTTTACTTAATTTTGGGTTTACAAATTTAAATTAAATACCACTAAAATATTTATGAGTGTGTATTAAATGCTCTTATTTGGGTTAACACTTTTAATTAGAGGTTTTATTCTGTTGGAAGATTCTAAATGAATACTCAATCGAAATTAAGGGTAAATTTGTGAGAGTTGTATTGTAGTTTCTAAAGCTAAAGGGTTAACCAAATTCATTGTCATATTATTGATCATTCCATATTTTGTCTATATAGTTTGTCAAACTGCGCCAATTAAAAACTCGCCGTATTTTTAGTGATAGTGAGGAGCTTGTTTCATCAAATAGACAATTTTTTTCAACTTGTTAACTATACCATAGTTTTTCACAATATATGTACAAATGCAATAGAAAAGCTGATGTGTATTTTCTAGGGATAATTACCACTTTTGAATTGAAAAGGTGTATATTCTGTGAATGGTTCATATATTAGCATAAATTAAACTGGTTTTAGTCTACAGTCATTCTGATAGGGTTGTTTACTACTATTATCAAAAAGTAAAGTGACTTTTTAAATAAACAAAGTATTTATTTATTCATCCAAATGTATTTTTTTCTTCTTCAAAGTAGTGCTCTTTCACTGCAATACAATTATTCCACCTTATTTTCCACTCTTCGAAAGAGTTTTTATACTCGACTTCTGGTATCTCCGACAAAGCGGCAAGCAAACTCTCTTCAATGGTTTCTATAGATTCAAAACGGCGTCCACGTAGTGGTTTCTTTAATCGAGGGAATAAGAAAAAGTCACATGATGCCATATCTGGCGAATATGATGCTTGTGGTGTTTGTTTAATAGAATAATTAGGAAAATCGATGGGGAAAAGCGATTGTCTGGAAATAAATCCAGATAAAAAGTAACAGATTGTAATTAAGCTTTTTTACCCATTAGCAAGATATTTTTCATAATAATCCTTTTCTTGGGACTTCAACTTGATATGAGTAGTAAGCCCTATAATTCTCTAATATACAGAGTTTTAATTGTTAATTTTAATCAAATATAATATGTACCAATGGTGTACCTTCAGGTTTTGCGCGCTGTCTAGATGTCTAATTCTGTTTTTTTTTCCTTTTCTACCGTTTCCAGCTGGCTTTTCTATCATTTTATTTATATCTGGTTCTTGGTTGATTCTGTACAATTCAAAGTCGACTTCACCATACCTAATTGTCATTTACGGCTCTTAACATCTTTCCCTCAAAACACCCTAGAGTTACTTCATCTTTTTTTTGTAAGCGTCCACGTTTCGGAGCCATAAGTCAAAGGTTTATATAGTTTCGATGTAATTTTTTTAGATCTATCGGGATGTTTGTTGTGAATTGAGTGCGTAATAATTCTATTTGCTATTAGGATTCTTCGCATTATATCCTAAGTAACACTGTTGTTACAATTGATGAGGGAGTCTCTGGATATCAATCTATTGACGGCTTCTATTTCTTCGTTTCTGGTTCTTAATGATTCTTGTTTCTGTTGTGTTTATTCTACTTTAACCAACGTGTATTTGGTTTTATAGATGTTGAGTTTTAGGCCCATTCGTTTAGCGTTTTTTATTGCTGTTAGTTTATTCCTGATAGTCTGATTCCCTTTTTGAGTGCTCTATTGAATAATATAACATGTGATTAAAATTTATCGGGACTGGTAAATATACATTTTTTTGCAATTTTAATACAGATATTTATTATTGTCTTCAAAACTGGCTTTACTTGATATGATACATGCATACCAATGCTTGATTCAATCATCCATGCTCTTGGAATAACCCTCGGCCGGAATAGCCTTCAGTTCCTTCAGCAAATTCTTTTTAATGTCCTCAATCGAGTCAAAACGCGTTCCACAGAGCGGATATTTAAGAATATCCGGGGAATACAGTGCTTGAACGATCATTTTCGTCATATGTTTGGCCAAAAAATCACACAAGACGTATGAGATGGCGCGTGTCATGCCCAGAATATCAACCTAAATGTGTTGAGATTACCCACAAAAGATGCGAAGATCTTCTTCTATCTCTCTAATGCCAACATGACGATTTTGAAGCACGAACAAACACGATCAAGCACGGTTCAAGAGGTTGATGCCCGGTTAACATGGGACAAGTTATCAACGATCTCACGACCTTCACTTGTGACTTCACTGCGTGTGTGGACTTCAATGCTCTATGCCATTCAAATATTATAGTTCTTGAGATAGCAGAATTTTCATAGGCTATCTGCAACATTTTCTATGCATCCGCTGCAGAAATTCCATTGTAAAAATAGAAAAGAATAAAATCTAAATATCCAAATAAAATATAAATAAAAAAATAAATATCCATAGCAAAAATCGCCAGAGTAACTTTTCGTGCCATAAACATGTGTCAAACACACACTAATTGACATATTGCGCTCAAAACTTCACATGTACGATTCATAAACCATTCAAATATTATAGTTCTTGAGATAGCAGAATTTTCATAGGCTATCTGCCACATTTTCTATGCATTCGCTGCAGAAATTTCATTGTAAAAATAGAAAAGAATAAAATCTAAATATCCAAATAAAATATAAATAAAAAAAGAAATATCCATAGCAAAAATCGCCAGAGTAACTTTTCGTGTCATAAACATCTGTCAAACACACACTAATTGACAAATCGCGCTCAAAACTTCACATGTACGATTCATAAACCATTCAAATATTATACGAGGGTCGATCCAAAAGTAAGTTTCCCTTCATTTTTTCAAATAGACAACTATGTTTATTTTCATTAAAATTTACATCGTCGGAAAGATGAAACTTTCCTCTATTTTTCGACATAATCGCCATTTCGATCAACACATTTTTGTAGACGGTGCTCCAACTTTTGTATGCCCATGTCGTACACCTCCGCCGCCAAACCCTTAAGAAAGCGCTGCACCTCTTGTTTCACTTCCTCGTCGTTCCGGAAGCGTTTGCCACTCAGGTGTTCTTTTAACTTGGGGAACAAGTGATAGTCGCTGGGCGCGAGGTCCGGACTGTAAGGTGGGTGGGGCATGACAGTCCATCCAAACTGCTCCAAAAGTTCCTGGGTTTTGCGGGAAGTGTGAGGTCGGGCGTTATCGTGAAGCAGCGTTACACCTGTTGTCAGGCGTCCTCTCCTGCGGTTCTGGATAGCACGCCTGAGTTTAGTGAGTGTCTCACAATACCTGTCCGAGTTTATTGTTGTCCCGGGTGTCAGGAACTCGATCAGCAGTATCCCCTTGCGATCCCAAAAGACAGTGGCCATGATTTTGCCAGCAGAAGGAGTTTGCTTGAACTTCTTTGTGACTGGTGACCCTGAGTGACGCCACTGTTTAGACTTTTCTTTGGTTTCGGGGGTGAAATGAAAAACCCACGTTTCGTCACCGGTCACGATGGAGTCCAAAAATTCTTCCTTATCGTCTTGACACTTTTGAAGAAACTGTCGAGCACAATCGAGGCGTTTCTCCTTGTGTTCTGCTGTCAGCATGCGCGGTACCCATCGAGCGCAACACTTGTGATACCCCAACTTTTCAGTCAAAATTCTTTCCACTGTACCGTAAGAACTCCCAGGAATCCTATCAACGAGTTCACGGATGGTGATTCTCCGGTTTTGAAGCATTTCGCGTTCGATCTTCTCGACAATCGACTCCGAAACTGCAGGTCTTCCACTCCGCTCTTCGTCGTGAACCTCCTTCCGTCCGTCACTAAATTCCCTGCACCAATGTCGGACCATTTGAACGGACATACACTTGTCGCCGTAAACTTGTGTCAACTTTCGATGAATTTCCACAGGTGGAATTCCTGTCGCATGCAAAAACCGAATAACCGATCGAATTTCGCACCTGGCGGGATCAACAATAAGAGGCTCCATCGCGAACGGCTGCTGAGCCAAGACTGAGCGGCGTAGCGCAGCGCTCGCGGGCGGAAAAGGGAGTGGGGGATCTGCCGTGCACAGCGGTGTTGTCGAATTTCGCCTAGCAGCTTCCAACGCTGCTGCAGCTCTTTGGGAAACTTACTTTTGGATCAACCCTCGTAGTTCTTGAGATAGCAGAATTTTCATAGGCTATCTGCAACATTTTCTATGCATCCGCTGCAGAAATTCCATTGTAAAAATAGAAAAGAATAAAATCTAAATATCCAAATAAAATATAAATAAAAAAATAAATATCCATAGCAAAAATCGCCAGAGTAACTTTTCGTGACATAAACATCTGTCAAACACACACTAATTGACACATCGCGCTCAAAACTTCACATGTACGATTCATAAACCGCGCACGATTTAAATGACTCAGTCCCGGTCAACTTTGATCACATTGTACAGAGCAAATCGTCGTCCTATCGTAGTTTATATGTTGTTTGAAATATATCCGATAGATCTCCCAATGGGATTCTGCGATTTGTTTTTCGTTGTTAGCTATAATAGGCTTACTTAGTGTTTTGGTATTTGAAACTAAATCATTGCTTAGAAGTTTTTCATGCCGTACATAGTCACAGGCGGCTTTAAAAAAATATAAATATATCATGCGTTTTTATTTCAAATTCTAAGGTTTCTAGTGGCATGGAGCTATATCCGGCAAATATGGTACTTGAGCGATTATTTTCGTCGTTATTTTCGTTTTTTGTTTGGCAAAAAATCACGCACAATTAGAGCCCTATAAGATGGCGCACTTCATGCCCAAAATATCAATCAAAATATGTTGAGATGATCCATAAGAGATGCGAAGATCTTCTTCTATCTCCCTAATGCCAACATGACGATTTCCAAGCAAGGATTTTAAATTTTTCTTGATGATCTCGTCGTTAAGAGAGGTTGACGGCCGGCTGGCATGTGGCAAATTTTCAAAAATCTCACGGTCTTCACTAAATGCTTTATGCCACTCAAATACTCTGATTCTTGAGATAGCCAAATCCCTATAGGCTAACTGCAACAGAAATTCCATTAGAAACACAAAAATTTCACACACATTCTTTATTCAATATTTTATTAATTTAATTTTATTAATTTTTTTATCCATAGTAAAAATCGCCAGAGTAACTTTTCGTGCCAAAAACATTTGCCAAATACACACTAATTGACATATCGCGTTCAAATTTCACATGTGTTACACACGGTCGTACCAACCTAAGAAAAAAAACCAATTCATAAACCGCGCGCGAATAAATGACTCAGTCCTAATTCATTTTGACCACATGATACATAGCAAACCGTCGCCCTGTCGTAGCTCATTTGTTGTTTGGAATATATCCGATAAATCTCCCCAATGGGATTCTGCACTGTATGTTTTTCGTTGTTAGCTGTACTAGGCTTACTTACTGTTTTAGTATTTGAAACTAAATCATTGCTTGGAAGTTTTTCACGCTGTACAGAATCACAGGCGGCTTCAAAATATGAATATGTCATGCGTTGCTATCCCGAATTCTAGGATTTTCTCTAATATTTGTCCGAGAGTCAAAATTTGTTTTTCCTTTCCTAATAGAGACAGGCATATGGTTGGATTCTTTGGTAAAATATCTTGGAAAATACTTTATATCATTGTTTCTACAATTACTGCATTCTATAGGAGCCAAGTTAGCCGCGGTATCTAAGGTGGCAGCCTGGGACATGGTAGTTAGCGGGTTTAATCCCGGAACTTGGTTGTGGACTTTTTTTAAATTTTTGTGAATGTTTCTAGGCAAGTGTGTACAATCTGATAAAGAATCAACACTCAATCATGCCAGTTCGAGACTAGTTAAATCCGGATGCCTGATAAGTTTCCTACGTTGGTCGCTCGCCTGTCGGCATGCTTCTCGAGAGGGACCGATGGTAAAGCACAAAATCAAGGATTCACAGTCCGAGGGGGGTGCTAAGCCGGGTTTAGGCTTTAGCCACTGACCGTGCGTTTAGCCACTGATGCGCTTCTAACCTTAAAACTTTATTTTACTTTATAACATTTTTCTTCTTCACTTGAATCCTAGAATAATGCTACTCGGTTTAACCTTCTCACAAATACAGTGAGAGTAAAATTAAATTATTAAATAAAGTGTTAAAAAAATATATAAGCCCCAACGAGGTTAAAATATTATCAATTTAGGAGTAGAATGAAATAGTTTATTTTAAACTTTTACCAAGAAAAGGAATGATCAGTTACAAAGTATATTGTGAACAAAGCATCACTTAATACAATAATAATTTGATGTAATTGTTTGTTTATAATTACGTTTACTGTTCATTAAAAAAACTGTACGCAAGAGAACATTGATCTGTGGCTCTAGATAAATGAAAAATTCATTTTACCACAACCAAATTCGGAGGCCATATGGCTTTTACGTCCCATCGCGGCGGTTTCAATTTAAATTTTTAAAATGTCAAAAGATACGGTCAACAAACGCTTGTTTTCAGCAGATTTAATTTTTCCATTTGGACTAAATTATATATTGCATTCTAATCAGAAATAAATTGATTTAAACATGTACTGTACATGTACAGATTAATGTTGATTTGTGTGCTTATTATGTAATGACAAAAAAAACACTGGATTGATTACATTTTATAGAAAAAAACCAGTAACGAATAGATACTACCACGATTATTATAGCTCTGCGTGATTGGAAAATATTAGATGTTCTCTGTCTTCCTGAGGTAAGGTATCCCAAATCTGTTGCACACTTGGTACAAGTTTGTTTAAAGCTACTGACAGCAAGGATGCTTGCTCAAGAGTACAACCGATACTATATCATATATGCTCTATCCGAAATAAATCTGGGGATCTTGATGGCTATTAGACTCTTCTAAAAACTGTATTGTTTGACAAACTGCATGAAGTCTGGCTTTATTTTACTGAAAGATGAAACTTGGACGAGTTTGTAGATATCACGGTATAAACTAACAGTGTGTTGCAACGTCTCGGTAACATAATGGGCATCATTTAAATTTCCTCTTATGATTATTGTTATCATAATTCCAGGAAATGTAGATATTCTAATGCAAAAGTTAAATTTTTCAGCAACTTTTAGTAGGACATTTTAGAACCTTTACTAGAACGAGAAGAATACTGGTTAGCTTAGTAGCATACGAATATTACCTCCTGACCCAGGGCTCCTGACAAAGGCTAACTTTTTTATTTAAAGTAATAGACTAGTAGTTCCAAATGCAAAGTTGTAGGAAATTATTTGACTAAGAAAAATTTACAGACAGTGCTTTTCGCTGTTGCCAGATTTCTTCAGTAGCTACTAAAACAATATTTTTTTAAATACCAATACTGTATTTTCTAAATATAATTTCAAATATTTTTTTAGTAGTTACTGAAAAACAACACCCGAAATCACTGTTTGTAACTTTTTCTTAGTCAAGTTATTTCCCACAATTTTGCATTTGGAACTACTAGTTTATCACTTCAAATAAAATATATATATATATATATATATATATATATATATATATATATATATATATATATATAGCAAGTAATAACAATGATACCCCAGGTTGTAACCAATCCACCCGTCGACAGACGGCAACCGGGTATTCGGATTCTGGGGAACTTGGACTTTCACGAAAAAAAAAAAAAGTCGGAGCTTTTCGGCAAATTTCCACATAATATACCTACATTTATTGGCGCCTTGAACATCAACACGCTGATCCAACCAGAAAAACTTCACAACCTAACTTCAGAACTTGACAGGCAAAATATATTTGTGCTTGCCCTACAAGAAACACGCATCACGGATGAGGACAGGGTGGACTATGGGAACTATCGCATATTCAAAAGCAGGACAGACAAACGAGTCGCCAGGGGCGCTTCGCTTCTGGGCATGGCATTTGTGGTACATAAAGGGATAGTTCACGGATAAATCAATCATCGATCAGTCTTTGACTAGTATTCGAGGAGTGCAGACGTGTTCTTCGAGTGTTTCAGAGAGAAGCGATCCTGGTGGTGAAAATTGGAAGTTGGTCCTACGGATCGACGTCCGACCGAGCAGCTAGCAGCAGAAAGCGACCGGCGTGTTTGGTACCGCCCATTTTTGTGGGAGGTGCTAACCGCAAACCTCGTCGTCGGTGGGTGAGACCGACGGCGAATCGCGATCGGTTTTTGAAACTTTTTCGGCTCGAGATAGCGGTACAGACTAGTCGTTTTGACTTAGTCGACCGGCTAAAATTTTGAAAAATTTCCGATCAAAACTTATCGCGGTTTTTCAACGCGGAAAGTGGGCAGTTCCGTTTTTTCGGAACTGCCGGTCGGCGATCGACACTTTTTCAGTGGCGTGAATCAAGTGAAAGTTTGTGCGAAGTGTTTTCCTATCAGGACGATGGGAAAACAGGAAAAGAAGACCTCTGAGGCGCAGGAGGCGCATACAAAACGGCAGAAAGTCAGATGGTTAGAAAACCAACTGACGGAGAGAGACGCGCTGTTGGATAAGCAGCGCGCACAGATAGACGACCTTCAGGGAAGAATCAAGGCCCTGGAGGAGTTGGTGAAAAAATTCACCGACGGGGAGGAAGTAAAAGCTCCCAAGAAGACGTTAGCGGAGGCAGTTGCCGGTACGTCCGGCACTTCAAGTGCCCCAAATGCCAAGACGGCAAAAAAGAGACCTATACGGTCTTCTGACGAGGACACGTCGGATAATGATTTTCCAACGTTAGAAGAAGCCGGTAAGATCAGAAAGCAACCGGCAAAGAAGACGAAAACTGTGCCTGAAAGGCCAGTCCAGCAAGAAAACGAGAAAAAGGCCCTACCACCTGTCACCATTGTGTGTCAGGACTGGTCAGGGTTCTCCAAGTGCCTTGGTGAAAAGAGGATAAATTACACCAAGGCAAAGATGACTAGAGAGGGCATAAGAGTGACCCCACAATCTGCAGCAGATCACAGGGCTATGGTGAAGCTCTGTGATCAGAAGAAGGTGAGCTTCTTCACGTACAAGCTGCACGAAGATAAGAAGCACCAGGTGGTGCTGAAAGGAGTGCCTGAAAGCACTCCTATCGCAGAGATAAAAGAAACCTTGGTGAATCAGGGTTTCGACGATGTAGAGGTCGCAAGATTGCGATCTAGAAAAGCGGGCACCAAAGGCCGTGAGCTCCCCATGGTCTTGGTGAAAAGTAAAAGTGACAAGGTCTTCTCGATCAAATACCTAGATAGGTTGGTCGTGAAGACGGAGAAAAAAGCAAAGAACGACAGACCGGTACAGTGTTACCGGTGCCAGCGCTTTGGACACGTGCAGGGTAACTGCGGTTACCCGGTACGCTGCGTGAGTTGCGGAGAGGAGCACAGGAGCTCCGAATGCAAACGGTCAAAGGAAGAGGACGCGACCTGTGTTAATTGCGGAGGCAAACACCCCGCATCCTACATGGGTTGCAAGTCTGCCCCCACCAAAGGTGGGAAGAGCAAGAATAGGCAAGAGCCTACGCCAGTGAGAAATGACAAAAGTAAGAAACCGGATATGGAGGAAATCATCCGCCTCGCGGTCGAGCAGTCAGTCCGCGCAATCTTGAATGCACAGAATGCCAAGTAAAGGACGAAAACCCTTCACGCTGAAGATAGGATCCTGGAATGTGAACGGGATCAGAGGAAAGAAGATGGAAGTAGAACAACTTCTAGAGGAATATGAACCGGACATTCTTGCACTGCAGGAAACAAGGTGTCCGTCCGGGTACAGGATTAATTTCCTGAACTATCGGACATACAGATTCGACAGACCGAATCCAGCTGGTGGTGGCGTGGCCATCCTGGTTAAACGAAGTCTGGAATCTGAGCCACTCAGAGATAACGATGGCGAAATTGAAGCTATTGGAATTAAGGTAGAGATGGCACAAGCACCCATTGAGGTGCAGTCCGTCTACCATCCTGGCAGGCCTGAACAGCTGCTAAGAGAAGACATTGAGGAACTCCTGCAGGGAAATGCAGGAAAAGTACTCATTGGAGATTACAACTGTAAGTCACCAGGCTGGCATAGCAGGATGTATAACTCCAATGGAAGGAAACTGGAGAGCTACGTGGAGGCTATGGGTGCAATCGTCATTGCCCCTGAAGAGCCCACGTATCAGCCATTAAATGGACTACCAGATGTACTGGACATCGCGGTCATCAAGGATATCCCCGTGGATATCGACATTGAGACCGTATACGACGGGACCTCCGACCATAACCCAATTTTTCTAAAGTTGGGTTCTGGTGACGGACAAAGGGATTTAAAGGTGAGGAGGTGGATGAACTGGGACTTGTTCCCGGAGAAACTCCACTCCAAAATCCAAATCCCGAAGATTAGTACAACGGAAGAGTTGGAAAAAGAAGTGGAGATTCTGGAAAAGGCCATCGTCAGTGCAGCTGAAGAATGCACGACGAGGACGGAAGAAAGGCCAACGCAGCATCCCTACGGACCTGTTCCTCAGTTTATTCGGAGGATGATCAGAAGGCGTAGGGCGCTGAAGAGAAGATATCGTGCCCATAGGACGGTGGACCTAGCCAGGGAGTTGACTAGATCCACAAATGTCCTGAGAGAGGCACTGAAGAATCTCAATGAAAAGAGGTGGGCTGACCGCTTGACCGAGTTAGGAAACACGGATGGCACACTATGGGGAGTCTACAGGGCGCTCAAGAGAGATCCGGATGTAAAGACGATACACGGAAGAAATGGATTGGTCTACACGGATGCAGAAAAATCTGAAGCCATGGCGGACGCGCTAGAAAGAGAGTGTGTTATCAACTCTCACGACGACGATGACGAAAACCTCGAGAGGTTAGTCAAGAAAACGGTAAAGAACTTCCGCGAGAGGATTGGGCCCAGGCCGCCTCCGGAGTTTGCAACTCCGAAGGAGGTCAAGGGTATAATCCAGAAGATACGGCTCAAGAAAGCTCCAGGGTGCGATGGGGTAACCAATCGCATGCTGAAAAAGCTGCCGAGAAAAGGAATTGCCGCCATCACCGCCATTGCAAACGCAGTCATCAGACTGCGGTATTTCCCGGATAGATGGAAATACGCAGTGGTGAGAATGATACCGAAGCCAGGGAAGGACAAAAAGTTCCCACAAAATTACCGACCGATTAGCTTATTGCCAGCAATAAGCAAGGTCGTGGAGCGAGTGGTTCTAAAGAGATTTGCGAAGGTGCTCGAAGATAATAGCATCCTTCCACCCGAACAATTCGGGTTCAGAAAAAACCACTCGTCAGAAGAACAACTGTTATGTGTCACTGAATACATAACAGAAACCCTGGACAGAAGACAAGGCGCGGCCATCGTCCTACTCGATGTTGAAAGAGCTTTCGACAGGGTATGGCACGATGGTCTGATACATAAGATGATCGAACTGGGTTTCCCAGAATGGATCACCGAGCTGATTGACTCATACCTAAGAGAACGAAGTTTCTCTGTGAAAATGGGTGCAGTCAAATCGGCCAGAAGATGGGTGGAGGCAGGAGTACCGCAAGGAGCGGTGCTAGCGCCCCACCTCTACAATGTATACACCAGTGATATTCCGCGGAGGAACAACACTAGGATAGCCCTGTATGCAGACGACACGGCCATTATGGCAAGACACAAACGACCGGACCGCGCCGTCGGATTCGTCCAGGAACACCTGGACGATCTGATGGAGTGGTTGATAGCCTGGAAGATCAAGGTGAATATCGCCAAGACACAGGCTATACACGTCTCGCAGAGAAAGAGCAGACCCGGTCATCAACTGGAAATAGAAGGCGAAAGAGTGGCATGGAAGGATACTGTAAAGTATCTAGGTGTCACCTTCGACAAGACGATGTCATGGAGGCAACATGCGAAGAACGCACGGTGTAAAGCCGTGTCTGTTGTGAAGATAGCTTACCCGCTAATTTGCAGAACAAGCAAATTAGACGTGAAGCTAAAGATCCTAATGATCAGATCATTAGTGAGAAGCGTTATGATGTATGGATCGATCGCGTGGGGCTACGCGGCAAAATCCTACATCAAGCAATTGGAAAGTTACGAGAACAAGCTAGTGAGACTAGCTCTCGATGCCCCTTGGTACATCTCCAATGTACAGATACACAGAGAGATGATGTGGACTCCCTTTAGGCAGTGCATGCAAGAAAAGGCAGAGAAAGCCTTTCTGAAGATACGGGACCACCCAAATCAAGAACTGCGAAGGTTAACGGACTATCGTCCGGAAGACATCGCAGCTTTGGGTGGTCGACGGCGCAGAAGACCGAAACTCCAACTCTTGGAGGATTAGGTTGACTGTTGCCCAACGCGGGATGGGACTATGTCCCCGTTTGGGAAAAAAGGAAAGAAATTGGCGATGTGCAGTGAAGTGAAGTTTTTCTCATTTTCAGGTAAAAAGGTAAGAGATATACATTTGGCCGAAACACCATCAGTGTGATCGGAAAATAAATACTTAAGATTACACCCCCCTCTGGTACTTGTCCCCCAGAGGGGTGTGGTGCGAAGCGCTTGGCCCACCCCGTCGGCGGCCAAGCAGCGGAAACACCAATGGAAGAGAAGATAACGGTTTTGTGAGTAGCTTTCGACTACGGAAACCTTATCCCATCTACCAAATAGTGCAGATACGGGATTATTTTAGAAAATAATCTCGGGTGGATGGAGGGCGCGAAACGCGAAAATAAATCAATCAAGGATAAAATTAGGAGTTCAAGGATAAAATCACGCCCATAAACAATAGACTATATAGATAGTGCGCCAATAAAAAATGCATCATGATCAATGTACATGCCCCCACAAATGGAGACAACAAGAAAAACCCCAAGTCTACAGAGAAATTCTGGGCAACACTAGAGAAGGTAATGGTAGAGGTCCCAAAGAATGACCTCAAAATTTTACTGGGCGACTTTAACGCACAAATCGGTAGAGAAAAAATCCATCAGAAAATCGTAGGTAAATTCCCCGGTCACAAATTTATCAATAAGAACGGCACAAGACTCATCGAACTATGCCAACAGAATAACTTGAAGATCATGTCAACATCCCTCAGAAAATCTCCACGAAAACAGAAGACATGGAGATCGCCTATTCAACAGATTGGAGAATTCCAGATAGACCACGTTGCGATCTCATACCCACAACAAAGAGAGATCCAAGATGTCCAAGTCCGCAGGGGCGCGAACATTGACTCAGACCACTACCTAACACGAATAAAAGTCAAGTTCACCCAAAGGAGAATTCATCACAAGAAAGCACATCTACAGAAATTCGACACAAAACAGATTAAGGAATCCAACATAACAGAGGAATGGGAAAAGAAACAGGCAGATACATATGAAAAATTCCACAAAAAGCACTGGAACTCATCCCATTGAAAAAGAACAGAAAATACCATTGGGGCTCGGAATGCGAAAGTGCTGCAGCGACGCAAACGAGCATTTCAGGAATACAACACTAAAAAATCCCCAGAGAATGTCAACAGCTTCTTGATGTGACTAAAAAAACAGACCGTAAAGGTTATCAGGCAGATTAAGAGGAAGTACATGAAGGAACAACTAGAGTCTATAGAGGAGAATTTCCGCAGTTATAACACGAGAGACTTTCATTGGACTATTGCAAGAGAAATCCGTGGCTACACACCACAAAATCTTTGCTTCAGAAAGCGGTATGGAAGATTAGCGCTAACCAATCAGGAGAATTGTCAGGAGCTGGCACACTAAATAGTGACAGAGCTGACACTCTGATCTCCTGACGCTCTGATCTCCTCAATTGCCGTGAACGCGACACAAGATCCCCAAGGAAAATTGGGGAATCTTGGTGTCGCACCACAACGCAGGAAGAAATCCACAGGCACATACGCAAACTAAAGAATAACAGGTCATCCGGTGAAGATGGTATTACCGCGGAACTATTGAAAAACCTCGGACCACGAACATTTGGCAAATAGAAAAATTACCAGATGAATGGAAATGTGTTCTTATCCACCCGCTGCATAAGAAGGGAAGAATACAAAATTGGCGAATACCAGGCAAGCTTTCGCCCTAGTCGCTCATGCACTGAACAAATATTTAACCTAAAAACTATACTGAAATACAAAGCTATCAGGAACTTCCCAATCATCTGCAATGACTGCATCGACCGAAAATCTTTGTTCTACATCCTAGAAGAACAAGGACTCAATCCCAAAACACTACGATGAATCAAGCAGACACTGACTGATACAAGGAGTCAAGTCAACAGTACCATGGATCGCACAAGTCAGAGCTGATCTGGGAAAGGCACAAATAGGTCCGACAGAGATTGAGGATAGAAGAACGTACAGAAACAAAATACATATGTGGAACGTTGCATCAGAGAGCGAAGTTTCGAGGAGATCGGAAACAAAGTGGACGGAGGAGAGAAAGATAATCCACGGAGAAAGGATGAGAGAGATGTGGAGGATCAGAAAGAACACTCGAAAATGAGTTAGAATGCTTTGCGTGATCCAACCGGGTCTATGCGCACCTAATAATATATATATATATATATATATATATATATATATATATATATATATATATATATATATATATATATATATATATATATATATATATTACTCTGTTTAAATAACAACGATTTAATTTTATAATAATATAATATGTTCATATTATATATTATGTTAATCTTAAACATTTCTTTCGTAGAATACGGAGAACATTTTAAGCAACTAGGAATTAAGTTGATGGCCTTCCGACTTTGCAATTTTTTGCCTCTTAGTTTTAGTTCCTTTTTATCCATTTTCATTTTAACGGCACTTCTATTTAAATGGAGTTCCGTTTAGAGTTTCCATAAAAAGATTGGCGGTTAAAAAAACGACTTAAACTTTAAAAGGAAGTCGTACCGACCTTTCGTTCAAAGCTTTAATCAACGCTGAACTTCAAAGTAATTGCAATTTTTATATAAATATACGTAACGTGGGCCAATTGTTATTTCAATTGTTGTGTTTATTTTGATCGAAATAATTTACTTTTTGTTGCATTATCCTCTTAAGATTTTATTTGAAAATAAAATGTAATACTTTTATGGCTATTTATCCGATACGTTTCAGCATAAATTTGGTTTATTTTATTACAAAAAAAAAATAAAACTTATACATTAATGTGGTTTAATGTCAAAGTTCAAATTACTGCCACTAATTTTTCACACTATAAAAAATTTTTAAACGGTTCACGTCATGTTAAGAAACACATGATTACAAAAGTCTTGATACATTTCTCATGTGATTGCTGCTTCTCCCTAAATAAGAAGCAACTCGTATTCGTATTGTTGTATTGTTGTATTACTGTTTCGAAAAGTGGAAAAAATGTTGGAATAAGTGTATTGCAGCGGAAGAGCATTACCTTGAGAGATACAAAAACATTTAGATAAATAAATAAATATTTTTTGTTTTATTTAAGTCGCTTCACTTTTTGATCATAGTAGTTTTTATTTCCGAACAATGATTACAATCTATTAAATAAAATTAAAATAATAATCCTGATTTGGCTTAGTTTTCGTGATAATAGGTTTCTCGACTTCTGATTTGTAATAGAATGAGTATTAATATCCCTTGTTCTTCCATGTCTTTACAATCAAGTTTGTACTCTAGAGCTATGGCCTGGATTTCCTTATCCTTATTATATTATATATATATATATATATATATATATATATATATATATATATATATATATATATATATATATATATATATAAATATATATATATGGACATATATATATATATATATATATATATATATATATATATATATATATATATATATATATATATATATATATATATATATATATATATATATATATATATATATATATATATATATATATATATATATATATATATATATATATATATATATATATATATATATGGACATGGAGTCTATAAGATTACGGCAAACTTCGACCGGGTTGGAATACCAGATTTCTTAAACAGTCTCCCTTAATTTTTTGTTATTTGATGGCCTAGGTAAACAAACCATATTATGGGTATCTAACCAATATTTTTGGCGATGTATTTATAATCATTGTCGTAATATATATCGTAATGGCATATATTCTTCGGCATAAGGCAACATAATATTCTGTAAGATGTTTAAGTTAATTATTTTGATCATGTTTTGTTTTATCCAATTAATTGGATCATCTTCGGCATATGAAAATGAACCCCACATACAACAAGTTTGTTTTGTTACAACTATTGATAAAAGCAAAACTATTGATAAAGAAAAGGTCTCCAAAGTGGAAGTGGATACAGAACTAGGAAGAATGACTTTTAAAAGCGTGGAAGAATTTGTCTACTTAGGCGTAAGGATAACAAACAAGTGTGAAGAAGAGAAGGAGAAAGATCTAAGATTGATTAAAGCTAACAGATGTAAAGGAGGCTTGACCTATCTAATAACATCAAAATTCATATCCAGAAATACCAAATTAAAATTGTATAAAACAGAATTGAGACCAACTGCATCGTATGGATGTGAAACATGGGTACTAAACAAGAAAGAAGAAGAGAAACTGTTTAGATGGGAACGTAGAATAATCAGAAGGCTAAATGAAGGAAAAAAAGGTCGATGGTTTGTATGTGAAAACAACAAATGAGGAAATTTATGACGTTTTCAAGGATCCAAGGATACTATAAATAGGATAATATATATATATATATATATATATATATATATATATATATATATATATATATATATATATATATATATATATATATATGTATGTATGATAATAATGATAGTTAATGTATTACAATTCCAACACTACAGGCCAAAAGTTGAAGACCCTTGAAAACTTCCCAAAATTTCTTTTAATTACCAAATTAGTATTTTGTAACGTAGTAATATTGATTATAGTTCATTCAAATTAATATACTGTACTGATACCTTCAAAAATAGCTTTCTATGGTAATTGTTTACCAAAGTTCAGAAAAATCATAAAATCAAATGACTTCTCGTGTTCACTTTACTTATTATTCCATTAAGTCAATTAATCTCGTTTATACAAATTTCCATTTTGTTTTGTTTAAAACGTTATTTAGAATCAATTTGTGTCGTATTATAAAAAAGCAATATATATATATAATATATAATTATCCTATTTATATTATCCCTGGATCCTTGACCATTACGGTCCGATCCTTATAAACGTTATAAATTTCCTCATTTGTTCTTTTCACATACAAACCATCGACCTTTTTTTCCTTCTTTTATCTTTCTGATTATTCTACGTTCCCATCTAAACAGTTTCAGAAATTCTCAGATGTCAGATGTGATCCATTGTACTGAATCCACTTTGGAATCCTGCTTGTGTGTCATTCAATTTGCTTAATATTCTTTTAGATATTATCTTAGTGAAAACTTTGTACATTATTGATAGGAGGCTTATTGGACGGTAGTTCATTAAATCTTTCATGCTCCTTTTTTATGTAAAAGAATCACTTTTCCACAAGTCGGGTACAGTTTGTTCTTTGAGGCATTTTGAGTACAATTTTGCCAGTGTTTTATGTTAAGTCCGACCACCAGCTTTTAGCATTTCGACAGTTACACTGTCTTTTCCTGGAGCCTTGAGGTTTATATATATATATATATATATATATATATATATATATATATATATATATATATATATATATATTATATATATTATTATTCACGTAAGGGCACTGGTGGACCACGCGAAGTACAATTAGAGGAGTTTGTTGATGTTAGCCTTCCTTTGTGCCCATACTAATTTCATTCTTTCGCTATGAGCTTTTTTTCTTTCGTCAGACCAAGTTATTCCAGTCTTCCTACATTTTTCTCTCTGGCCAACCTTCCAAACGTCAACCTTGTGTCTGAAACCGCCTCTATCCTGAATTTCACTTTGTGTAATATTCGCTGATCTTAGGTCCTCTTTAATTGCAGCAACCCATTTAATTATTTCTACTTTAGCTTTACTCCTATTTTCATAAAATTCGACTATTTGTCTAGTTAACCTACTCGGATTCATCCGTTTTATGTGTCCCTAAAACTTAAGTCTTCTTTTTCTCATATCGCTATGTATATCTGTGTATTGTTTGATTTCTTGGTTTTCTCGAAGTCGGTATGTTGTGCTATTTATTTGTTTGGGCCCTAGGATTTTTCTTATGATTTTTCTTTCCTTCTTTTCAATGTCCTCGATGTCCCTTTTTCTATTCAAAATGAGCGTTTCCGCAGCATATAGACATTCTGGCTTAATAACTGTGTTATAATGTTTCAGTTTTGTGTTTTTAGATAGACATTTTTTGTTGTAAATATTTTGTGTAAGTTTCAATGCCGTTTCCATTTTCTGACATCTACCCTTATTGGCCACTTTTTCCAACCCATTTTCCATGATTATTTCACCCAAATATTTGAATTGAGAGACTCGTCTGATGTTACCATATTTTGTTTTTAGAAATGGCGTTCTTAGTCTGTTGCAGGTCATGTATTGTGTCTTTTCAAAGGAAATTTGGAGTCCTACATTTTCTGCTGTTTCTTTTAGGATTTCAATCTGTTTCTGTGCCGTTAATGCATCTTGAGCTAAAATTGCTAGATCATCAGCAAATGCCAGACAATCAATTTTGATGTTGGTTCTCCCCAGTTTAATGGGCTGGTCAATATTCAGGGCCGACTTTTTTTCACGCCACTCCTGTATTACTTTTTCTAGAACACAGTTAAATAAGAGTGGCGAGAGTCCATCCCCTTGTCTCACTCCAGTTTTAATTTCGAAGGTGTTTTGTGTTAGTTAACGTTGCTTTAATAATTGCCAGCGTTTTCAGATCTAGTCCTTGTTCTTTCAAGATTCGGAATAAAGATTCGCGGTCAATAGAATCATATGCTTTTTTGAAATCCACAAATGTACAGACGAGATTTTTATTGTACAGTTTTTGATGTCTTACAATCAACTTCAGATTCAGGATCTGTTCAAGGCAGGATCTGCCCGGTCGAAAACCTGCTTGATATTCACCAATGTTAGGTTCTAACTGTCCCTGTGCTCTGTCTAGTAGACATTGAGATAGAATCTTGTAACAAACTGGGAGAAGAGATATCCCTCTATAGTTGTTTACATCCGTTCTATCTCCTTTCTTATGTAGTGGATGGATTAGAGCCTCTTTCCAATCTTCCGGAATCCGTTCGGTTCGCCAAACTTCTTTTAGAATTTTGGTTATTTCCCTGATTGTACCTGGACCAGCGGATTTCAAAAGTTCCGCAGTGATTCCATCTTCACCAGTCACCAGAAGCTTTGTTATTTTTAAGCCGCTTGATTTGCCTAATTATTTCCTCTTCATTCGGTGGTAATGAATCTGGGTTTGTTTGTTTAAGGTTTAGTGTTGGTAATTTGTTTAAGGGCTCAGGACAGTTTAGTATTTGTTCAAAATATTTCGCAAGTTCTTTGCAATTGTCTTGGTTATTTAGAGCTAATTGTTCGTTTTCCTTTTGGAAGCAAAGACTTTGCGGTTGATAGCCTGTTAATTTAGTTTTAAATATTTTGTAAAAGTTTCGAGTGTTATTTTTTTGGAAATCTTTTTCTATTTCATTAAGTTGATTGTTTTCATATTTTATTTATACATAAATATATATATATATATATATATATATATATATATATATATATATATATATATATATATATATATATATTTATAGTGCAACCGAAATTTAAATTTAAGTTAGACTGAAACTATTTATTTTATATAAAATAAGATTCAATTGCATTAATGTTTGAATACCATTTTGGATAGATGTCTGCCGCATTCTGTCAATCCAATTTCAGACCACTTCTTCAAGCATTTGGGATCGTATGTCTCCAGTATCTTAAAATTACGGTTATTACGGTGTTAAAGGAGGTGAATTTTTAGTCTTGAAAAAGAGAAAAAGTCACAAGGATTCAAATCTGGTTGATAAGCTTGATGGGAATAATGTGATGTTTTTACTCGCCCAAAATTCGTTAATTGAAATTGCTGTGTGGTAGAGCGCATTGTCCGGATGCAGCACCCAGGTTTTCACCGAAATCTCACACGAATGACCCCTTATCGAAATCTTTCAAAAATCTGCCACTTCTTGCAGTTACTCATCACTTCTTGCAGTTGAAGGCATTTTGTTCCAAACGAGTATCGGCCTTTTGAAAAGGCCTTAAACCACCTGAAAACCTGTGCTCTTGCTTAAATGCTGTTTCCATAGACCTGTAGTTTTGCCAAAATTTCCATCGCACTAGGCCCAAGTTGTTAAACAAAACTTGATAGCGCACCGTTGCCTGGAATTGTGACAGTGAATACACATCAGGATACACAGAATACATCAGATGCACAGGATACATCAGAATACACATCAATACTCACAGTGAATACGCATCAGGTGTTGGCCTGTATCCCCCACAATGGGGAAGTGGCCGCTACCCCACTGGTCTAATTAATTTATAAAAATCTGATTTTAAACTATCTGATAAGACAAAATTCTTTACTATCTACTGTTGAACTTTTGTCGGTGCATGGTGATAAGTGATGCGACGCGCTTCTCCTTCCTCTACAGGTCGAAATGACCGATCTGTTTCCCTTAGTACTCTCAGACGTCAACACAAGCAGACTGAAGACCGTAATTCCAGAAACCAGCCTCGAAAAATACTACAGGCGGCACCCACGTGAAGTACAAGGTTTTTCATAAGAAAGCTTTTATTTCAGTGATTCACTGCACAAACCCAACAACTTCGAGGGGAGTGGGGCGCGTGTGAATCGATAGCTCCTTGTTTAGGAATTTAGTCGGTATGAAGCGTTTCTCGGAAACAGACCGTGCATTGTGTGGGCGAGAATTTTACAAAAACAATGATTTGAGGCTCATTTTTATTTCAACGGTTATGTAAATAAGCAGAAGTGTCATTACTGGAGTGCAACGAACCTGAGACACAAGCATCAAAAACCCCTACATTCGCCTAAACTTACTGTATGGGCTGTAATATCAGCGCGAGCAATAATTGGCCATTACCATCAATTCAGAGCGTTATGTGGAAATGTTGGACAAGTTTTTGGTACCTGAGCTGTAAAACTTTGCTAGTGATAATTAGAGATTCCGGTTTCAGCAGGACAGAGCAGCAAAACACACTTCCAACACGTCTCTGCCACGACTTTGTGGAATTTTCCCAAACATATTGATCTCCAGGAGAGGTGACATAAGTAATAAATTTTCTTTTGTAATCGTTATTGATGAATCTGTGAACCGGTGAATATGTGAACCGTTATTATACCGAAGACTGCAAAAATTAGATTTTCTAATCGTTTCAGGAACAGAAAAAATGTTTAATCTTCTCCCGCCTCATTACATAAAATTGCCATGTTTTCTCTTCTCCATATTTAAACCCATAAAACGATTTCGTTCCTTTTAAACCTTCTTACTTTAAAGTTAATATCGTACTGAATCATAAATAGAAGCGCATAAAGAAAAATCACAACTCGAAACACGCACAAAATTCAATTTCAAACGAAAGTAGTGGAAAGCTTCCAGCTTCTGAATGAAAACGGAGAAAATTATATTTTCCAATCGTTTCAGAAAAAGAAAAATTCCGTGAGGACATTTCGATGGATTTTTAAAGATATATATTTTCTTCAATAAAAGAGCTATTTATTCTTCAATCTTAGACAGAGATATACAGGGTGTAATGGAAAGTACTTTCGTAAATTTAACCAACAATTCTTCACGTCGTTTTGATGAAAAAAGTTCCATTACGACAATGGTCAAAAACGTATGCGTTCCCTAGAAAAAAATGCATAGTGACTAAATAAAGAATCGAAAAGCTATGGTACGAATCAACATTTTAAGCAAATAAGTATAAAATCATATTTGGCAAATATTAATTGGTTATTACTTAGGCCTTTACACCTGGAAAAAAAGTGAACTAGGAAAAAATCCTGACTATTCAGTTTTCCAGAAAAGGTGCTCTCGCAATAATGACACTTTTTTTCACGTGACACGGTATTTTTTTCAAGTCGCTCGATGGTGTATGTTATATTTTTTAGTTAATCTATCAATAAAAAATCACGAATTTAAGGACTTAACATTATTAATTAATTTAATAGCCGAGCCGCTACTATAATCAGCCTTTATCGTTTCACAAAAAAAAAATCACATACAAACAAACTCCCTCATACGAATCAATAAAAAACTTAAATAAAACTTTATCAACCTCTGATAAACTTAAAAGTAAATAACATTTTTTAACTTCTTTTACTTTAGGAACGAAAAGAGATCACAAATTAGATATTTCAAAAGAAAGAAAATGACGGTGTCATAAAAAATTAAAGTTAGTTATATTATATAATTAATTATAGTTAATTATTGTTAATTATAGTTAATTAAATATAGTTATAGTTTGAGATGATACGATTGGTAACAGTTTTTATTTCGAAAAATGCACAGATATACGCCACACTTTGAACATTTTAATTTTGACCTGCTGTGGCATCTCTCGTAAATGCAAGATCTACGTGCCTTTAAATCACCTAATACAGCTAGGTGGTCATATCCATCTTTTGCCTTCTGATGGGCGTATGAGCCTGTACTGTTTATTCCTAGGAGGGGGCCCGTTGTCAGAATCGCTGTCAGTGTCGCGACGTTCTTTTTCTGGAAGGTTTGTTAAGGCGTCCTCAACGCTCAAACGAAAATCCAATAGTGTTAAAGTGTCCTTTCTTGAATAGTCATTTGCTACACAATCATTTTTGTATAGTTGCCACGAATTAACCAATCCAAATCTACGAATTAACTAAATCCAAAAAGTGAATCACCACTTTCAAAGTCCATTTTCTGGTCTTGATGAAGGTACGGTAGTATTCCATCTTTTGGCCAAGAATATCAATACCACCCATGTGTTGGTTGTATTGTTGAATAATTTTAGGAGTAGCTATATCAACGTAGCCTTTCCGTTTTTCATCCCACCGTTTTATAGTAGTACCCAATGAAGAGCCTGTGTAATTTGATACCATGAGTGCGGTTCAACATGATTGTGCCCATACTGTGTATATTCCTCTGGTTCATCTCTTCCACCAATGGAACTGTAGTGAAGTATCGATCGTGAAATACACAACTACCTGGTGGGACACTTCTGATCGAATGAAGGATTACAGATGGTCTCATACCCAATGATTTTTCAGCAAACATTGTTTTAGTGCCTCTGTAGATGTTGAAGTCAAGCATAAGACCTTTACTTGTAGTTAACACGAAGTTTTTCAAACCTACAGGTCGGGGTTTATTTTTTACAACTTGGCGCAGAGAACATCGGCCATCGAAAGGTATCATCTGCCTATCTATGGAATAATCAGATGGGACTCTTTCCAGTTTCCGCAGGCATCCTGAACCTGTTTGATCATTGGTGATCAACAGTTAATTTAATAAAACAAAAATAACAAACAATAGTGTGAAGGGGTTATAGTGTGAAAAATTATTGGCAATAATTTCAGACCAATGCAACAAAAACTATTTTTTTTCGATCGAAATAAACATGATTACCGAAGTAATATTTGACTGCGTTGCTAACTGTTAAGAAAATTTCTGATCTGTTTTAAAAAGCTCTAACCTGTTTTCAACGAAAATGGTTGAATTTTCGATGCACGTTTTAAAGAAACTTTTTGTCCAAAAAATGTAAAGACTTGTTGATTAAATTTACGCCAGTAGTTCCTTTTACTACAGTCCTTGTAACCACTTGATACAGCTTTATCGCTGTAACACTTTCCGAACATCTTTTATTCGTCAACGCAAGAAATTTAATTTTTCAGACATCGTATAGTGTAAAACACGATTACTAAAGACTATAATTTCTAACTCAACAAGTGAAATGCTATGAAGCTTCTGTCCGAACTGAAGGGCAGTCATATCAACTTAAAAAGCAAGTGATCGTATCGATACACAAAGCGCGCAAATTTTTAAAACAAAAGTCAATATTGAACTAGAGGAACATACGAGAGTTATGTGATAAGTACCTGGCCTTGACAAGAAAGAACATTTTTGTATATCCCCTCTATATCCCCTCTAAAAATACTCTAAATATGACTTCTTTGGCGCAGATTTGCCTCGGAAAACCCACTGTTTGGACTGTTTTTTGATCTCTGGTGTACTGTGATGAATCCATGTTCTGTCAACAGTTATGAACCGACGCCAAAAATCATTCCAATGGCGTTTTAACATCGCTAAATATTTTTTTGAAGTTGACACACGTGTGTGTTTATTATCAATTGTGAGCAATCACGACACCCATCTTGCGGAAAGCTTTTTCATACCCAACTGAGTTGTTAATATATTCTGCACCCTTTCAATTGAGATGCCCGCAGTCTCAGCAATCTCACGCACTTTTATTCGCCGATCGTTTATCATGATATCGTGGATTTTTTCAATCAATTCTGAAGTGGTAACCTCATTAGGAGACCTGGACAATCTGTATCAAAAATGCTTGTACGATCACGTTTGAATTCAGCTGTCCAATATCGTATGGTTGACAACGAAGGTGCAGAGTCCCCATAAACTTCGCTGAGCTTATCAATTATTTTATTTTTCAAAGACAAGTGTTTTATAACTGCTCGATATTAAATTTTTTCCATGTTTGTTAAATTACAAAAGTTGTTCTATTTAAATTGCTACCAATCACAAACTAAACCACGCAGCGACTTGACAGTTTGACAGCATTGTTGTGAAAAGCTATTTATATATGAAAAATATCACTTTTTAAATACTAGCACAGCCATTTCTAGCCTAGGCCAGGTACTTATCATACAGCTCTCGTAACTTGTCTTATATAGTAAATAATCTTGCGTTGATATAATGTTCATCTACAATTGTAATGTTAGTAGTATAATTATAAAGTGTAAATTTACAACAATATTATCATCAATGTTGCTTGTTCTTCCATGTCGTGGCTATCGAGTTTGCACTCCAGAGATCCGGCTGGTCTTCCCTTGTTAGCCTTAATTAGATAGACTGGTTTAGCTGGAACATAATGGCGGTGATTGAACTGACCTCCGAATACTGTTAAAGTTGTTTAAGATGATTATACTATAAGATTTGATTTCGTAAGGTCCCAGTTTTCCAATTTGCATTAATAATTTAGTTTACATACAGTTTATTTTTTGTGAAAATTAAACTGATTGAATTGACTTCTACGAAGATGGTTCTCGAATTATTGTCCCCCGCATAACAGTATCTGACCGTTAAGTCAAAAAATATAGTTGGAAATTTATTAACAATACTGCACATGAAGTTTCCAGGGTATATCTTGTATCGACAAAAGTTTATTAGTCTTAATATAATGTGATTTTTATACAACATGCTTGTGGCCGATATTTTAGGCGATTCTGCTCATTCATAATGAATAAAGGGAAAACAATCTTCGATCACAATCATGACAATTAACTAAAAAAAAAATTGATTTTTTATGTTGGTCTGTTGATAGCACGACTTCTCTTAACTTATGATCTAGTTTGTAAACTATCTTAATGTCTTCAAAAAAAACAAGGCTTTTTTTTCGTGCTCCACATAATAATAGTTAATTTATTCAGCTGCCCACCAAACGTCAGCAAGTGTTTCCTGATTTAAGTCTGCAATGCTTAATAATACTTGTCCCGGATTATGTCTGCAATACTATACAACTAAAACTAAAAAAAGAAAAAATAAAACAGAGCTTCCTGTTGAATTTACCCGTCCAGTAAATCGGGCTGAAAAGTCGTCAATGTTTCCCTTTCATGAGAATTCCACGCTCTTATCTTATGTTCCAAAAAAAGGTAAACATGTTTTACTTATGTCAAGTTTACACCATGACGACAAATTTATAGTGAAACAAATAAGCCAGACATAATAGGTACTTACAATCAAACTAAAGGAGGAGGAGATTCGGTGGACAAACTTTGCTCTGCTTATAATTGTGCACGTGCTACTCGAAGATGGGCAATGGTATTCTTTTACTAAATATTAAACGTTGCAGGTATAAATTCTCTAGTTATTTACAAACGGAGATAATATTTGCGGAAACTATCTTTTGATTTAATACGTGATTACACAGGAATTCGCTCTATCATCAAATATACCAAGATCGATAAATCTAAGAATTAGGGAGATTCTTGAACTAGAAGTATTACAGAGCAGCCTTGGGAACCTCCAGCAGATCATAGAGGTCGATGTGCTATCACAAGGAAAAAAAATGGCCTCACCTGATATTTTGAAGGTTTCAATAATAATGAATAAAAAAGCAAAGTGAAAAATCAAACCGCTAATTTGCGAATATTTAAAACGCAAATATTAAACTGAAACGAACCCAAATCATATTGAATATTTATGAGCAATCCAGTCTGATAAATTCGAATCCTACATAAATGTCTCATGTGCCGTTATTTTTCTTTAAAAGCATCAGTGATCAGTCAACACATCCACATTTATCTCAAAACAGGCAAAATTTTCATTTTACTTTCTGATAGCTCCAAACAAAAATAATTTAAATGAATGGAATATCATTGATTTTGAAATGAGCGGATTTTTAATGTGTCACTATTAATAATTAATAGTATAATAGAAATAACTAATAAATAATAGTAGAAATAACTTTGACATTATATTAGGGTCATTCAAAATTTTATATATTTTTAAAAAATTTCCAAAATAATCGAATAAAACAATTTTTTTACTTTGTTATTTACACTTTTTATTTTTTAACTTTGTGTTTCGTAAAACAATGTTACATTAACAAACACTACTTTAGAACTAAGGTATTACAGCTGTTTATTCTATGTACCTAATTTTACACAGATCTATCTATACGATGTATATAAATAATTTAGAGGGGAGGCAGGTCATCATATAATGCGTCCGCAGCACGACCTGTTTCAACTCCATAGAGTCACTTGGTGGTTCGTAGCAATTCTTTTCGTGAATCGGATTTTTCTAGTGCGTTCTGCAGTAAATGAGCATACTTTCTTCTTTGATTTGCTCATTCTGACTTTTTTTGGCCGTGATGAAGATGGAATGTGCCATTCCTGGTTCTGGCGCTTCGTTACCTGGTCAAGACAAGTTTGTTTCCTGTTGTTCTTTTGATCCTGAGAAAGATTTTTCGAAACCACTTTCGCGCAGATTTTCTTCATCTTCAATTCATTGGTCAAATTTAATGAACGGTGGGGAGTTCATCTTCCAACAAGTCTCAACTTTCTGAGAATTCCCTTAACCATCTGAAAACCTGGGTTGGAAAAGTTAAAAAAAAAACTTGATAGACAGTAACATTGTTGTCGCTCATCTTCAGAACGCACTAGAATAATCCCGTCTACGAAAAGAATTGCTATGGATCACCAAGTGACTTTAGGGGGCTTAAATTCGTATTGAAGACGTATCAGATGTTGGACTACCTCTCCCGCAAAGAGAAGCTTATAGCGTTGCCAAATTAAATGCTACGTCACCCATCTCATTTTGTTATTTACACACTGCGTAGAGCATTACTAAATTTAAATATTTCAAAAGATACAACAAATTTAGCAGAATTAATGTTATTTCACTTAACTAATTAGATATACGAAGTACATTACCTGTTGTGTTCAAGATTTGTTATGTAGTGGATATATTTTCAATTTGAGATATATATTTATATATTATTTATATATATATATATATATATATATATATATATATATATATATATATATATATATATATATATATATATATACATATATATATATATATATATATATATATATATATATATATATATATATATATATATATATATATATATATATATATATATATATATAATTAAGTTGGTTTGTGTACGCTTCAAAAACTCGAAAAGTTCTGCACATATTAAGCTCAATTTTTGACACAATATACAATCCTCATCAAAGATTGTTTTTATCTATTTTTGCGTCAGTAACATACCTGCGATCGCGAGAAAACAGCTTTTTTACGTTTTTAGCAACCGCGCCATCTGCCTGAAGCGAGGGGAACACTCGCCATTCTACCCAACGACAGCCGCAGTCACATGTGAAACACGTGGCAGGAAACATCACATGGTCCGAATTACATTGTTTATTAACAAAAAAAACGTATCCACTTGCATTCTATTCAGATTATTATGAGCTGTGCCGTTTGCCAAATCGTAAGTACAGGTTATGTTTTGAATGAGAGATGGATAGAAAAAAATATTAACGATTTTAACGGGACCTTTTCCGTTAAAATCCTTTTTTCCTTTTTTAAAGGTGAAGATATCCTCATTCCTTGAATTCCCATGATCCCGACCGATGCACCATTTCAATTTAAAAGACTGCAATTCCCAATTCGATTGGCCTTCGCAATCACAATCAATAAAGCTCAAGGTCAATCTTTGGAATTGTGTGGAAGATGCGGATTGCTTCTCACATGGACAACTGTATGTTGCGTGTTCCCGTGTCGGCAAACCAGATAGCCTTTACATCTATGCAGACAATAGAAAAACAAATAACTTTGTATACCCACAAATATTGCAAAATTTAATTTATATGAAACATATATTTTGTTTTGTTCCTCATTTCTCAGCGAAGCGTGGCAGGGTACAGCTAGTATATATATATATATATATATATATATATATATATATATATATATATATATATATATATATATATATATATATATATATATATATATAAAGTGCAGTTGTTCTTTTTTTGTTAGCTAGTATATGAAAGGGTTATTGTTTCAACTGGTTCAGAGACCAAAAAAAAAAAAACGTTTTGTAAGAATTCCAGCAATTTGAATTCGAAGAATTACGAGAATAAATTAACCAGCCCACTCGACTAAAGGCCTTGAAACGCTGGGGGGTTTTAATTAACTTGAAAGCACAATTGGACGATGAACTAGTCGACCTCCGGTGGAAATTAAAATAATAATTCCCTACAAAATAAAAAAGCATTTTGCGAAACATTTCGCAAAGAAGCATATGGTGTATGGCGGTAATTTATATCGAAAGACAACATACATTCAGATCTCCCGAAGCTTGAAGGTAAAGCATTGGCTCAAGATGGTAATATGTCCCAATCACATGAAAGAAGATACATGAAAATGCGAAAATTATCGTAGTGTATTATTACTTTGTATAACTTATAAAGTTCTATCCAGCACAGTAAGTTATTAGATAGATTTGAGATAGAGCAAGTTACTAGGTAGATTAATACCATATATTGAACAAGAAATGGGGGAATATCAGGCAGGATTAAAAAGGGTTTAAAACGCCCACCAATAGATCAATTGTTCATAGCTAGTTAAATAATGGAGAAAATTCAGATTCAATTATGCTTTTATCCAGACGTTTATAGACTTCAGATAGACGTAAGATCGCGTACAAAGAGCAGCTGTATACAAAGCCATGATGGGGAGACCTGTGGTGAAATAAAAATGAAAGCGTAAAGAGTTGGATTATAAATAAATATAGACAAAACAAAGGTGAATGAGAACTAATTAATGTGGAGAACTAAACTGAATAACAGGCATAAACAATGACAATATCACAGAATATGTCAGAATACTGCCATAAATAGAAAGATCATATATAAGTTTTATAATAAAACTATTTTTATAATTAAAAAGTTATATCAAATTGAAAATACATTTTTAAACCTAGAAACTATGACGCGCCGACAGTTCCCGAGAAAACACTAGCGCGTGTGTCGTTACAGTGTTTATTTCCAGTCATTTTTGAGAAAATCTGTGGGCATAAAAATATCCACACCAGGTATATTATCAGAATTGACCTTTAAGAACTCTTTGTCATACATTACTGAATTAAATTAGTAACCGACAACATTTTTTGTATAAAACTTAATTTTGGGAGTATATACACAGGTAGAAGCCGTTGACAGAAATACTTTAGCATAATGACGTGACAAACATGGCAGCCAATCGTGGCGCTTTCATAGTCAAATGATTTTATTTTTAGTTTTATACATTTTAATTTATTTATAATTAATTGCAAACGATTATCAATATTATTTATGATAATGTTTTAAAATAAAGTATAAACTAGATAATTATTTTTTATTCATAAACCCAATTATGACGGGTAATGAAACTAGTTACTGTCTGTATTATTTAAGCCTGTGGTTTTCAAATTTTTGATGCTATACCTCAGCAAAAATCTATTCTTGGCACCTCCTTCCTCTTTATTTCATAAAACAATATATATATATATATATATATATATATAGATATATATATATATATATATATATATATATATATATATATATATATATATATATATATATATATATATATATATATATATATATATATATATATATATATATATATATATATATATATATTGTGTATCAGTAATGTACAAAGTTTTCACTAAGATAATTTCTAAAAGAATATTAAAAAAACTGAATGACGCACAACCAAGAGAACAAGCAGGATTCAGTACAGTGGATCACATCCAGGTTGTACAGCAGGTCATATAAAGGCACAACGAATACACCATGCCACTGTGTTCAATAACTTCGCTCAGGACAGAAGAATTTCAGTTTTAGGAAGTGATTTGGAGATTGTGGACAGCTTTATATATCTTGGGCAGAGGATTTCAATGGAGGGGAATACCGCCTGGGAGGTGGAACGGTGTGTTAAATGTGGCTGGCAGGCATTTGGTCGGCTCAACATAGTGTTTAAGAGCAGACTCCCACTTTGCCTGAAAAGAAAAGACGTCGATCAGTGCGTTCTACCCGTTATGACATACGGAAGTGAAACCTGGACACTCACATCGCAATCAATTCAAAAACTTCGGGTGGCACAGAGGGGAATGGAAAGATGTATGCTTGGCATTACAAGACGATACAGAAAGTCCTGCGCATGGATCAGGGAACAAACAAAAGTCTGTGACATCATTGGAAGAGTAAAGCAATTGAAATGGAGATGGGCAGGTCATATAGCGAGGCGATGGGACGACAGATGGACCAAGGCAATCCTGGAGTGGATACCGCTTGATCGCAAACGTCCCCGAAGAAGACGGAAAGCACGATGGATTAATGACATCATTAAGTATGTTGGACCTGAGTGGCAAGAGGACCGTGAAAGTTGGAAACATGCTGAAGAGGCCTTCATCCTGCAGTGGATCGATACAGGCTGATGATGATGATGATGATGATATATTGTGTATATCTATTTTTAAATCAATTGGTTTTTAATGCGATGGATGTGCTTATCTATTATCACCAAGTTAATCAAATCTAGGTGTAATTGAGGAGAGGGCTACTTATACTATTTTTGTACTAGCAAAAGGGCTCGATAGTTGTATTTCATTACAGGTCATTACAGCAGTATTTGCATTGTTTTGCTTGATAAATTATTATAATCTTCAGTTTGATTCAAACAAAATATACTATCGTTTCACTCTGAAATATTTGTTTCAATGAAGCACCGCATGGTAATCAACTTTCAACTCAATTAACTTTTCCTTTTCAATAGTTCTCAATTCAAATTCATCATCTTGTTCATCGACAATTTGCAAGTATCCATGCAAACTTAGTAAAATCAAAATTTACGAAATAAGGTAAAAAATGCATTAGTAAACCATATAAGTTTTCAGTAAACAGATTTTTGTTTATCTCAATCTAAACTGCCCCAGAAATCACTTGCCACGACATGTCGAGCATGTCGAACTAATTTTTTTTTTTGAAAATTCGAGCTCCACTGCTCCAATTTTTCTATAAATATTTCTACTTTGTTTTTTGAATCAGTTAATGCATACGCGGTACTAGCACTGATTTATTCAAAGGACTAAATTTTCCAAAAAATCCATACGAGATCGGCAAGTTTAACGACAAAGTTATCAGTCCTTTACAAATTTGATTCTTCATTATAATTTTCATCAAGAAAAATTGCAATCTCTGCGTTGAGTCACCTTTTGAATCACTTTTGCACGAAATAGAGAACGCATTTCACCATAGTATAGAAGTGAAGTCCAATTAGCTTCCATATACCTCACATACATTTGTATTAATGTATTTTTAACTATATTTAGTTTATAACTTTCGTAAAAATGTTTAGCTTGTTGTTCATGTTTTTTGGCACAAGATCTGCTCTGTAAAGCTTACAGTTTATCCAAATAACTTCTGGTGCTTTTTTTTAACGAATGCTTGAAGGCGATCAATCTATTTCAACAAAACATTTTATTTCCAAATAAATGTTCATCTCATATTTACATCAAAGTTATAGTGAGGTAGGTGGTAGTAAATGTTTAAAAAAATGGGTTATAAAATTTAATATTATGTAATGGAAGTTTATATATGTTGAATGAAAGACTGTTTTGACTATATTTCCATTTTATTATTAATGTTTGACGCATTTCGCTAACACGAAAGTTTCTTTAGAACTGACTATTTTCGATGTTAAAATAGACATAAATGTATAAATACAAATTTTTTCTGCAATTAAACGTATATTTTTTAAGAAATCCACGTACATGTAGTATTTTAAATTCACTATTTTTTTTATGATTGAAAAAAACTTCTTTCGTGTTCTTTAATTGTTTTCTTGAAAAATCTGCCTGATTGTCATATATAAGTTTTCGAATACGACCCACAATATGTCCAAAAGCTTGAAATATTTACAAATAGGATATCTATGCCTATAATACTCTAAAAATTGTGATGGATATTTATTTTAGACTGTTTTTAAATGAAAATAACAAAAGCATTGTTTTGCTGATAACACAGATTTTTTTTCAATTTTCAGTTTCAGTTTCAG
This sequence comes from Cosmopolites sordidus, assembly GCA_031761425.1. NCBI lineage: Eukaryota > Metazoa > Arthropoda > Insecta > Coleoptera > Curculionidae > Cosmopolites > Cosmopolites sordidus. The sequence continues at coordinate 43,493 of JARFXV010001043.1, read as the reverse complement.
TTCTTTTTCAATTTTCAACCAATCTTTTTAAAAATTCCTAGAAACATGATATCTCATTTTAACAGATCAAAAGTAATTGCTTTCTTATAACAGGGTTTTAATCAAAGTGATATCGCGGAAATTGTAGATGTTTCCCAAAGCACTCAAAAATTCGAACATTCGTAAAAAATTCCAAGAGACAAATGACGTAAAGGATCGCCCTAGTAATGATAGAAAAGGATATACAACAGCTGCACAAGACCGGCAGATATCATTGATAGTTCGAAGATATCGTCTGGAATCTACAAATGCTATATCAAGGGAGCTTGTTAAGCTTGAAGGGGTAAATATTTCACGACAAACCATAATACGCAGACTGAAAGTGGTAAATTTGCATCGCAGAAGACCTTTACTTGTTCCCAAATTAACCTTTCAACAAAAAAATGTAAGATTTCAATGGGCTCGAGAAATGGTGGATCATAGTCCTAACTGGAATAACGTGATGTTCTCCGATGAGGCGAGAATTGGTTTGGTTTCTGATTCACGAAGGACATTAGTTTGGAGAGCTCTTCTAGGTCGACAAGTCCGACTAGGAACAGCTCAACTACGTATCCCATTTGAAGGTGGGAGCGTGATGTTTTGGGGTGGTATTACGAGTGGTACACGGACACCTCTATTGGTCCTGGAGAGAAGAGTCAGTGATGCTGGGTACATCAAGGAAGTTTTAGTTGTGCGTCTATTCCAGGGCGCAATAGGCGACGGATTTGTTTTAATGGGCGACAACGCACCTCCTTATCGAATAGCAACAGGGCAACATTTTCTTGAAGAGGAGGGAATAATCAAGTTAGGGTAGCCAGCAAATTTTCCTGACATAAATGTCTTGGACATGCTTGAGACAATTTGAAAACACACATCAAGAAACGAAACAATTCTCCTCTTACACTTTGAGAATTAAAATATTCTGCTCGTAAGGAATGGGAGAGAATTTCACAAACCTAAATTGATCATTTAATCGACATCATGCCAAATCGCCCTCAGGCATGCATACAAACCCATGGAGTAAGTACTGCTACTAGAGTAGCAGTAAGTAACTACTGCTTATTAGTTTTATTGAAAGTTGTTATTTATATTTTTATATTACTTTGAAGGCAATTGGTACATTGTAGTTTTTTGACTCCAAATTAATAAATCAATTTTACACACATTGGTCATTTGGTGTCGAGTTTTATTTAACATCAGTAAAAGTTGTCATAAAATGATGGTTTCGTAAACGAGTAAAAGAAAAACTTAATATCAATAAGAAAGTGAAAAGTTTGAATATACCAAACTTTTGGACATATGTGTAGTTGATATATCTCTGATTTGTTTTTTTGTTTTGCAATTTTTGATATATTTTCCATGGTTGTTATTGGTTTTACATGCTACTTTTGCATTGTTTTTGTATAAGAATTTTTCAATCTTTTCCGAAGATTTACCAAAATATGTTATTAAGTTGAATGAATGGTCTTTTTCATTATTTTGTGGATATATTTATTTATATGTATGAATATACATGTGGATTTGTTTATTTATATGTATTAGGGTGGTCGTTAAAAATTAAATGTTTTCTGACGCCCCAAAAACCCTTCCTTTTGATGAAAAAATACAGGGGATTTTTTTTAACAAAAATAACACGTGCCTTAAGACGATTTAAGTTTATTTTTTGATAAAATCGTAGTTTTTTTAAATATATCTTAAAGTATAAGAATTTGAGAAAAAGATATTGGAGAAATTTTGTAGGAATTAAATTCTCTACAAAAAAGGTCCTTTCTATTTTCTTCATAAAATTCATATTTATGGAGATAAGTTGTTGACACCAACTACCAAAATTCCAAAACAATGAGTCATCTGTGGTGTTTCAATATGGCCATTTCTGTTTTCATTTATATGTGCGTAAAGATAGGCAAGGCTCCTTCCGGTTAGTTTTATATTGAAAGTATTAAAACCACCTGTTAAACATATTTGATTATTTGATTTTGATTATTGATATTGAAATAATTTTCGTTGTTTACATTTGAACAACAATATTTTTCAGAAAAAAATTATATTAGCCCCTGTTCTTTTTTTCTTCATGACATCTGGTGTGGAGTTATTTTACCATTTTTTTTTACTTCAAATTCAAAATTATTGCAGGAGTGGACTAATGTTATGTTTAATTTCGTTATTAGTGATAAACTGTGCATATAATTAATAATATATATTTACGAAACTATTAAAATATTAAACGCATCTCGTAGTTTAAGAAATTTTGTGATTTTGTGTCAATCATTACCAACTTGTCGTGTTGTTTGTCCACATTTATAGGTCAAGTGAGTTTTGGGATTAAATAAAGGATTTGTAGAATAAAGACGCGGTGATAGGACAATATTAAAAAGATGTTGCGGAGGCTACTGCTCACTGGCGAGCTATAGCACCACGAAAATAAGAAGAAGATATATTTTCAAGATATTTGCGATATTCTGAACTCATTAAGAAGACATTTTTATGTTACACTAACTGTGCGTTTAATTTTTACTGGAATATATTTCCGCATGCAATTCATTACTTAACTGCCTCAGTTTTCCCGTTTTTATTATCTTGCTGTTAGCTTACTGGCCAAATTAAAATTCTACGTAAATCAGATCCTCAACTAGAACTTATTAAACTCTAGTTTCATATTTTATCCAGGTTGACGTTCGCGCTCAGACGAGCACTAATAATCTCTTATTAAAATTGCGTTCCGGCTCTTATTAAAATTTGGGCGGGGAGCATTCTTCATCGACCGCCCCACTATCTAGGGAGCAATTTCCTAATTAAAAGGGGGGCTCTTTTTTTGTTCAGTCCTCTTTCTGCTTCACTTTTCTCACCGCACCTGCTCTTATTAGTTTCATAATTCCGGCACATTTTACCTGGAAAATAGACACCTTAAGACGTTACTTTACCGTAAATTATATCGAAAGAGATCGTGAGATAAAAGTAAAGACTGGAGAAATTAGTTTTGACCTAGTTGTGACCCGTTTCTCGGGCAGCTTACAAGTTCTGGCATTGAGGCAATTTTCGCATTTTTTCAACAAATATTCAAGTATGTACTAAATAAAAATCGTTGCATTAATCGAAAACTTTGTCTTAGTAAGAAGTTAATTTTGGATCATACACTAACACATTTTTGAACTAAAATAACTGTCATTATCTCTTTATTTGAAAAATGTTTTAAAATATAAAACAAAACCTATGCCTAAAATACATAACAAAATTTGACTCGAGGTTTAATAAAAACGTTGATATATGAGAGTTGTTGGAAAAGTCATGATAAATAAATCACAATATTGTTTTTACTGTAGTAATTTAGCATATTTAGACCAGCGATCTTTCCATTTTTTATATAGCACCAATATAATTTTTTCCCGACCAGTTTAAGTTTTGGGAATAGGGAATAGTCACATGCAGGTAAATCATGTAAATTCGGAGGTTGTTGAAGCACACACACTTGTTTTTTCGCCGAAAATGTATGAACAGCGACTGTCTTGTGAGATGGTGTATTAACACGCAGCTAAAACCAACGAGGTGACTGTTATTGTTGGTGACTGTACTGTTAAAGTTTATATTATTAACTGATGGGATATATTGACATCTTTAACAGGTAACACTGAAAAAACTTAATTCCACAAGGTGGGCATCTCGTCATAACTCAATTTTAGCAATCAAGTTAAGATAGATATTTCTTTAAAGAGCAAAAAAGGGGTGAGGTATCAGAGACAAAGCGTCTCACAAAACTTCTGGATAACTACCAGTTTGTATTTGTAACTGTGCTTTTATCTAAAGTGTTCACGAACATGAATGTTGCTTCGACATGCTTTCAAAGAACAAAAATGGATTTTGAAAGAGCAACAGCAGTTTTCCAAAACATTGTTTCTAAATGGAATATGCTAAGAGATAGCTTCTTCGAAGTAAAGGAAGAAGCTGCAGCGGTTGCTGCAAATTAGAATATAGAAGCAATGTTTCCGGTTAGTAGACAGTTAAAGATCAAAAGGCACTTTGGTGAGTTAGCAGAAGATTACAGGTTTTGTGGTGGTGAATACACGTTTAAAGTTAAAGTATTTTTTCCTCTCTGGACACTGATAATGGACACTGTCAAATTATTGAACATTTATCTTTTCAAAATTTAACGGAAAATATTTCAGTTTTATTTCCTCAAAAATTAATTGCTTTATCAGAATATGATATTGTGTCAAGGGCTGAAAGACTGCAAACCAAATATAAAGCTGATATTGGTCTCACTCTACATTTAGAACTGGTTTCACTTCGGATGGGCCTACAATCTGAAATAGCACAGTTAAGTTCAGGTTATGATCTTTTCAATCTTCTATATACAAAGCTGGACACGTAGTTTTTAGTAAGTATATTGCAAAGCTTATTTTGGGCAAAATTTGTCTTTACCAGTTTGTGCTTTATATTCTTTTTGTAAATTTTTTTTTATATTGACGTAAATTAAATTTTATTTACGTCTCTTCAAGCGTTGTCAAACCCATATTATTATACATATTTACTGACAAAATAATTGATTAAGTACTCTTGAAAAAAAATTTGGGTGGGGGGTTCTTGCTGATTTTTTGCGGTGTATATATGCGGTGTATATATATATATATATATATATATATATATATATATATATATATATATATATATATATATATATATATATACATATTTAATTTTTTTAAAACCTTGTATAAACTAACTTTTTTATTTAAAGTGATAGACGTACTTCCAAATATAAAGTTGTAGGAAATAACTTGACTAAGAAAAATTTACAAACAATGTTTTCCGGTATTGCCAGATTTCTTCAATAGCTACTAAAAACCGTATGGAAACACCGTATTTTTTAACATAATTTGACGAATCTTAAAAAAATTGACAAAAATTGACAAAAATTGGACAAATTCGAAATAAAATATTTTATATAACATTTCTTTATTGGAGTAGCCCTTTTAGAATAATTATAATAACACAACTAAAATAATATGCAGTCGGCAGAAACTAAAAAAAATTCACATAGCAATAGTAGGCATTGGAAATTAAATAACAATTGTGTTGTTTGAAAGGAGGCATCATCAATAATGATCAATACTTAAACCACCAACAAGCAGAAATTCTTCCTTCAGAAGAATTCTAATATTTTAAGTCAATACTTAAGCCACCAACAAGAAAAAATTCTTCCTTCAGAAGAATTCTAATATTTCTTACAACTTTTCATTTGGAAATACTAGTCTATCACTTCAAATAAAAAAGTTAGAATGTTTCCGGGTGTCAATCCGCTTCACAACGTTTCACCAAAATCTCATTCCGCATTTTCATGTTTTTAATCTCTTAGTAGACATCAGTAGACATACAAACTGATCCTCGATTCAGTTATCCAGATTGCATACAACTAGCTTATTGTATGCGTGCAGGTTGAACCTGCATTGGTGACACTCGTCTGGCCGGCGGATCTCTTGAGAGATTGTTTCATCTCGCTTCCAACTATACTGCAATTCTTGGAATGATAGCTGTATGCTGCTGTAATGCGGAAAACTTTTGGCTTTTCATCTCGAAAACGCCTGATCCTTCTACGCTAATCATGACCACCTAAAGAAAATCTAGAAATTTTCAATAAAGTAAATAAAGTCCCATTCATTCTTAGCTCAGCAACCTTCTAATTGACACGATCTGTGATGAGATGTAAGATGAAGCACCTAATAAGGACGATAAGGATACATCGCCATCTAAAGTTAATGTTGATTAATAGTCAATGGAAAACAAAATTTGACATTGATTCTCCACTTCTTTAATTACGTTTAACATTTATTTATGACAAAAGTAATACAAACTTAATATACGAAGTAATCTCCCTCATTTTTATATACTTTCTTCAGTTTTTAAGTAACTGTTAAATCCCAGACCGAAAAAACTTGATTGTTTTAATGTGATAAAGTCATTGAGGCTTTTTTTGACTTTGTTAAGAGACGTGAAGCGTCTATCAACCAGGCTAAACCTGGAAAATATGTCTGGTGCCATAAAATCTTCCAGACTAATTCGGTGATTTTCAAATGTATTTCTGCTGTATGTATCGTGCGTTGTCTTGAAGCAAAATGACTTCCATTCTCCTCCTTTCAGTATAAGCTTTTTTTTTCTCTAGATCGTCACTATCACGAATTAGTTGCTGCTGATAACGGTCAGCAGTGATCGTTTGAATCGATTGGGGAAACTCATAATGCTCGACGTTTAGCTGATCCCACTAAATACACAGTAACTCATTTTTGGCGTGGCTATTAGTTTTGCGATATTGATTGATGTTCCAGACATTTTGCATCATTCTGAATTACTGAAACCACTTCTTCGAAGTACCGTACGAAGCAGCTTTATCTCCCAAAGTGACACAAATAATTTCATGAGTTTTCGCAGCATTTTTGTTCTTTTTGAGGATTTTTTTTAACAACGCGATAAACTCATTCCTGATCTGGAAAACTCAACCTGACTTGAAGATTTTAGATTTCTGGTGGACATTATAGAGAGATTCAATGAACTTAATTTACAGCTTCAAGGGATAGAAAAAAAATTAACGAAAATTATTACTGATATAAAAGCGTTCACTAAAAAGCTTTGAGAAAAGTGAAAGTTTGAAAAGTTTTGAGAAGAAAACCTAATCAACCGCAACACCAAACACATCCTTGTTTTTTCAGAAAAGATATCTTAAAATCAGTTGCAACCTTACGACAGTAAATATCATGTGCAAATAATATCGAACTTGAAGGATGAATTAAATTCCATGAATTAAAGATTTCAACGTCATCGCACTAGTGGTGCAATTGATTGACTCACCCTTCATAGATATTAATATTGAGCAATTTGCCACTTGTGTTATGCAACATTTTGTAGGTAAAGACAAATATCCTGTTTTAGTTAGTGTTGCCATAAAAGTGAAAGCGTTATTCATTTCGAATTATTTATGTGAATCTTCTTTCTCCAATATGAAAGTGATTACCAGAAAGAGTAAATACCGCAACCGACTTACAGATGATACCGCCAATAATAAAAATACTACCAATAATAAAAAAAATGATGAAGAGTCTGAGTATCAGCTTTCTTATTAAAATGTTAGTTTGATCTACATTTGCTTTTATTTAAATTTTGTTAGTTAAGTTAAACGTTACATTTTTGTTATTTACATGGGTCATTTGACCGATGTGACCATCTTACATGACTTGATTTTTGCGATTTTTGCGAAAAATGCGATTATTTTTCAGACATGTACAATTTGTATATTGTATGTACATCATATGTAATATATATATATATATATATATATATATATATATATATATATATATATATATATATTATAGTTATAAAATAAATCTTGTACATCGAAAATGTATTATGGAATTAAACAAGTTTAGATAGCTCTGTCTAAATTTCTTCTGTAATTATATAATCGCTAAAAATCATCCTGACGAAAACAGCCATCTGGGCGGTATCAAACACATCTGTGGATTCATCAAGTTGCAGGAAAAAATAACTACAGTTCTCTAAGTCACGTGTTATCTGCGAAAAAAAACATCACTACTCATTATTTCTACTCGTCTCATCATTTCTCATCACAAAGCTGCATTTTTTTTATTTATACTATCCCGTTTTTATTTTTAAAGTTGGCGAAAGTTAGCGAAGGTTCAGTTGCAGCCTTATTTTTGGCAAATACTGTTGCCCAATTAAATGATATTTCAATCAATGTCTCGTCTTAACTTTCCTTTTCTAGCGGTAGAATGTAAAGGATATTATTTTTCAAAACTCCAATGAACAGTTTTCAGAACCTTTCAATATTACCCTTTTTAGCTACGGATACAGAAGCGTTTCACAACAAACGTATTCTTTTGCTTTTAATTTATGTTAAGAAGTATTGTTCTTCCCACTCAGAATAGAACTGGTATATCTTAACTTTTTTACTACTGCTTGCCATGCTTATAATTGTAATTGTAACGTAAATGAACGCTGATCGCGGCGTTGTCACACAGGTCTATTTACATATCCCGTTAAAAGCAACCGAGATCCTTCCTGAATAATCGATTGGTCACTATTCGCTACAGTCTTCTCGTCGGTTTCGCGGATTCTAGCATGGTGACGTCAGCGGTTGATCTTCGGCGCCTACGGTGCGCTGATCAGGCCGTAATCCATAACAGTATTATAATTTGGATATTTTCGTTTATAAAAATTACGAGTTCGACGTCTGAGGATTGTTTATACCCCTGCTTTACATAATCATCATGATTATTTCATAAAATTTTCAGAATAACGCTGTGAAAACATCTATATGACGTCGCGCATTTGTATTCAAACCTAATATTTCTTTTTTATTGAAACAAAAGCCAGTCCTGTAAAATTTATTTTGTCTAATCACATCTGAGTCGCTTTTCGTGTCTAAATTTTTTTTTTAGTATTACGTGACCCTGTCCTACAACCTGCATAAAATAGTAATAACACCCCCACTCCATATATCGAGACCCTTTATTTAGGGAGGTATATGGCTCCTTTAAATATTTAAAAAGGGCGTCTAAAAACGGCATTCTGTCGGGTGGAGAGGGGATAAATGTTGGGGTTGTGGTTAAAATCGTTTTGCATTATTAAGGGGAGCGTACAAATACGGTTAGGGAGGACAATGGGTCCCATGTGCCACAAAAATTAATTCACTTTTATCCAAAACGTTGAATATATGTCCTATGAAGTTTGTATTTTATTTTGTTTAATGTTTTTTCCGTGGAAATATTTTTCTAGTTGAAATTCAATCAACTAACGTATATTTTAATATCAGTTTTTTTTTCAAGATGGAATTGTAAGTTAAAGATTAGATAGAAAGAAAGGACGTTTCTTAATTTTGGCTTTTTGTTTTAGTTTGGACCCCCAATTATGAATTTTACTTTTGAATAAGGCACTATACTATACTGTATAGTGCTACACTGTAGTACTACAGTGTACTATGTTTAAAAATAAGGTAACTTTTTTGAATAACATACAAAGTTTATTCATCCAAATTTAGTTTGCCTCCTTGGAAATTCCCTCTCACTGCAATACACTTATACCAACATATTTTTCAGTCTTCGAAACGATCTATGAACTTAAAACTGCATTCGCAAAGTGGTTTCTTCAATCGAGGAAACAGAAAAAAGTCAGATGGATCCATGTCTGGTGGATATGGATATGCTTGTGGAATGGAATTGACGAAGAATTATTGCAGTGTGCTATGGTGCGTTACCGTGATGTAAAAACCAAAATTTTGCCACAAATCTGGGCTTTTTTTTTAATTAACTGACATAGATAATGTATAACGCGTAAATACAAGGTGCGTCTCACTGAAATCAGGACTTTTTCAAGAAAAAAAAACACAAATATTTATTTATTTGGCAAAGATCATTATTTTTATTCAAAATAGTCCCCTTGCGCGTCAATACAACGTTTTGCACGGTCAATTAGGTTGACGAATGAATTTTTGAGCTCGGCCAAAGATATGTCCTTCAGGACGGTGGTCGACGAATTTTGACTGGCTTCAATGTCGGCATAACGCTGTCCTTTCATCGACAAATTAAGTTTTTCGAAGAGGTAGAAGTCGCAGGGAGTTAAATCAGGCGAGTATTGCGAATGATTGATGGTTAAAATGCCATTTTTGGTAAAAAATCAGTGATGAGCCTCGAGTCTTAGGACGGCGCATTATCGTGCAATAAGCGCCAGCTTCCTTGTTGACGGTATTGTGGGCGCACACGACGAAAACGCGACAACAGACGCTTCATAACACCACACAAGATAAAACACAGCATTTATCGTTTGACAAGGTGGAACGAACTCCTTGTGCTCAATTTCTTCCGAATCGTAGAAACAAATCAACATTGTTTTGATTTTTGACTTCTCCCGACGACTTTTCTTCGGATTTGGCTCTCTCGAGTACGTCCATTCGGTACTTTGACGCTTGTTTACTGAATCATAGTGGAAACACCATGTCTTATCACCAGTAATAATGCTGTACTTCGTTTTCATTCTTGTTCGACTCTTTAATCAAGTTATTGCAATGTTGGATTCGGAACAATTTTTGGTTGTAAGTCAATTTCTGTGATCGGTTAAAATACAACGAACTGGAAACGGAATATTCATTTCCACTCATTTTCAACGAAGATTTTGGCTGATTTTTTATAAATTCACGTACAATTTTAATGTTACTGTGAGTAACCACAGAATTGTTAGGACCAGGATGTTCGTCGTTCTTAATGTTCTCACGATCTTCTTTAAATCGTTTAAACCACTCGTGGACTCTTTTACGGGATAAACAATCCTCACCATACACTTGTTTCATTAATTGAAATGTTTCGATTAATGTTTTACCAAGTTTAAAACAAAATTTAATATTCGCTCTTTGTTGTATGTTCATTCTTCCGCCGATGGCATAAACACATTGACACACGCGCGATAACTTGGTTTATAATGATCCAAATGTCATGACATTGTCAGAACATCAGTGAAGGATGCACCTTTCCAAATCCTTCTCATCAAAAGATGGCGCTACCAGAAATAGCCATTATTAAAAAGTCATCTTTTCCATGAGACGCACCTTGTAAAATTCTTTAACTGTATTATTTATTGTATATTCTTTATTAACTAGAAGGCAGGAACTTTTTATGGATAGTGCTACGGTAATCGCAGAGAACAGTTCCCACGACTGATCTTTGACTGGCTTTGACATGTGTTTTCCGGTTTTGGTTCATCTTTAGTCCGATATTGGTTGATTGTTGAGGTGTTTTGAATGTTATCATCCAAATAAAGCACATCTTCAACAACTACAACAGGGCGATATTTTTCAAAGAAATTAGTGTTTTCGGAACAGGGCGGGAAGGTATACGAGATAAATCTAAATTATTTTTCAAAATTGATATCTCTAACATTTAGTTTTGAAGTTCTCAGTATAAGATTCTCGATTTAGTAATGTTTTCTTCATAAGTTGACCAGCAAGGTCTTCCTGAACGAGGTTCACCTTCAAGTACTTCTCTACCATCACTAACGTCTTTGTTTCACTTGTAAACATTTTTTTGACATTGTTTATCGTGACATAATAACACTTTCTTAATATTTTTAATTCATCAGTATAAGAAATTTCGTTTTTTTGATAAAATTTAATGCATATTCTTTGCTTGATAAATTTATCTATTTCAAAAAATCGTCGACAATAGTTTTTAACATTTACAAATTATATGAAATTATTAATAATCTATGATCTAAATATCTATTAGATCACAAGAACAATTATACTAACTTAAAATAGAAATATGGCTCAACATGTCCACATGGCAAACATTTCATTATGCCCATTTAATTCTTATATTGGAATCGTCGGTGTGAAACACTAAAGTCGAAGAGATTTACCACTAAACACCAAATCACTTTTTTAAACTTCTCGGCGCACGTTTCGCTAACCATGTTAGCATCATCAGGAGATGATTTAATCTAAACTAAAACTATGTTCTATTTATATAATAACCCTACCTAATGAAGCGTACAAAAATCATGAATTGTGAAGTTTACTGAGCCTTACATTAATAATTGAAAAACTTAACTGAACGAAATAAGTCCTTTATCCCGGTTCATGATTTTCTTATATTTTTCTATTTGAATGCTTTCATATGCATCCAAAGCCCTATTGTTATTTACACTTTTAACCAATCTTAAATTACTAATATCTATATTGTGCTCATGTTCGATTGCATGCTTGGCAACACAAGGTTTTTCATTTCTCCCATATCTAATGTGGGCAATGTGTTCTTTATATCTTGTTAATATCGATCTTTTTGTTTGCCCAATATACCTTCGATCACAACCTTGACAACTAATTCGTAAATCCCCGACTTTTCGTGTTGATCTACATTATCCTTTTGATTACCCAGGACTTCTCTTAATTTATTATATGGTTGCTACACAACCTTAATGTCTACTTTTTTCAAAATTTTGTCTAGGTATCGTGTTAATTAGGCATCAAACGGTATTACTGTGAATTATAATATACATATTAGTAATTTAAGACTGGTTAAAAGTGTAAATAATAACAGAGCTTTGGATACATATGAAGCATTCAAATAGAAATAAAGGATCTATTCCGTTTAGTCAACTTTTTCAATTATTAAGGTAAGGCTCAATAAACTTCACGGTTTATGATTTTTACACGCTTAATTAGGCAGTATTATCATATAAATAGAACATAGTTTAGTTTTAGAATTAGATCAAATAATCCTCTGATGATGCTAACATGATTAGCGAAACGTGCGTTAAAAAGTTTAAAAAAGTGATTTGGTATTTAGTGGTAAATCTTTTCGAGTTATGCCAGTTATTCAATATTTAATCTAATCTTACATTTTGGCGATGCCCCACTACCTCCATACTCACTAGATTTGTCTGTCTGCGATTTGTGTTTGTTGTGTTTCTTTTGAGTTATTCCAAATCGAAAGTATAAGTTTGAAATTGTGGTACAGGAGATGAACTGAAAGTTACCATTTGCGAAGAAACTGCAACTGCGACAAAGAAAGATTGGTAAGTGCTATGCAAAACTTTAAAGAGAGGCTTTGACATAACTGACATAACCGCATAATTGACCACTGGCCGAATGAGTGTTTTATAGTTCCTAACTTTCGTGTTCTTTTGAATAAGTTTAGATCGACTATCGACAAATTTTGAACTTTTTAGTCCTTATATATTGGACTAAAGGGTTTAGAATGATAAACAATTAACCAAAGAACATTAGGTATTTTATCATGTAGTTGCATTTTAAAATAATTGAAAGTAAGTAAACTCTATTTATATATTACACAAAAGTGAATATGCCATGTTTGCTTATAATTTATCGTTAATATTAGTTTATAGCTTTGAGAAACTGTAAAAAATAAAAGGATTTAAAAGATTATTTCTGAGATGAATAAAAAATTTAGGTCATTTAAATATCTCAGGTCATTATTTGCCATTACTTGAAGTTGAATCAGTGACAACTTTACAGTCAATTTGAGGTCTCATTCTACAATGTTCCAAGCAAAGTGGATTCATTGCGGATGCAATGCGGATTCAAAGTGGATGCATTTGTGGCATTTATATTTTGTGACGCGCTTCTTTTTCCCTGATTTGCAGGGTAAACAGTCAAACCTTTTTTGGTACTCTGTTTAAAGTTCAAGTAGGCGTAAAAATGTTTTCCTGTTCTTCACTTTATTTTTATTGTCCCCGAACAAAATTTCAGCGTTAATTCCTGCTGTGTTCAACATCGAGAAGAAAAATACCATAGGTCAACATTTTGTTTGGTTGAAAACTGTTATTATTTCAGGATTTTTAGGGCGCCTGTCGTCTCATCAAATTTTGCCCTCAAAATGTAGAGTTGACAAAAGATATACGTTGCTCGTTGGTTTAAGAATGAATGAAACCAAGGTTGTATCCTTCTGAAATCCAAACATGGAGTATTTGACCTCTCTATTTTTTCTTTTGAAAATTAGAAGTAGCCGAAGTTTATTGCATTTCAATGATCCAACCAATGAAAACCTTTTAGATTTCAAGTCGCTAATGAGATTGTGCCCATTAAACCAATTGTCATTAGTTATATTCCTACCAGAATTATCTATGGGATGAACTAAACGTTTCACAACCTCAAATGGTGAGTTGTTCAAACTAAAGGGCTCTTCTGGCTGGTTTCCCGCGTAAATTTCCACATTGTATGTATAGAGAACCCTGGCATCAGTAAGAGGAAATATTTTGATCCCATACTTAACATTACGTAACATTTTCTCCTAGTAATATTTTGTATTTTGTACTTTTGAATTTTGAAATTACTTTTGAATTTGTAACATTCAAATTTTGTAATATTCTAGTAATATTCAAAACATTCTCTAATAGGTCCAAGTCGGTCGTATGTTCTTCTATCTTGCTAGTTTCATGGTCATCAAAACGTAGACAACGATGTAAAAATCTGAATCGCCTTATTGCCATAGTTAGTCTGAAAAGCTCAACCCCATTACAATTTGTACTTCTATAATTCCTCTAGATTTAGATGTGATGTTTTATACACACTGGCGAGGTATAAAAGTCCAATAAACCCTTTTATTTCAACTAAATCAGTTTGTTATAAGATCTCTTTGCTTAGAAAATGTGTCGCAAATTTTATCAATGTATTTATTAGTACATTCTACAAATATATTCAAAATTTTGGTATCAAACATACAGAACAGAATTCACATTTCTAGTAGCCCCTTTTACCCCAGGAAAATGCACAAGAATATTTTGTGGCTCACGTCTCCTTGCTCGATTGTATAGTGTTTTTTTCCACTTCCATGGGTTTATATTTTTTTTGTTTCTGATTTGGTGAGAAAAATAATAGTTCTCATCTCCATCTAGATCAATTTCAGAACCAGACTCTTCTTCATCACTTTGTACAATATTTTCTTTATTTTGTACAATATTTTCTTCCCCACAAACATCTTCATCTGTGTCAGTCTCGTCGTCGCTAGAGCCTGAAATTTCTCATGCGTTCTCTCGATGCGTTCACCATGCGAATGATCTCATCTGCATGAGCTTCATTTTCCAAAAAGAACACTTCTTTCTCCATAGTACGTAATCTAGAAAAAAACTGTATTATCTGATCTGATCTGCGAGATCCCATGCCTTTTTTACTGTCACAGACATAAACAAAAATACCATGGTAGGATATATTCTTATATATACATATTAGAAAAATAATTAATTAATTAAATTAATGGAGCCACATTAGCTGTGGTGTCTAAGAACGTCAGCCTTACGTTCATACAATTAATGTAGAGCGGGTTCGAATCCCGTACTAGGCAAAACAGTTTTTCTAAAATTCTTGTAAATGTTTCTAGGTAAGAGTGTAAAATCTGACAAGGAATCACCCCTCAGTTACGCCAGTTCGAGGCTGGGTAAGGCCGGATGCCTTCTGAGAGGTTTTCTACGTTGGTCACTCGCCAGTCGGTTGGCTTCTCGATATACTTTTGGTTAAGTACAAAACCAAGGGTTAATAGCCCGAGGGGGGTACTGACCGGGGTTTTCGGTAGCTGATGACCATGGTTCGGGAACCCACGTTAAGCTGTAGGTCCAGTCGCTAAATAGCCTTCTTAGTTGCTGATGCGCCTCTAACCCCAAAACTTTACTTTTAATTAAATTAATTAAAAATTCGAGTACAAAAAACTGACTATCTCGGTCGCAGTGATTTGGTAGATCAAAAGTGCTAATTTCTGACCTGCAAACGACTTAAATTGTTAGAAAGCTACTAGAACTGTGAATTCATAATTGCCAACCTAAGGAATTTTACAGAACAAAGTATCACTTTCTGATCTCTCAGAAAGCTCGCTAGGCCGCGACTAAGGAAGGGTTAAAGTATGTTTTTTATTGAAACGAAAGTTAATATTATAAAATATGTTTTGCTCCATAATTTTTGACTCAATTTCCGAATATGTTTTTTAAAATAGTTTATACGTGACTTTCTGCTCAACCTGCATTAAATAGCAATTACCTCCGATCATATCCTCCCTCCATACACCGTTCATTACGGCGCTTTATTTCGTGAGGTATCAGGCTTCCTAAAAATTTTAATACTGCGCGTAAAAAATGGTTTTTACTCGAGTGAAGAGGGGAACAATTGGGGTTGTGGTTAAAATCGTTTTGCATTATTCAGGGGAGCGTACAAGGGAGCGTACGGTTCGGGAGAACAATGTGCTTTGACGAGATTGGTCTAAAAAAATGGTTCACTTATATTCAAAATAACGAATATTCGAGGAATGAGGGATTTCTAATAAATAAAAATAATAATCGCTTTCCTATTAAAATACGTATTAATGCTGTCCGGGTTGGAACCGTCCGGGTTGGACCATCGTTGGTCAAAATGTATTGAATCGCAACGGAAAAGTGAAATAGAATTTTTATAAATGTTAGTAAATAAACACCTTTAGAAACTATTGTTTATAATAAAATTATCATTAAAATATTCAGATAATTCTTATTTTATATCATTCTTTCAATTGGCTCAGTAGTTGGACCGCGACAAAGTTCCATGATACTTTCCAAAGCCGAAAATGCACCAAAATATAGTCAGGCTAACTGTATGGTGGTCTGAGGCCGGTCTAATTCCTGAATCACCTGATCATAGCTTCCTGAACCGAAGCAAAACAATTACAGCGGAGAAGTACTGCCAGCAAACCGAAATGCACCAAAAACTGCGGCGTATGTGCTCGGCATTGGCCAACAGGAAGGGACCATTTCTCCTCCATGATAACGCTCGGTTACACGTCTCAATGATCACGCGGCAAAAGAAGAATAATAGAAATAAGAATAATACAATCAAAATAAGAATAATACATTTTTTCGTTTCGCTGAAACAAAAGGTGAGGAATGTCTAAACGTAAAAAAATTACGTGTTATTGGAAAAATCCGGAAAATGAATGGTCCTATCCGCTTTTAACCCAGTTCTTGTGCCTGGAACTTTTCCGCGATATTTTCGAAATAAAAGTCTGTCCAATGTTCAGTTTTAGATATTTGTCATCATTATATGGGATTCTTTCTAAACACTATACCGATTGCGGAAAATTGCAGGAAAGTAGATATAAATTTCGGAATATGAAAACAGACGGATAATAATAGCGTACATTTTCAGTATTCTCTAAACTTTTTAGCACTTTCAGAAAATCAATCAGATTATGGTAAACATCTTTGGTTGGCTTGGGTTTTTGGAAATACTACATCCACATATAATAAAATGAAAAGATGAGATGACATTTATAATGAATACAAATTTTAAACCTGTTTTTGTTTATCGTAAACTTGTCGTTTATAATGTTAAACATTTTCTTTCTGTATTCTAATGTTGTGCAATATAATTTGTAAGAAACAGTGAGTTTAATAAAATTGATGCATACAAGGTGTTTAAATAAAGTAATGATACTGGTGACTTAGCGTTCAATATGGCAACACTGTTGGCTTCTTTGGACAGGAGGAAAGCTAGCATATGATGCGTATTCCGTACGAGGTAGAACTCCCTAGGGCTGGGATAGCGAACCTTTATCGATAGAAAAGTAACAATAGTTTGCGAAAGGCGAAAGACCTGGTCTGTGAAATCCGTATAGTTTGACAAATCAGTCTATCTAGCCCAAATAAAGAAAGTCAATTAAGAATTCATAGAGGGAGGTGGGTAGTGGATAGGTGTGGGAAAGGTACTGAGAGCTACAATTCAGTGGGAAAAGCAAGGTTGCCAACATTCAAGTTTAAAATTTCTTTACTGGTTTCACAGACCCATCTTTCGGTTAAAGTGTTAAATTGTACAATAAAAATATAATTCCTCCCTAAAAATTCATCGACCTAATAATACCAGAATTTATAGTAGTCGGGAATTCTATTTTTTAAATGTCCAGATGTGCAATATAAATTTAACAAGAGTAAATCATTCAAGTCTTACTGGCCATTTAGCAAAAAACCCTAATTTTTTAAATTCATTTTTAGGCTTTCCAAGAGACTTAGTTTTTTAGATTTATTTGCATTAATAACATTTTTAAATTTTTCGTTGTGCGTGTGATTTTTTGGTATTAAGTACTTAAGATAATGAGAATTATTTTGTTTCTTAATATAAGTTATTTTATGTTCGTTAACCCTAATGGAAAAATACTAAATTAAATAAATTCCTAATTTATAATATTTATTCGTTTGAATTTTATTGTTTTAAATAAGGTGACCTAGACAGTTATTTGTTTTGAAAGCAATATTTATGTTATTGGCTTTTGAAAAATGAAAAAAACTAATTTAGTTACTTTTCCTGTATATTTAATTGTTTATTAAGCGTTTTTTTTTGATATTATTAACAGGATATAATAAATTAATAGTTTTATTATAGCATTTTTTATTAAATATTTTATTTATTTTTCGTAAACATAATTCTAATTACGCCTCACATCTGTCAAATGAGAACCATCGTTTTAATAGTGAATTTAAAATATTACTAAAACATTTATGTACAAAATAAAAGCAAGAAACTAAACTATTGGAGAATTTAGGGATAAAGAGTCTCAAAGATGTGAAAACTCTTCTGAATGACCAAATAGACCTGAACAAATCCTCTTTACTGAGTTTGTACAGACATTAAATAGCACATGTGTGAATTTCTTAAAAAATATATACGAGGGTTGCTATTTATGTATCCAGATCAATAAATATAAACAAATATTTATCATTGAATGGTATCAATGGTTTTATTGTTATTCAAAATATTCTTCGTAATGGTCGATATACTTTTGCATACGTTTGGCCAATTTTCATAACACGTTTTCCATTCCGATTGAGGTATCTCCAAAACACATGAAAATCGTTTACCACGTAGTTTATTCTTAGCAGACGAAAACAAAAATAAATCATTGGGTGCAAAATCAGGACTGTACAGTGAATGACCCATCAATTCGATCTTTTGATAGGTCAAATATTGAGTTGTTCCGTCCGATGTGTGAAAGCTCGCGTTGTCATGAAGAACAATGATCCGGTGTCTTTGGTTATTTTTTCTTATTTCTTTAAAGACTTGTGGCAAACCAATAATGGTGTACCATTCTGAATTGATCGTTTTACGAATCGATACGAGCCTTTTTTGAGCTAATGTCAAATTATGCGGAATCCAACACGCACAAATATTTTTCACGGATAAATGTTCATGTAAAATGTTGTATATGCTTATTAGTCATACTAATGCAAAAGGATGCCTCAATCTCAGGGTATGTCACATGACGATATTGCTTTATCAATATTTTCTGGCATAACAACCGATTTTGGACGACCTTCTTTAAATTCGTCCGTGAGCGAACGACTGCCACGGTTGAATTCACTAAACTACTGATATACAGTGGTTTTTAAATGATACTTCATGGCCAAAAGTCTAAATAAATTGATCTATGCACTGTTGTCGAGATAATCCACGACGAAACTTGCAGTAAATCATCGCTCGAGGTAATTTTTGACTGAGACAAAATTTTCAAGTCACTAAACAACACAAATAGCGTCCGTACGACACAACTTTCTTAGTACGCATACAGTCAACAACGTCAAACATTACTGTATACATATGGTTCTGGGGTAGAACCGCGTTTTAGATTTGTAAAATCTCGACCTTTCGGCTTCCACTTTTCTTGAACTCTCTTTTAAAATAATCTAGTTGATTTGCTCCGAGGCCTTAATCTGCCTACTCCCCAGAGTTCACAAGTAAAAAAAAATCTAGTTGTGAAATGTCGAGATTTTACTAATTTAAAACGCGGTTCTATATATATATATATATATATATATATATATATATATATATATATATATATATATATATATATATATATATATATATATATTTCGGAAAGGCTTCCGCGGTCGGTAATGTTAAAATTACTAGGTTCTCGTGTAGAACCGCGTTTTAAATTTGTAAAATCTTGACGTTTCGGCTTCCACTTTGAAGCCATATTCAAGAGAAGTCCTCGAAGTAAGTCTAGTTGACTTACTTCGAGGCCTCAATCTGCCTACTCCCCAGAGTTCACAACTAGAAAAGCACGTGGACGGCGCGACCTTTATATTGATGGGTGAAGTTGTGGGTGGGGTGTTCGGTTGAGGGGCGGGAGTGAGACGGGGGCGGACGTTTGACTGGAAGGGTTTCGGATGGGCAATTTGGTAATAAGCGGTTTCCATATATTTGGAACTCTAAAACTGTCGTCTCTCTTGTTTTTCGATCACAATTGCTTCACGAATTTTGCGGGGTTTGTAGGAATATATAGATGCGATAGATTTCGACAAGGGCAAAATAATATCGGCCTTTTGTTTTCCGGATACATAAATATTAACCCTCATATTTTATTGTAGAAACTTTTTGTATTTATACCTATTTTAATATCGAAAATAGCCAGTTCTGAAGAAGCTACAGTATGTGCGAAACGCGTTATACAGTAAAGTTTTTCATTAAACATAAACAATTATTTTATTTTTAATATTTCAGTCTTATCCATTAGTTATGTGCGATTTGTTCGATGACATTTAATTTTTTTGTTATAATTATCTATTGACATTGGGATGTTTAATAATCTGTATATAAATTAATTAAATCCTGTGCCATCTTTTGTGAATAAGAATCACAATATTTGTTGATTATTTGTCTTAAGTTTGTTTTTACTTATTTAACTTGACTTCGGAATCGACAGAGAACTGACTTTAACGTGCAATTTTATCTCTCAACTACGACTATTTACGCGCAATGATTCAACGCGTACTCTTCCTTTGTACTCTCAACATGAAACTCCTAACGTGTAATTCTTAAACTTGTGCTTTTAACTCGCACTCTTTTCTTGTAATCTTCAACCTTTCAATTCCAACTCTCATGATTCACTTCGAACCTTTCGCATGCAATGGGTTAACCTGAACTCTCTTCGCCAACCTTTCAACTCAAACTATCGATTCGTACTGTTTTCGGACTTCTACCTCGAATTCCCACGTAGCCCTGTCCACGTGATAAGACTATAAAAAACCACCTGTTCCTGTTATTTCTTGGGTTTTACTCAAGTGCCTCACTTCGCCCCTTTACCCGCTACAGAGCCTTTCACTATCACGTTCCTCTGAATGATTTGTGAAAGTGATTTGTTTTTCTAGTGCCAAGTGCCATTACCATCAATATACACTTTAGGGTACTTGTAAATTTTATATTTATAACGAATCCCTTTTTTTATGATTCTCCAAAATGCTGGTGTTTATTTTTCTCTGATGTTGCCGTTTTTGAATTTCAGTATGGGTTTAGACTTTTATTAAATGTGTATACATCTACAGGGTGATTTTTTTTCAGTTATAAATGTTTTCACAAGATGGTTTATGTAAATTTCCAAATTTTTTCATTATCGTATTATAGGTATTGCGTGTCAAAACAATTGTAATACAAGTTTTAAATATAGAGGAAATTTGGATATAAATTTTAGTTAGTTCATTTAAAATGAATTTCCATCAAGTATCGGCTACCTCAGTTAAATACAAAAATGATAAAATAATAAACACATACACGATTATTATAACACAAGAGTTCGGTTAATATATCCCATAGATGTTCAATTGGTGATAAATCTGTGGATCTCACCGCCCAGTCGAGTGTTTCTACCGCAGATTTTTCTAAAAATTACACTGTTTGACGAACTGTAGCGGACTATCTTGTTAATAGATGAAATCTAGAAGAGCTTGTCCTTGGATACTTTGTAACGGATACATATTAATTCTAAGTTTGAACAATAGTCAGACAACATTTTATTATTTTAAACATTTACTTTTAGTATCACTCTGGTAGCGTCACATCATGGCCCTTTTTGTTTCCATGCGTCGTTCCTTTTTTTCGTTAAAGTGTTTACTGAGCAGAGTATGGTTGTCTCTCGCAGTGCATTAGAACGAGACAGGTATCGATTTTGTTCCAACGAATTGAATACATGAAATTAATTCTATTTTTCATCCGATCTTTCTTGGGTCCACTGCTCAACCATTTTTAGTTGCAGTTTTCGCAGATTACCGGGATTTGGTTGTACTTGTGGTGGAAATGAGGTATCACTTTTTCCGTTGAGCTTTGTAGTGAAGGGCCTTCATTGTGTAATAATTGATTTTATTATATTTTTACGGATTTGGACCTCGAGGTCCCAGCCATAAGACCTAGTACCTTTAGTATGGTGTTTATTTTGATTAGCGGTCTTATCGGTACTCCTTTTGGGAGGATTTGGAACACCCAACTCGAAGGAAGGTCATTTTCACTGTCACTGCAACGGGACTGCATTAAAACCCCTTTACAGGTTATTTTCTTGTTTTCTTTTTTTGTTTGATAAATCAGTACCAAAAATAGGTACGTTCTTCTTTTTCTTGCTGGTTACTTGAGGTTTAAAGCTAGCACACCACGTGTCTGGTCCTCTACCAATTTGTGCCGACCACAAAATTGTTTCCTTTTTTTTTGAATATTTTGTTTTTCGAGTTGTTATTTTTCAATTTTATTTTTCTTTTTTAGAGTTCTAAGACGGGTCCAAATTTGAGGTTACTTGAGGTTTAAAGCTAGCACAGCACGTGTCTGGTCCTCTACCAATTTGTGTCGACCACAAAATTGTTTCCTTTTTTTTTGAATATTTTGTTTTTCGAGTTGTTATTCTTCAATTTGATTTTTCTTTTTTTAGAGTTCTTAGACGGGTCCAAATTTGAGGTTACTTGAGGTTTAAAGCTAGCAAACCACATGTCTGGTCCTCTA
Source organism: Cosmopolites sordidus (assembly GCA_031761425.1). NCBI lineage: Eukaryota > Metazoa > Arthropoda > Insecta > Coleoptera > Curculionidae > Cosmopolites > Cosmopolites sordidus. The sequence goes on along the minus strand of JARFXV010001043.1, from coordinate 21,184 downwards.
CCAATTTGTGCCGTCTTTTCTTGACTACGGAGGCAAACCACAAAATTGTTTCTTTTTTTTTTCAATATTTTGTTTTTCGAGTTATTATTTTTCAATTTTATTTTTCTTTTTTTAGAGTTCTTAGACGGGTCCAAATTTGAGGTACTTGGACGGAACTAAATTTATTGTCCTTGGACGGAGCCAAATTTATAATACTAGAATGGAGCAGAGGCCGATCTTTCTGCTGTGAGACATGTTATGTGATGCTTATTTTTAATTTTACTTTTACTTTTAATTTTCTTTAATTTTTGCTGCCAACTTCGAGCCTTTTCTTTTATTTACTTTTTATTTTGGGTGCTGCGGTAGTGATGTAGCTGAACACTAATATTATTGATATGATTTGTATGATCGCCGCTGTAACGGTGAACGGGGTGAACTAAAGCGAACATCATGGGGATTTCCTGGCCTATTGTGCATTTTTGTTATCCAATATAATAAGTATGTGACTTGATAAAAAATTTTTATGATATAAAAGAAATTGAATAAAGGTTATTGTCTAAGCTCTGGCTGAAACAAATACCAGGTAAAAATTTTTTAAAAGTATGAAATTTACGAGTTATTAAAATTCAAAACATCGATGTTTCATCATTTTATGATTCTTTCCTGATAAAACCATTAATAATTAAAAATATGTCAGATAATAAAAATTTTTCTAGAATATAAAACGATCCAATTTCGTGGGAAATTCAGAATAAGGGTAATAAATTCTTTCTTAGCGCTAAAACAAAGACCAGGTGAAGAACGTCTGAACGTGGAAAATTTATGTATTATTGGAAAAATCCGGAAAATCGATGGTCCTATCCGCTTTTAACCCAGTTGAATTTTCTGAAAGTTCTCAGTGGTATTTTTCAAAACAAGTCAGTCGGTGGTTTTGGTTTTTGTCAATTTATCGTCATTATAATGCGCTTTGTTACAAATTATGGCTTACATTTGTAAAAATTTCTTCGTAAGTTTCTAATATCAAATTTGTGGTTTAAAGTTGTTGTTTTTGAAACATTACACTTATATTTTTATATTTGCGTTTTTCCTTTATTTAGAATAGATGTTTCGGTTAATAATGTCGATTTTGCTAAGAGATGGCGTTACTAATGCATTTGTTGGTATAGACTAATGTCATCTACGGCATTTTGGAGTTGAGCAAAAAAACACAGTTTTTCATAGTTTTGAATTTGTCGAATTATGTACCAGAAAAAGACGTTTTGCGGGGAAATTTAATAACCTTTCATTGGAAGAAAATGGCTGCTGAAAGTTATCGATTGTTGATTGAAGTTTACGGTGAACATGCTCTAACCCAAAAAACTTGTGAACGATGGTTTATGCTTTAAATTCGTGATATTGATATAAAAGACAAGGAGCGTCCAGGAAAGCCGAAAAATTGGATGAATGGAAAAACTATTGAATAAAGGCTCAACTCATAGGATGAAACAATTGGTAGAAGCATTGATAGAACATTGAATGTTGCCCAATCCACCATTTTCGAATGTTTACACGCATTGGGAAAGGTCCAGAAGGGATGAAAATGAGTTTCATATAAATTGAAGCATACAGACATTGAAAGACGAAAAACCACTTTCAAATTTTGCTTGCCTGACAGAAAAAAAAGGTTTTTTGCATCGAGTTGTGATAGGTAATCTATTTTAACAACACAAAGTGCAAAAAATTATGAATAGACTCAGGCCAGCCTTCAATATCACAACCAGTGCTCAATATACATGTAAAGAAGGTTTTACTGGGTAGTGTGTAATATGAACTGCTGAAAGCTGATGAAACGACACCGGCCATCGATGCCGACAGCAATTGATAAAATTGAATCGAGCATTGAAGAAAAAACGATCAAAATACGCCCAAAGACGATAAAGTCATTTTTCAACATAACAATGCTCGGCCCCATGTTGCAAAATGTGCAAAAAACTATTTGGAAAACGTTAAATGGGACGTCCTTCCCAACCCGTCGTGTTAACAGGTCTTAGCCCCTTCGGACTACCACTTATTTCGAGCGATGCAGCACGGATTTTCAAAACAATACTTACATTCTTACGAAAAAGTGAAAATTGGGTTTGATGTATGGTTGGCCTCAAAAAACCAAAAGCTCTTTTGGCGCGAAATCAATTCTTTCACATAAAGATGGGAAAAAGTAATAGCTAACGATAACTAATACTTTGATTATTAAGGTGCTTTATTTTGTTATGGAAATAAACAAAAAAATCAAGATAAGTGAAATAAATTCCGAAATTAGAACAATTTTTATACTTTATTAAAAAAAGGCTCCAAAACGACTGACGCCACTCGTGAGATTTGCAAAGAAGTAGAGGGGGAGGCACAGCATCAATCTGGCACTCTTCAGCTCTGTTTCAAAAAGTGGTGATTTTCCCAATAAGAGTGTCAGAACTTTGAAAACTAATATCACTTCACTTCACAATGAACACTTCAAACAGTGTTGTAATGTCAGGTGAAATGTCAATAATGGATTGCTATGTTTAGTACATTGTGTTAATTAATAACGGAAAGATACACGAAACAGAGAATATAAATTGGAAGTTAGAATGCAACCCATACTTTCGAGAAAAAATAGTCTTTTCCGATGAAGCGCACTTCTAGCTTAATGGTATTGCGAACAACATAACCTAGCGATATACAACGAAGAGTTAAAAAAGGTAAACATGGAAATAAATATCGACAAAAGGAAAACAATGGTAATTACAGGCACAAAAATATAACGTAAAATTGTACTCGATGGGAAGGTAATGGAGCAAATCAAAAACTATCAGTATTTAGACACAATAATAGAAGATAATGGAAAAATAGACGATGAGATGAATGAAAAAAACGGGAAATCTAGGCAAATTATACAACATCCTAAAAACATTCCTAAGAAAAAGAGAGATACCACGATAAAAGCGAAGGTGGATCAGAAAGTAGTGAGACCATCAATGATTTACGGCAACGAATCTTGGACCTTAACAAAGAGAAAAAAAAGTAGAATTACAGGTGCAGAAATGAGATTCCGACACAAAATAGAGTGAATTACAAGAAGGGATAGAGTAATAGAACAACAAACATAATTGCAGGATTCGGGCCGATAATAATCCTTAAGTGATTCAAGAGTTACCTATTCATCTTCAAAAAGTCACTGGAAGTGACGTAATGGCATATTTTATCGGAGCGATTTTTGGGCTAAAAGAGTGATAGGACTATAATTTTTTGAAGACGATGATGGACGTCGTATTACTGTTAATGATGAGCGTTATAGCAATATGCTAACAGAATATCTTGGACCTGAATTGATAAATGTGGATATAAACAATATTTTTTTTCAAACAAGATGGTGCTATTTATCACACATCTCGCCAGGCAATCGAATTATTGCAAGAAAAGTTCCCTGGGTGCGTTATTTCGTGAAATGGTAATGTCAACTGGCTACCAAGATCATGAGATCTCACACTATTGGATTATTTTTTGTTAAATTTCTGGTTTACAGAAATAAACCCCGAACAATTCTTGGCATTAAACGAATCATTCAGGTCGCTATTGAAAATATACATTGCGATATGTGACTTAATATTTGAAAATTGTGTCCCCAGAATGCATTCCACCAGACGAAGCCGAGGGAGACAGTTGAACGACATTATTTTCAAAACCATGCCATTATTTGTTCTTCAAGATAAAATAAAAATTACCTGATTATCTCTTGTACTTATCGTCGTGACTCATTTTAAACTTCTGTCACTCTTATTGGGCTATCCTCGATTAACCTGATATATTTTTTAGTATAACATATTAATACATTAATTTAATATTTCATTCATATTCTTCCATTATAAAACCTCCATAATCTTGATTCCTTTAACAACCCTTAGTTATAATTAAAAAATCGGGGAGTCTATCTAATTCCTTTTATTTTATTAAGTGCATCAAGAAAGAATCCTTTATACTGCGCTTCTCGGCTGAACTTTTCTATAGCAAAATTTAAAAGAATAATAAGGTCGCTCTGCGAACTTTTTAAGTCCCCATTGTCGGTATTACAAGATTAATTAGTTCTTTTAAATCCAAGTTACCAGAGAACTTCTTGTTTTATAGTCTGGGTTTTTAATACGTATTTCTTCTCCAAGAAAATGTCTTGGTGAACAATGACAATTATGTGGAAGCTAATTACTTCCCATACATAAAAACGTAGATCATTATTTGCATTTAGGGATATTTTCAATATCAAATTTTCCGCGTCTCTGGGATTGGAATAAAGCGACCATCTTCACTCTATTTGCAACTTCTTCTCTTCGCATTGAAAGGCCATCATACAAGTCGAACAAAAGTTGAAAAATAATTACAGGACTCTACTCCTTCATATTTCATAAACCCATAAGTGAGGCTGCGTGAGAGGAGCGTCCCACAGTGGAACCGATGACCGATCTAGCGGGACGAAATTTTTTACCATGGTTTCTAATGGGGAATGAATCCCTCATATGGGGGATAGTACACTAAAAGAGGTTTACCACTAAACATCAAATCACTTGTTTTAATTTCTCGACGCGCGTTTCGTTAACCATGTTAGCATTATCAGAAGATGATTCAATTTAATCTATTCTACTTATAATACTTGATAATTTTAGTACTTGAAAAAAGTAGAACAAACAATAACTAATAAATTCGTTATAATAAACAGTTCGTTTTATTACTTAACTTTTTTTTCTTTGTTCTAGGTGGTAAACACGAGTAGTGGTCTTGTGAGATAATTTTAATGTGTGAGAGTGACACGTGTTATAGTTAAATCATTGACTACAATGTGTCGACACTGACATTGGTGAGTAACTGCTTAATTAAAAATTACTTAACTAAAGCGTTTACCAATAGTAAGGATGTAATGTTCAAATGTCATGGTCATTGGTCATATTTAAAATATTATACATGTTACAAGATGTTATTTGTGCTGTAAACTCTGACAATTAATATATATATATATATATATATATATATATATATATATATATATATATATATATATATATATATATATATATATATATATATATATTTCTACGTCTCGCATCGATCGTCATCAGCCCGTGACTATCTGTCGTCCCATCCACCTCGCTATATGGCCTGCACATCTCCATTTGAATTGCTTTACTCTTTCAATGATGTCAAACACTTTCGTTTGTTCCCTGATTCATGCGCAGGACTTTCTGTCTCGTCTTGTAAAGCGAAGCATACATCTTTCCATTCCTCTCTGTGCTACCCGTTTTACCAAGTTTTTGAATTGATTGCGATGTGAGTGTTCAGGTTTCACTTCCCTATGTCATAACGGGTAATACGCACTGATCAAAGACTTTTATTTTCAGGCAAAGTGGGAGTCTGCTCTTAAACACTATGTTGAGCCTGACAAATGCCTGCCAACCACATTTAACACGCCGTTTCACCTCAGGGCGATATCCCCCTCCATTGAAATCCTCTGCCCAAGAGGGCAGTAAAGTGGCCCACAGTCTCCAAACTGAAATTCTTATGTCTTCAGCGAATTTATTGAACATATCTTGACTCTTTATCAGGTTTATTTTTAAGCCAAATGGTTCGCCAGACTTTTGCAGCTCTTGTATTCAGCTTTGCAGCTTGTATGGGTCTTGTAAAAGGAGAACGATATTATCTGCAATTCTAAGTTTGTTTAAATTTGCACCGTTGATCATTATACCATCCTTTTACCTAGTTTACAGAATAGTTCTCAAAGGCTAGCCGAGAAAATAATAGGCGATATTGCGTCACTCTGTCGTACACCTCGCCCTACATTAATTCCCACTTTAAGATCATCAAGTTGAATTGTCGCTGTAATTCCATCATATATCGATCCTAGTAGGTTTACATATGCTTTGTCTACCCCATGGCTATCCATTATGGCATGCTTTGAGATGGTGTCAAATGTTTTTCGTAGTTTATAAAAGCCAAGCACACTGGCATGGTGTATTGGTTGTGCCTTTCTATGGCCTGCTGTACAACCAGGATGTGATCCGTTGTACTGAATCCACTTCTTAATCCTGCTTGTTCTCTTGGTTGTGCGTCATTACGTTTTCTTAATATTCTTTTAGGTGTTATCTTAGTAAAAACTACTGACTGATAGGAGGCTTATTGGATGGTTGTTCTTTAAATTTTCCTGTGCTCCTTTTTTATGTAAAAAGCTCACTTCTGCATTTTTCCTTAAGTCAGGTACTTTTTGTTTCTTTGAGGCATTTTGAATATAGTTTTGTCAGTGTTTTATGTAACGTCTGGCCACCAGCTTTTAGTATTTAATCAGTTACACTATCCTTTCCTGGAGTCTTGCCATTTTTCATCGATTCTACAGTATATATATATATATATATATATATATATATATATATATATATATATATATATATATATATATATATATATATATATTATTATTATTCTGCTCATCCTTACTGTAGAATCTCAGCTTATGCTGGCCGATATTCCAATGCCAAGATGAAAAAGCAATTCAGCTCCTCTCACCCTAGCATAATATCTTACGAACAATGTGACACGTCTGCAAGAGCACGGCACGCTGTCCCACTATGGCAATCGATCTCGAGATACCGAGGCTCTCGAGGTTTCTTGAAAATCTCTTACTTATCAGGCCTTCGGCGGATATAACGAAGGGCACTACATCTACTTTACTCAGTTTCCACTGGTTCTTCAAGTCGTATGCCAGATTTTCATACTTTGTGGATTTTTCTATCTCAGTTTTTCTAATGTTGTGAGATAGTGGCACTGCGATGTCAATTATAAAATCCCTCTTGTCCTTTTTTTTTGATTAGAACAATATCCGGCCTGTTATAATCAACCGTTCGATCAGTAGTGATTGGTCTGTCCCAGTAAAGAATGGTATCGGATGATTCAAGTACAGGAGTATTTTTTTTGCAATTTGTTGATGTATAATTTTTGCCAGCTGATTATGCCGTCCTAAATAAGCATTAGGAGCAAGGGCCGGGCAACCGCCAATAAGGTGCTCAATTGTTTCCCCCAAAGTACCGCATTTCCTGCACTTATCGACTACGTCCAAATGCAGTATGTGCTTTTCATAGTTTTTTGTTCTTGTTACCCTATCTTGAATAGATATCGCGAAACCTTCTGTTTCTGGGTACAAGAGTCCATCGGTCAGCCACTTCAGAGACAATTGTTCGTCAATGGTGTCATCTTCGAGTGACTTAGGAAACCTTCCGTGCAATGTTTGTCCTTTCCATTCTCGAACGCAGTCCGTGAGTGTTGTTCTGCTATCAATACGATTTTGTTTATTTAGGTTCAGTGGGGTGAAACCCCGATCCTCATTTGCAACCCATTTCATTAACGTACTGTTTGAATCAATGAAGTATTTTCTCATTCTATTTTCTTGATTTAGACAGAGATTTTTTACGTTTACAAGGCCTCTACCCCCCAACTTTCTTGGGATGTATAGTCTTTTCGTAGATGAGTTTGGATGCAGGCATCGGAACTTTGTCAATGTTCGGCGCGTCAACCTATCAAGTTCATCAAGGTCAGTTTCTGACCATTTAACTATGCCAAAAGAATATGTCAGAGCTGACACCGCCCAACCGTTGATCGCTCTAATGAGGTTTCCTCCGTTCAGTTTGGTGTTTAAAAGTTTTGTAAGTCTCTTTTGGTATAGAGTGGAAAAGTGCTTCTTTAACTGGTTATGATCAAGTTTATGCTTTTGAGGTATTCCTAAATATTTGTAGGATTCTTCTGGTGCTAGTTGTTGTATGTTACAAAGTGTTGAATGTTGACTCTGAACCCTTCCCTTCTGTATACTAATGGTAGAGCATTTGTCCAGTCCGAATGACATTCTGATATCCCTACTGAATGTTTCAACCGTTTTTATCAATGAGTTTAATTTTTCTCTAGTTTCTCCATATAATTTAAGGTCATCCATATATAGTAGATGAGAGAGCTTTCTTGGATTCCTCATGTTAAATTTATATCCAATATTGCTGTTGTTGAGTAGTGCGGACAAAGGGTTCAATGCTAGACAGAACCAAATTGGAGAAAGGGAATCTCCCTGAAAAATTCCCCTTTCGATATTTGTAGCAGCAATGCATTGTTGGCCGACAAAAATATTCGTTTTCCACTTCCCCATCAGGCACTTTAAAGAATTAATAATCTGGGTGCTAATTTTATAGAAATTCTTGTAGTCTATATAGCAGATTTTTCGCGCTTGCTCAAGAACTACAGCATCGATCGTCAATTGTTCCTTGCAGCCCATACTTGCTCTTATACATCCTTTCTGTTCTTCTTCAAAAATGTTGTTTTTATCACAATGTTGGTAGATATTTTCATTGAGTAGGGCTGTGAACAGTTTATATAACACTGACAGACATGTGATTGGTCTGTAGTTATTGGGTTGCTTAACGTCCCCTTTTTTGAACAGTAGGTATGTATTGCCCTCCATTAGAAAGTTAGGGAAAGTGTCTGGATTTATTAAAACCTCTTTAAATGCATTTGCAAGTACAGGATAGGCGGTTGTAAAGCTTTTAATCCAAAAGTTATGCAATCCATCTAGTCCAGGCGCCTTCCAGTTGTGAGTCTTCCTGACAGCAGTGCAAATGTCAATCTCTGTGAAATCGTTAGACTCCATATCTGGGAGAGCCTTTGTCTGTTCTTGAATGGTTTTAACCCAAGGAGCCAATTTTTCGTAGCCGTCTGATTTTTTCCAAGCCGATCTCCAATATTCGGCAAAGGAAGACACATCGATATTCTTAAGTTCTGACTTGCTGTTACCTTCTGCTTCGAGTTCTCTATAAAATTTCTTTTGGCTATTTGCAAATACTGAATTTTGATGTTTTCGCTTTTCTAGTTCATTATATCTTGCTAGCCTGGCTCCTTTCGATTTAGCTTTTTGCCTAAACCGATCTTTTAGATCCAACATTTTTTCTGTCAGGTTTGAATCATCGAAGTCAATGCCAGATTTATTGGCAATTATTTTTGCTTTTCTCGCTACTTTATTTGACTGATTACCAGAAAGATACTCTGAAATAATGTCAACTTTCCTCCGGAACTCATTGATATTGTTTTCAAGGCGCGTTTTCCAGACAGGTGTATTTTTCTGGATACTACGGCCAGCCGCTTTATGGGTGTAAGTCTTTTGACCTGAAATTTCGATAACAGTCACTGCTGCACAATATAATGCAAGATGTATATCGCTTAAATTTGTCATCCCAGATAGATGTGATTCCAAAACTCTATTAATCTGCATTAGAGTAATACGTGATTTTGCAATATTACGCAGTACTGGAATTTTTGGTCTATTCAATGGGTTTGAGCCAGTAAAACTGGCCAAATTGCTGTATTATTATTATTTTTTTTTATTTATTGGGATTTTCGGTCAGTTAATAAATTAAATTTTTTAAATTGCTTTATTAACGTTTCGTTGCAATAACAAACCATCCTCAGAACAATTCTACAATAAACCATATTTTTGTAAAAAACACAAATTTACATTTAAAAATCTACCAACATCTAATTAAACATTTCATTTTCCAAATTTTTTAACTAAGATGTAACATTTTTTTTTTAATTTTTATTTGACATATATCTGACTGATATATTTAACAAATTTTTCACCTTTAAATTTTTGTTTCGTATCAAAACCTAACTGTTTTAGATTTGTGCTGTGTAATGGTGTTAGAAGCAAAAAATAAAAAGAAAAGAAAATTTATTATACGAGAAAGAAAGAAAGATAAGAAAAGTTATTATACATACAACTTAAATTGTATGTATAATTTAATTAAATTATATATATATATATATATATATATATATATATATATATATATATATATATATATATATATATATATATATATATATATATATATATGAACAAATATATATATATATATATATATATATATATATATATATATATATATATATATATATATATATATATATATATATATATATATATATATATATATATATTGATACATGAATCAAACCATATTCTACTTCAAATATTTGTTTTAAGATTAGACCTTTGAGCTAATGATTGACCACAAATTTGTGTCGTTAGTCAGACTTCGTAGCGAGATATTTAATTACATTTAAATGTGATACAATTATACATTTAGTGTTTTTAAGACAGTCTCAAGATCGAATTTTTATGTCTGATTTATATTTTTATTTTTATTTATTTGTATATATATATATATATATATATATATATATATATATATATATATATATATATATATATATATGAACTTTGCTGTATTTTCAGTAAAAAAGATAAAGTTGGAATGTTTTATAGTTTACACTGAAATGATCTGTAAATATATTTTTATTCTAAATTTGCAACTGTTGTAATATTGAGAATGATTGTTTGAAAAAGTCTGACAGACGCTTTTTTAAAGTAATTTTCCAACATCAAAGGACTCAACTCGATGTAACGTATGTGATGGGTTACCTTTGGTAAAAAATTAAATACTTTATCATGTGTATTACAAAGGAGATTTATCCCACACAAAAACTTACTGTAATAAAATATTTTGCTACTTATATAGGTGTAAATAATTCAATGAACTCTGTTTATAAAACATCTTTAATAAATATGTGAAATTCCTTTGTGTTTTTTGTGAAAAAATATAGAAAAGTAAATTGAAGTAATAAATCAATAAATTAAAGTTTGCTTATTATTATTACTTATATTATTTCTTCTTCGTTCAATGGCGCTCCAGCTCGTTTCAGACTCTGGCCTCCATCAATTTATGCCTCCCTGTCTCATGCCTCTCATTTCCAATTTCTTGCATTTAAATGTTGCTTACTTTGCTACCTGCATACTTTCTTTTCAGAAGTATTTTAAGTATTCGTGTTTCTCCCATTATGGCCACCTGCTCTGCCCAATGCAACCTCTAAACTCTGTTGTAGTTTGACAGGGGTTGGCCTCTGAAGTAGTGATACAGTGCGTGATTGTATCTTTTTCTGCACTAGTGGCTATTTCAAAGTTACCGGTAAAGAGTAACTAGAGATATTAGAGAAATTATTGGAACAAAATAGTCAACGGGTCAAAGCCATTCCTTCAACTTGACATGGTTAACAAGGCTGATGTGTGGATGCTACATGATTTAAGCAACTCTGTATTGTAACTCATTTTCAAAACGGATGGTTATAGGTGATGAAAAAGAATTGGTCTGTTATAAGGAATCATTGTGTTAGCTTCAATCAGCGCAAAAGCTCGTTTACATCAGAAGAAGTTTATGTTATGCATTTGGTAGGACTGGAAGGGAATCGTCTATTATTAACCCAATATCAACTCTCTTTTTTCATATAGATGACAAATTAAGCCAGTCAAGTGATCTGATTCTTCCATTTCATGCAGAATTTGTCATAATTTCTCCCATTTTCTACTGTCAAACGCCTTCAGATAATCAAGGAAGCAGAGGTATACAGGATCATTAACTTCTCTGGCTTTATCGATTATTTGTCGAATATTTAATATCTATTCTCGTGCAACTTTGTCTGGAACGAATTTAGCCTGCTTTGGGGAAATCTGCCATTATAAGTAGACTTTTAAGAGTTCATTGATAAACTGAAAGAAGATTTGACTTACATGAGGAATGAGAGCGATGAGGTGATAATTTTTGCATTTCTCTTTAGACTTTTACAATGTTCTTCTTTCTAAAAAATCCAAATGTTCACTTCTTTATAAAAATGTGTTGTTCTGAAAATCAGTGCTGTATCGATCCAAATAAGTGGTAGTCTGAAGGGGCAAAGTCCGGTAAATATATTCGGTCATTGTTGTCACGTTGAAAAATTGCTTTATCGTGTCTTTGGGCTTATTCTAGTCATTTTTCCTTCAATGCTCGATTTAATTTTATCAACTGTGGTCGGTATCGATCACCAGTAATCGTTTCACCATGTTTCAGCAGTTTGTAATACACATCTTCCCTACTATCTCTCCGAATACACAGCAAAGCCTGCTTTCCCTATATATTGTGCACTGGTTCTAATGTTGAAGACTGACATGGGTCTACACATGATTTTTTGCACTTTAGAATCGTTAAAATAGATCCACTTTTCATCACCTGTTACAACTCGATGCAAAAAACCTTTTCTTTTCTGTCTGGTAAGCAAAATTTTTTAAGTGGTTATTCACCTTTCAATCTCTCTTTCCTTCAATTCATATGGAACCCATTTTCCTTCTTTCTAGATCTTTCGCGATGCTTGTAACGTTCGGAAATGGTGGATTGGGCAACATTCAATGCGTCTGCCAATTTTTTTCAACGTATGAGTTGTATTTTTATCCAATAATGCTTGCACATCTGCAGCTTGATCTTTTTCGCCTGTCCTGGACGCTCCTAGTCTTTTATATCAAAATCACAACTTTTAAAGCGTTTAAATCATCGTTTAGAATTTTTTTTGGGTTAGAGCATGTTCACCATAATCTTCAACCAACAATCAATAACTTTCAGCAGTCGTTTTCTTCAAATGAAAGAAGGTTGTTAAACTTCCCTGCAAAACGTCTTTTTCTGGTACATAATTCGACATATTCAAAGCTATGAAAATCTATGCTTTTGGCACTATGGCAATTAATAACGAACTGGATTTTGATGGCATATATTTTCCAAAATAGTCTATACAAACAAATTATCTTAACAAAATTGGCATTATTAACCGAAACACCTGTTATAATTAATTTAAAAGTTTATCGGGAAAGTTGAAATTGAAGTTCAGTCTTAACTATGTTCAAATTCCACAAATACTTTTCTAAAGGTATAAACGACTATTTTGCTCAGATAATGAATAACCCCAACCCTCGACTAATTTATATTTCCAATAGGGACAATCATCCCCAAACCGATCGCCTTCAAATTAGACTAATTTCCAATAGGCGTCGATAGTATCTCGGATGGCAATAAACAATGTTACCTCGCTCTTAATTCAACCATATCAGGCTAAATTTAAGGACCTTTCGGGAACGCGGCTGATTAGATGGCCCATTTAATGGCGATTAAGGGCTTAAGTTCGAGCCATTACCACGGACTTTGCTATTTAAGTGAAAAACCCGAGGTGACCACAAACTGGGAAAGAGCATTACGATCCTTGACCGACATCGTTGTGAACACTCCGAACTAATGGATACAACAAAGTCTAGACAGATTTGTATTGACCTGAATATGAGGCCAAAGATATTTAATTATGGAACGTTATAAAGGCTTGTCCAATAAGAGTGTCAGAACTTTAAAATGAGCACCTTCCTTGAAAATGACCACCTTCCAATTTCGAATTTCTGCGCCCTGTTGCATCATGTATCTTTCCACGACAAATTAACACTATTGAATACAGCAGTCTAAGAGAGACATTCACATTTCCAACAATCTAGCGGCTATCACGTTTCAACGTTTTGACACTCTTATTGGGAAATTCTCTAGTTAGTTAAACAAAGTTAGTCTAACAAAGTTAATCTGAAGAAAGGTTGTATTATTTAATGAGCCATTTTTAAATTTCAACTTGACATATTAGAAAATAAAGTGATTGAAGTTGATAAAACCGAAAACTTCTATTATTACATTCTGATATTAGTGAAATGAAAAGCTATCCTACTCGACCAGCCCCTGAATTTACTAGATTTAACGATTACTAATTATGCTTTATTATGAAAAGTAAAATCACAATAGAAGGGGCTTTTTGTAACTAGGATTTGATTATTCAGATATATGTGACGGTATATTGAACAAAGTCAGCAAGAAGATGCATTAGATTCTCAAATAAGTTCATTCGTTTACATTTTCAGTGGAGGTTAACCCTGATTTAATGCTTGTTTCGATGATGGTGCCTGTTTGAAAGGCCAAGTCTTATTTCTATTAAAAAAATTAACTTTTACAGCGTAATGCATGCTAAAACTACCCTACTTGTAGTACGGTAAGAAGCCTGCTATTAAGAGCGTTGCTATTTAGGTAATCCGGAATTGGCAACAATGATGCTGCAAGGCGCCATCTGACATATACATCGTAAAGTTTGACATTGTTGACTGTATACATACGTACTCAGAACGTTGAAATTTCATCTCAGTCAAAACATGGAATTAACTGAGAATTTTGGTATGAATATTTTCTACGACTTCGACATGGATTATCTCAACAACAGTGCATCGACCAACTCAGTTCGACTTTTGGCGATAAAGCACCATCTAAAACCATTGTATATCACTGATTGAGTGAATTCAATCGTAGCCGTTGTTCGCTCTAGGACGAATTTAAAGGTCATCCAAAATCGGTTATTGTAGAGGTTATTGTAGGTTATAAAAGGTTATTGTATTGTAGAGGTTATTGTAGAAAACATCGATACCGTGCGCGAACTGATGAAGCAATATCGTCATGTGACATACCGTGAGATTGAGGCATCCCTGGCCATTAGTATGACAAGCATACGCAATATTTTACATGAACATTTAGCCGAGAAAAAGATTTGTGCGAAGGTCACTCAAAAAAAGACTCGTGTCGATTAGTGTAAAGAAATGCCCAAAACATACAATCTTGGTGCGTCAAAAACCGTGTATAACATCTACACAGGTGACGAATCTTGGATTTATGCGTATGAGCCCGAAAGTAAACAGCGGTCGACTGTAAGAGTCTTTCAAAATGAGCCAAACACAACAAAAGTTGTTCGCGCAAGAAGCACGAAGCAAATGGTCGCGTTTTTTTTTGGATAAATGAGAATGTGGCTACAGTGCCAGTAGAGAATCGTAGAACGGTCAATTCTGAATGGTACACAACCAATCGTTTGCCAGAAGTCTTTGAAGAAATATGAAAAACAACCAGCGACGCAGGATCATTCTTCACTATAACTATACAACGTTCTGAGTTTTGTTGATCGTTAGATCATCAAAGAATCTTGTCAAAGTCAGATATTTTTCATGAAACCTTCAAAACTAGAAAATATTGTTCAGTAAACAAGAAAATGCATGCATCCATAGTACATTTATTTATAAATAAAGTAATAACAAAAAAAAATGGAAAATTTATTCATTTCTTCAAAAATTCCTGAATAAAATGGCGAGTAGGAATCAAACAGCAAAGTCCAAAAAAGGGGTTGTAAATCAGTATAAATCCCGAGTAAAAACAGCAACCATTTACTGATTGAATCCGGAATAGTTCCGAATGTCGAATATCTATTCGATAACATTATTCAAGGGAATCGTTTGTACATAAATTCCCACAGAAAAAAACTTTTCTTATTCCCTTTTTTTCGGATATTTTTTCATGTCGGATCTTCTTCCGGGTCACTTTGTTTTTATCGATAGCAGAAAAGCCTTTTATAAATGGAAATCTTTTAGGTCGGGGGATGCTTTTGCATATTTAATAGCTCCCGTTGTGGCCTGGCTAGCTAATAGTAGGGATTAGTTCTGTTGATGAAACGGATACTGGAAAGAATCTTGCTGGATTTACTGAAGTGTAGTTTTTGTTGGAATTTAAGGTAATATCCATAAGTATTGTCGTTTTTTGTTACTGTAAAAAAAGATTTTTTAAAGAGGTAATATACTTTTAATATACAATATATTATCTGCGGCGTTATAGAAACTCTTTGCCCATCTTCCTGAAAAACTTTCTATCCCCTTCTTGTAAAATAAGGGTGATTTTGAAGTAAAATATTTCTCGAGTGCAGTTTTGATTCCTTTGGCAGTAGGGCATTTTTGTCCACAAACAAAATGTTTCGTGGATCTGAGAATTTGGTAATCGGACAGTGCAACCTCCGGAAAATACGGTGGATGAGGAAGTACTTCCCATTCTCATTCAATGAATGTTTCTAGGGTGATTCGGCGCAATGAATTCTTGCATTATAATGCTGCAGAATATCACCTTTTTGAGCCTTGGACGTTTCTGAATCAAAACCATGTTTAGTCTATAAAGCTGAGCATAATAATATTGAGCCTTTATGGTTTCAATTGAATTCGAAAACTTATAGTGAATAATTCTTGTAAAAGTCCACCATACTGTGAGTTGGCAAAGGTGGTTGTCCTGATGATAACTATTGATTTTTCTTAAGTAGATTGCTGTATACTTCATTGCTGTACTTTTGTACTGTACTCTTCATCTGTAGTAACAATTAGTTGAAAAAAAGATCTCTGCCTAATCTTATTTTGATTTCAACTAAAAGTTGATATGGTACAGACATTCCTTCTCTTTCTACTTAGTTCGGTTGTTTTAATACCATTGTACCATTCATCGATGGTTTGTTTGGGATCAGCTTCAATTTCACGCAACAACAGATCCTTATCAATAGGTCTTTTCTATTTTATATCTAAATCATCAGGATGAACAACATTAATAGCATTGTTATGGTTCCCAAGCTCATAAAGCATAAAATGTCTTATTCGGAACCATATTTTGCTCTTTCATTTTTATAGGGTTCATCTTTTGTTTACCCAAGTTAACAATAAACACACTAAATATCAATATATTTAACTAAAATATTAGTTATGTTCTATTAAGTAAAATTATTGCCAGTAGATGGCAATATTTTTAGAATTTGAAAAAAAACGACATTACTATGGATACACTTAAAATTTATGAAGAATAATATGCTGAGATCTTAACGGTTAAATCTTCTGATTAATTTCGGCAAATACCTTTTTATGTATGTCTATTTTGTAAGATTCGCTAGAATTACAATAGGATGGGATAGAATATGATAGGATAGGATAGGATAGGTTAGGATAGGATAGGATAGGATAAGATAGTAGAATATAGTATAGGATAGGACGGAGAGGATAGGGTACGATAGGATAGGATAGGCTACGATAGAATATGATAGTATAAAATATATATGATAGGGTATCGCAAACGTCCGCGATGAAAACCGAAAGTACGATGAACTGATGACATCGTTAAGTATATTGGACCCGAGTGGCAGAAGAAAGCCCAGGATGGTTTACAATTAACAATTGATTTAATGAAAAAAACCGCGTACAATGAGGAATGCAGGGAGTCTTTTTAGCAAAGTCGAGTACGTTGAGCATTGCAAAACTGTAAGAAAACGTATTCGAGAGGAAACCCGTCGGTTCAACATGCAGCTAGTGCAAAAAAACACTAGAAGAAAACAAGGAAATAAACAAAGCAAGACACAAACTGAGAAATTAAAGGACACAAATGTATGCCTTAATGCTTGAGGATGACACAGTGTGCAGGAAACGTACGGAAATATTAGAGGTTATCAGAAGATTTTATTCCAAGTTATATGAAGATCAGAACCAGTTAAAGAGAGCAAAACCCACGGAAGAACAAATCTCAGATGTTCTGTTGGATGAAGTGACAAATGCTATAGAAACGATGAAGAATGGAAAGGCTCCAGGAAAGGACAGTATAACAGTTGAGATGTTGAGAGCTGGCGGTCGAACTTTACATATAATACTGGTAAAATTGTACTCACAATGCCTGACGGAACAAAAAATACCCAACCTATGGAAAAGTGGTGAAGTGATTCTTCTTCATAAAAAAAGAACACAGGAGGATTAGAAAAACTACCGCCCAATAAGCCTCCTGTTAGTATTGTACAAGGTTTTCAGCAAGATATATCTAAAAGAATATTGAGAACACTCAATGACGCATAACTAAGAGAGCAGGCAGGATTCAGAAATGAATTCAGTACAATGGATCATATCCAGGTTGTTCAACAGGCCATAGAAAGGCACAATAAATACACCATACCACTGTGCTTGGCTTTTATATTGACTATGAAAAGGCATTTGACTCTATATCAAAGCAAGCCATAATGGATGTATTGTTTAACCAAGGAATAGAGAGAACCTATGTAAACCGACTGATATCCATGTATGATGAAGCTACGGCGACAGTTATCATGGATGATCTTGAAGTTAAAATCAATATAATATATATATATATATATATATATATATATATATATATATATATATATATATATATATATATATATATATATATATCTATAATATATATATATATATATATATATATATATATATATATATATATATATATATATATATATATATATATATATATATATATATATATATATATATATATATATATATATATATATATATCTATAAATAGAACGGGATATACGGCATGATGACCCAATATACCCTGTTCTGTTCTAAGCCTGCCTTGAAGAGGTATTTCGTAATCTGGATTGGGAACAGGATGAAATAAAAATAAATGGTGCATACTTAAGCCACCTTAGATTTGCAGAAGATATCGTTCTGCTGTTACAAGACCCAGATGAGCTACAAAAACACATACAAGAGTTTCAAAGGGCGGGAGAACCATTTGGCTTGAAAATAAATCTAAAATAGAGTCCGGTTATTTTCAAAAAATTTACTGAAAACAGAAGAATATCTATTTTAGGAAGCGACTTAAAGGTGGTGAACCACTACATATATTAGACTGTTTCAAGAAAATCGACTATTTTTTTTTCTTAAAGGTATCGAAAATATTGTTAGAAATGAGGAAAAAAAATACGGTGAAAGAGCTGTTAATATTAATATTGCGGTGCCCCAATCAAAATAAATTTAAGTAAATTTCAAAATAAATTTTTACATTTTTTCAATTTTTCGGCAAAATTATCAATTTTATCGAAAAATGTTATTCGACCTTTTTTGTAGATCATTCCATTTCCTTTAAATTTTCATTAAAAAATTTTTTAAAACTTCGTAAGGATCGTGAGTTATTTAAATTGAAATGCGAATTGAATATTTTTTTTGTTAACTGTTATCTGTCTGTAACTGTAATAATAATAATTAGGATAATAATTACGAATAACGATCCTTACAGGGTTTATTAAATTAATTATGAAATTATTAATATATTATTAATTTAATTTGAAAAAGTAAATTTATTGAAAATTTATTTATATTAATTTTTTTGGGAACTTTTTTGAAGAACGTTCAATTTTCTGCAAAGATGTAATAGTCTTTCCACAGTAATGTTCCGATGAAGAGCTATAAAATTCCAAAATGAAAAAAAAACTCTATGGCTCCTCTTAATATTAATATTAAGAGCTCTAACTTTCACAGTATTTTTTTCGTCATTTTAACAATATGTATATATATATATATATATATATATATATATATATATATATATATATATATATATATATATATAAGGTTTCTAGCCTTTCAGCCGTTATCAGCCGAGCTCTAGACGAACGCAAGGAAAGCAGTTCGGAGAGACGATCGGGGCCAGACCAGATTAAGTGGCCATTTTTATAACGGGTCGTGATCGCACACAACTCACGCCATCATACGGCGAATGCTCCACGTGTATTGCACGTGCACTGCACGTGCCACCACGTGCTGAAAGGCTAGAAACCGGTCCCGAGAGATACGTGACGTCGTATGGTTGACAGTTCGGCGAAGGCGATCGGTGACACCACGTGGAGAAAAGGTGAAAGATTTCTGTAATATTTCCCTCCACGGTTCCGTTACGCTACCTTGTGGGCATACCTAGTACTATACCCGAGGTTCCAGGCAGAATGTTACGAGCGGTCCTGACTACGAGCATTTGCCGTATGATGGCGTGAGTTGTGTGCGATCACGACCCGTCATAAAAATGGCCAGTTAATCTGGTCTGGCCCCGATCGTCTCTCCGAACTGCTTTCCTTGCGTTCGTCTAGAGCTCGGTTGATGACGGCTGAAAGGCCAGAAATCGGTCCCAAGAGACACGTGACGTCGCATGGTTGACAGTTCGGCGAAGGCGATCGGTGGCACCACGTGGAAAAAGGGTGAAAGATTTCTGTAATATTTCCCTCCACGGTTCCGTTACGCTACCGTGTGGGCATATATATATATATATATATATATATATATATATATATATATATATATATATATATATATATATATATATATATGTATATATATATATATATATATATATATATATATGTATATATATATATATATATATATATATATATATATATATATATATATATATATATATATATATATATATATTGAGACGAACAAAAAATTGACCTTATTTTCCAGAACGTCATTACTGCTGATGAGCAAATCAAAGGTCAAAAGCATGCTGATTTGTTTTTTGGATAACCAGGGGATTGTCCATAAAGAATTTGTGCCTCAGAGATGTTCCTGAAATACTTCGAAAAAGGGTCATATGTGTAAGACCGGACATCAGCGACACCTGGGTGTTTCATCACGACAATATGATACTCATCGATTTCAGTTAACGAATTTTAACGAATAAAATATCACTGTGGGTCTGCAGCCTCCTTATTCGCCAGGCTTGAGTCATTGTAACTTTTTTCTTTTCTAAAGATTGAAAATTCACGTGAATGGTCACCATTTTGAGACATTGTGAACAACGAAAAGGCCGTAACCGACCAGCTGAGGGCGATTCGGGTATCTGAGTGCCAGCACAACTATGCAGAGGGATGAATCGTTTCCACAAGCCTAGAAGACAGTTTGTGGCTTGTGAAGACAACTTTTTTCAAGGAGACAATGAAGAATTATAATTTTACTTGAATAAAAATAACTATTTACACCATCATACATTTATTTTTTCAAAAATTCCTACCGGAAATGATGTGTAGAAATAAAAAAACAAAATCCAAAAAAGAGACTATAAATCAATGAAAACCCCAAGTAAAAATGGAGCTTATTTGCTGATTGATCTCGGAATAGTCCAGACTGTCGAATATTTATTAGATAAAATTATTCAGGGAATCGCTCATGCATACATTCAAATAGAGAGAAAACTTTTCTTTTTCCCTTTTTGCCGGATGCTTTTTTATATCGGGTCCTTTTCCGGGTCACTTTGTTTTTATCGATCGTAGAACAGTCTCCTTTAAATGGAAATCTTTCGGGTTGGAGAAACTCTTTGCATATTTAATGGCATCCAAGTGGCGTTCTGGCCATCTAAAGTCTGGATTAGCTTAATTATCGAAAGGGATACCGAAGTAGCAATTTTTAGACTAGCTAAAGTGTCGTTCCTGTAGGAATTTGTAAACTTCTAACAATCAACAAGGGTGGAGGTAATTTTTGATGCTATAGAATCAAGAATTTGTAACGAATTTTAAACTAAAATATTTTGATTCCTTAAAAAGGAATAAAACAATTTTTTATCTTTTTTACTTTTATTTTTAAACAAAATTTGTG
>JARFXV010001042.1:52500-116864 GCA_031761425.1 Cosmopolites sordidus | reverse complement strand
TATATATATATATATATATATATATATATATATATATATATATATATATATATATATATATATATATATATATATATATATATATATATATATATATATATATATTTATATATATATATATATATATATATATATATATATATATATATATATATATATATATATATATATCTATATATATATATATATATATATATATATATATATATATATATATATATATATATATATATATATATATATATATATATATATATATATATATATATATATAGCTCGACTGATGACGGCTGAAAGGCTGGAAACCGGTCCCGAGAGACACGTGACGTCGTATGGTTGACAGTTCGGCGAAGGCGATCGGTGATGAGACGCAGGTTGTTGTGTGTTCCACATGAGATTGTAGAACTACTTTGAACTTACTTAAACAATAACAAATAATATAACAACATTTTAACTGAACTGTGGTAGTGAATATGCCTTGATTTTATCTTTTCGTCAAAAACATTTTTTATTTGAATCTTTAGAACTAGGAACTTGGAATTTTTAATAATACTTAAATATTAATTAAAACCTCTATATATTATTTATTTTTGATAATTATTAATTATAAAAATTTTAAATTATAAGGATGTATCTTCAAAATTTCTTAAAATTACATATACAAAACTTGTTTGTATATGTCAAAATGTTACAAAACGTTAAACAATTTGACAGAATATTCTTTGCTCAATCCTTAAGCCACTGTCATTTGGTGTTCACACCAAATTTCAAGCCCTTCAAAAGTTATTGCAATTTAAAATTTTTGTAATTTTATACGTGATCTTATGGAGATTCACTAAAATAATAAGTTAAACACGTTACAAATATACAAAAAAGAGCTATCAAGCATTTCAACTTTCAGATTAACTGTAACTTAAGTTAACTGTTGTAACTTAAATTGTTTGGCACCAATTTTGCACAGTATTGTCAGTACTTCCGATACATCCTTAAATAAAGACAAAGGACCAACCCATACAGATCTTCATGTTCTACATTCTACAAAATTCTACAAAACTAAAACTGTTGCACGTCATCGATGACGCTATTGAAGAACAGCAGAAATACTACTACATAAATTAAATAATAAAATAATCCAATGGAATATATTTAATAAATTTCAAATTTAGCGGCTGTATTCGGTTGGCAGCATATGCGATGTTGTCGAGTTTCACATATTTCTTGTTGATAATTATTAACACGTTTGGAGGTTCTCCCATATATAGATAATTCAGTATGTACTATTTGAATGCTTATTTTAATTTTTTACCTTTGGATCGAAAACAGTTCGTTTAAGAAGTACCACAGTGTTATAATTGTCAGAGTAGCGCCTGCAAAATGCCAAATCAGTTAAATAGTCATTGTCAAGAGTTAGTCGCATCTCTGATGCACTATTTTGAACAAGAACGAGACACTAATGGTCCATTGTTACCCTTTCCGGTTGAGTGGTATGTTCAAGTTAATTGCTAATACTTGGATATGTTTAGTTTATCATATTTTTTAACAGCAGCCTTAAGGTTGAGTATGTCCACTGTTAGTACTGTTTGACAAAAGGTGAAAAACAATAATGTTTTAAAATCGACTAGGAAGCGTAGTTCTACTATAGGGGTTACCAATACTGAAGCTTTGGTTCCAAGTTCTAATCATGACACCATTTATATTATGTATGCACACTGTAAGTATTTGTACTAAGAATTGTAGAAAAGATTGTTCTTAATCTGATATGTAGTTTATACGTAGATATTCACAGTTTAATTCTCATTTTCAGAACAGCATGTAACTTTGAATTCCTTACATGAGCAACTGTTTGATGGATGCCGTATGGCATTATCCAACATATTGAAAGAAGTAGGTTTTAAATGGAAAAAAGATGATCCAAGACAAGGGCTTATGGAACTTCATAATGTTGCCCTAAAAGGTATACATTTTTGAGAGGTTATATGAAGGAAAGAAAAATAGCTTTGATCAAGAAAAAAAGAATCAAGCTTACAGAAAATGAAATAATGAAATGGTATGACAGAGAGCATTTACTTTATTAATTTATTAATATATTAATATATTAATAAATATAAGTGCATACATATATTTGAGTGTTTTTCCTATTTTATAAATAAATTTTAAAAGAAAATAAATATATATATATATATATATATATATATATATATATATATATATATATATATATATATATATATATATATATATATATATATATTATATATATATATCATCATCATCATCAGCCCGTATCGATCCACTGCAGGATGAAGGCCTCTTCAGCATGCTTCCAACCTTCACGGTCCTGGGCTTTCCTCTGCCACTCGGGTCCAATATACTTAACGATGTCATCAGTCCATCGTGCTTTCGGTCTTCTTCGCGGACGTTTGCGATCAAGCGGTATCCACTCCAGGATTGCCTTGGTCCATCTGTCGTCCCATCGCCTCGCTATATGGCCTGCCCATCTCCATTTCAACTGTTTTACTCTTCTAATGATGTCACAGACTTTTGTTTGTTCCCTGATCCATGCGCAGGACTTTCTGTCTCGTCTTGTAATGCCAAGCATACATCTTTCCATTCCCCTCTGTGCCACCCGAAGTTTTTGAATTGATTGCGATGTGAGTGTCCAGGTTTCACTTCCGTCTGTCATAACGGGTAGAACGCACTGATCGAATACTTTTCTTTTCAGGCAAAGTGGGAGTCTGCTCTTAAACACTATGTTGAGCCTACCAAATGCCTGCCAGCCACATTTAACACGCCGTTCCACCTCCCGGGCGGTATTCCCCTCCATGGAAATCCTCTGCCCAAGATATACAAAGCTGTCCACAATCTCTAAATCCCTTCCTAAAACTGAAATTCTTCTGTCCTGAGCGAAGTTATTGAACATAACCTGACTCTTTTTCAGGTTTATTTTCAAGCCAAATGGTTCGCCAGCCCTTTGCAGTTCTTATATGCGTCTTTGCAGCTCCTCTGGGTCTTGTGAAATGAGAATAATATCATCTGCAAATCTAAGATGGTTTAAGTTTGCACCATTGATCTTTACCCCATCCTGTTCCCAATCCAGTTTACGGAATACTTCTTCAAGGCCAGCCGATAAAAGAATAGGCGATATTGCATCACCCTGCCGTACACCTCGTTCTATATTAATTCCCACTTCAAGATCATCAAGGTGAATTGTGGCTGTAGCTCCATCATATATCGATTCTAATAGGTTTACATAGGCTCTCTCTACACCTTGGCTAAGCAGTGCATCCATTATCGCATGCTTTGAGATGGAATCAAATGCTTTTTCGTAGTCGATAAAAGCCAAGCACAGTGGCATGGTGTATTCGTTGTGCCTTTCTATGACCTGCTGTACAACCTGGATGTGATCCATTGTACTGAATCCACTTCTGAATCCTGCTTGTTCTCTTGGTTGTGCGTCATTCAGTTTTTTTAATATTCTTTTAGAAATTATCTTAGTGAAAACTTTGTACATCACTGATAGGAGGCTTATTGGACGGTAGTTCTTTAAATCTTCCTGTGCTCCTTTTTTATGTAAAAGGATCACTTCTGCATTTTTCCATAAGTCAGGTACTTTTTGTTCTTTGAGGCATTTTGAGTATAATTTTGCCAGTGTTTTATGTAACGTCCGACCACCAGCTTTTAGCATTTCGACAGTTACACTATCCTTTCCTGGAGCCTTGCCGTTCTTCATCAATTCTATAGCATTTGTTACTTCCTCCACTAGGATATCTGGTATTATATATTATTCTTCCGTGGGTATTGCTGTCCCTGACTGGCTCTGATCTTCATATAACTGGGAATAAAACCTTCTGACAATCTCTAACATTTGGGTACGCGTCCTGCACACTGTGCCATCCTCACGCTTTAAAGCGTATATTTGCGTTCTTTTGTTTCTCAGCTTCTGTTTAGCTTTGTTAATTCCTTTGTTTTCTTCCAGGATTTTTTGCACTAGCTGCATATTGAATCGGCGCGTGTCCTCTCTGATACGTTTTCTTATAGTTTTGCAGAGCTCAGTGTACTCGACCCTGCCAAAAGGACTACCTGCATTTCTCATTGCTCGCCGTTTCTTCATTAAATCAATGGTTTCACTGGAGATTTTTGTTTGTTTGAGACATTTTTCCTCTGGTGCTATTGAAGCAGCCGTTTGAAGTACATTGTTGGCGATTTCTTCATATTGAACTGATATTTCCACCTCCTCTGGATCTTGTAACGCAGCAAACCGGTTTGACAAAGCAATCTCAAAATCGCTTCCTCTCTCCAGCAGTTTTCCAGAATCCACCTTGCCCTTCTTTGATCTTACCATTTTTTCGCACTCTTTTCGACAGTCAATCCGAACCCTTGGTCGTACAATTCGGTGGTCACTTCCAACATTAAAATTGTTAAGGACAGTACAATTGGTAAATATTGTTTTATCGTTGGTCATGATGTAGTCAATTTCGCTTGTGAGCCCAGATGGACTTTTCCATGTCCATTTTCTGCTGATATTTTTCTTATAGAATGAATTCATAATATATAGTTCTTGTCCTTCAGCAAAATCAACTAATCTGTCACCTCTATTGTCTCGCTCACCAGTTCCATATGGGCCAGTTGCATTTTCGTCTGTTCTTGTTGTTCCAATTCTGGCATTAAAATCACCCATCAGGATTTTGTACCTACATTTCTCCTTGTATAAAAGCTGGACCACATCATCATAAAATTCCTCAATTTCCTCATCTTTATGGCTTATAGTTGGTGCATAAGCTTGGACGATTTGAAGCCTAAACTTTTTATTCAGCTGAATGACGCATTGGGCTAATCGGTCGGATGTACTTTCAAATTTTACCACACTGTCCTTCAGCTTTCGATTGATGAGGAATCCTATTCCGCCACATCGGCCATTTTCCGTACCTCGAGTGTAGAGTACGTGTCCACCTGGTTCCAGTTTGATTAACTCTTCACCCTTCCTTCGTGTTTCACAGAGCCCAATAATATCCCAATGTATGTTGTCAAGTTCGATTAACAGTTCTTGCAATCGGGCCTCTGTTTTCATAGTCCGTTTATTTAACGTTGCAATGTCAAAAGTCTAATGGCAGCCTGATCTAACCCGGTGATTCTTAGCACCCTCTGCCTTGGGGCAGGTCTTCCCGCTGCCGTAGGTAGTTGCCCCTTGGCCTCCGGGGAATGAGGGCCGTGTTTGAAGTTGTACTGTCATATTTCAACATACTGAAATACCATGTTGAAGGTATGGACCGTAATCTGCCACGCTGGTCCAATGCGGGTTGGCAGGTTTTGGATCATGTTAGTCTGAGGCCTCCGCCTTGACCTGTCCGCCAGGGGTAACCCTCCCCGGAGCATAGACTCCAGCTCAAAGCTTCATTGCCCTACTCAAACCCCTTTACCACGTCAAGGTCTGATCCACAAAGGGGATATATATATATATATATATATATATATATATATATATATATATATATATATATATATATATATATATATATATATATATATATATATAAATGTCTGGTAATTATATAACCTTTTTATTTTAATACCATTCAAATATTAAAAAATGGTTTTTGAACGAAGCATTTTACATATGCTGAATCTATATAGAGGTACTAAATCGACGATACTTGCAATAGTTTCAACATTTATTATAATTTTTGTTGGTATTTAGCAATTTGTATTTAATTTTTTAATTTTTTTTTAATTTTTTTTAAATTGTTATTAAAGTTTAAATTGTAAAAATGTTTCGCTGAAGTAAGGTTATGATGTTTAATCTCAATCTGGCAACAGGGCAGTCAAAATGTTGATCATGTGCTTAATGAGGTGCAACTGTTTTAATTTTGTTCGAGCTTTACTTGATTCACAGATGAGTAATTTTATTCGCATCAACCAATTTGATACTCTACACTGAACTAGTTTTAGTTGTAAATTCTAAACAAAATAGGTTAAGCTTTTGTTTTAATCACCGCCTGATGATGCTAACTTGGCAGGCATAGCACTCGTCGGGTAATTTTGATGCGTTTTGATGTGTGTCGAAAATATCAAATATTTTTCTTTGTTTTTAAATAGACTGAATTTGCCAACAAAAGCTTTTACGCACTTAATAGATGGACCAGTCTCTGTAATTTTCGTTTTTTATACTAGACAATGATGAATTTCTAAACTTAAATTTACCGAAACATTTAAATAATTTGCTGTTAGAGGATCAAATTTTACAAAAATATTCACGACCTTGCATGATATTGCCTAATTTGGAAATATTTCTTAATCGTTGATTCCCCTAATCAGTATCAATGTTAAATTTAATAAGATGAACGTACTAAGAGAGAAAATTAATTTATTTATTTACTCAACATCGTAAAATATGTTTTATTTTTTTGAATCTGACCTTGAAATTAATCGAAAAATTTTCATAATTTTATTCAAACTAGTCAAATCAAACAATTTTTAATGTTTGCTATCTTGTCAGATGAATTATGTTCGTATCATTTCAGAGTCGTTGCCGTAACGTCCTTGACATTTATTTGAAAAATGTCTAATATATTGAGTTGTCCAGGAATAATTGCGAGTGTTTATAAGATAATCTCATGATCCCAAAAAATTCAAAACAAAGTATTAAATGTACTGTCACACATCATTTCAATCGAACTTATTACCACTAGTATAACAATGTACTGAGGAATAAAAAATGCAACTGAAAAATAGTTTTCTTCTTCTGTCTGTGGTGCCTGATAGTGAGCCTTAAGCTCCTTCAACCTTCGCCTCCAACTGGATCGATCTTCAACAGCCTCTTGCTAATTTTTAATGTGCAGTAATTCTTCGGAATCTTTCCTTACCTTGTCCTTCCCATTGTCTTTGCTCTACCTCTGCCTTTTTCTGTAACCCCCTATTTGCTCCTCCAGGATTTTCCATGGAATTGGGTTTTCTGGTATTTCCACAATATAGCGCACACCTGAGTCACTGAACTCTCGCATGGTCTACAATATCCAGATTTTTGTACAATTGCTTAAGCTCGAAGTTATACCTGATTCTCCAAATTCCATTTTCATTCCCCAACAAGTCTCCTGAGTCCTCTTCTTTCAAATACTGCATACATATCTTCTATTTTTCTTCGTTTAAAGTTGCTGATAGCCAGGGCAATCGTTAATAGCAAGTTCGACAAATGTTATCTTGTATTTGTTTTCTTCATTATAAATTCGGCGATCTCGCTGACAAGTCTAATATAATAAGTCGCAATCAAAGAGTCTTTTTAAAAATCTGCACTGTTTAACGAGCTGTATGTAGTCTGACATTGTCGTCGAGGTAGGTCTAAACTTACTACTTTTAAAGCATATAGTTTCTCATAACAAAGCTCCTGAAAATGATAGCTATATGGCGTTCTAATCTTTTTTATCTTCTTCTCTCTATGCAGCTACAGCCCATCAGTGAACCTTGAGCTCGTTTAACCTTCACCTATTTCTTCTGCAGCTACCTCTCTTCCTATTACCAACTATTTGTTCCTCCATGACTGCTTTTGGTATATGGCTTTCTGGCACTCTAGCCACATGTGTCATCTCCTTGAGTCAATGTACCCTCACATTTAATAAAATCCAGATCTATGTATAATTGCTTGAGTTCGAACTTATACATGATCAAATATGCACTGAACTTATACCTTATAATTGATCTAATTTCTATTATCATTCAGAACAGCAACAATTTTTCTTTCAAATATTGCAAGTATCTCTTCTGTTTTCTTTGTAAGAGTTCACTTCTTCGTATGTTTTTTTGAACGGCTAGTATTTTGCAAAGAGAGGGGTGACAACCTCTCCGCTGCCAACGGACAGCCCAGGTTGGCACCGTAGATATCGGAGCATAGTGTATTTGTGGTCGAGCAGTTTTTGGAAACAGTGATTCTGTAGTTACCGTGCAACGGAATTTTCCGTCGACAGAACGCCGAGGGCCAATTCCAGATTGAAACACGATGCTCTAATGGGTAGAAGTATTTTGAACTACATGATCTGCAATGAAAAAAAAACCACCTGGTCTTCCCCGTGCCGTTCGGACATCAGACAATATTGAAACAATCAGAAAAGCGGTTCTTGCTAGTACTCAGCGTTCCATTAGGTGACAAGTTTCAGCTCTGGGTATGTTCTGTCGATCGCTATAACGCATTCTGCATGACAATTTGAAATTTCATCCCTATAAAATAATGATTGTGCAACAGCTGACCGAAAGAGAATTTTACACAGCGCAGAGAGTTGTGTAAGAATGCATGACATTTTTGTTGATGACCATGATGTCGTGATAATGATGAGCAGAAACTGACAGTTGCTATTCGTTAAGAGCTCGTAAGAGTTGTAGAAGAAATAATTTTGCGAGTGATGCATGACTTTTAAGAGAGATTGTAAATGTGTAACAACATTTGACTGACATTATTTTTCACCATTAATTTAAAAGTGCATTATTATTACCTCCTTTAGCTGAAAATAAACAAAGTTATGCTTAGATGAAAAACATGCATTTCCTCGTATTCCTTTAAATAAGTTTAAATCGTGTATTCTACTATTGATGTCTTTTTTTATTATATTTATGGATGTTAAGGTTTTAGAAACAAATGTGAAAATCATAGGATATACCAAGTTGAGGGAGAATTGTTTATAACAATATTTATATATATATATATATATATATATATATATATATATATATATATATATATATATATATATATATATATATGTTACATCTAATCTTTTCACGGATGGTAGACTATGTTTCTAAATGATTCCGGGTGTCGATCCGTTGATTCTATGAAGAGTCACGACGTTTCGTCAAAATCTCATTTGCCATTTTCAAGTGTTGTCCGCTTCGACTGAAGAGTCCAAATGTTGAACACTTGAAAATGCCAAATGAGATTTTGGCGAAACGTTGTGACTCTTCACAGAATCAACGGATCGACACCCGGAATGATTTATCCGAATGGTTTATCTAAAGAGGAATGTTTGCAATGGTTGTATGTTTAATTTAGTGCTGCACTACCATCATTGGACTATCTATGGAGGTTTTTAAGAAATTTTACACTCGAACAGTTACCAGCTATAAGGTACCAGTTATACCAGTTTCCTGTCACAAGTAGACCTATTAAAGGCTCTAGAATAATATTTTTGTTTGTGTTTGTTTTAGAGTAATATACGTTATTCACAATATACTTTCACAAAGATTGTGATTGAGTCCACATAAACTAATGAAACTAAATATACTAGCGTATTTAAGTTAAGACAGAAGAGCTATTTTGAATACCTCTTAAATTTTGTCGTTCTAGAATATACAGTTTTCTCACATCTCAACATATTGACAGCAATGCAGGAATCATTTTACTACGATTAATAATCAACATAAATTATTTTATTATCCATCAAAATAAAAGACAACATTGAAACGCTGTTTCTGCATCCCCGATGGTAATGTTACTGTCGTCAAGCCATCACCAGTCGAAGACCGGCTCGAAGGATTTTGCGTAGTTGCAAAACAATTTTTGGCAAGCCTATTTATGCAAGATCGATTTAAAATTTGCTGATTGCGAATTCCGGAGCACGCGCGTACCTACTCTTGCCGAATTTGACCTTCACAGCGTTACGAAATCGTAAAGGTAACTCATAGTAATTTTTAGTGTAAACCATTATTGATAAATATCTCTGTGTATGCATCGTATTTGGCGTATGGCATAGGTCAAGTTTTGTTTGAATAACACCTGAAAATATCAATCAACAATGTTCGTAAATATTTTTCTCTTCCTGAGACAATTTGACGCCTTTATTATATTTTTGAAATTTTTGTTTACTTATATTGTTTATGGATAATAGAAGTAATGTTATTAATAGTTTATAATTTGTATTGAGCACTTTGATAACTCTTATAGTTTATTTGAATTTTTCAGTTTGGGGCGCTATCACCTGAGGCTATGGTATATAACAGAGAGCTAATTAGCAAATTTGAGTATAGTATACTAAATATTGTATAGCTCATAAGGTATATAAGGTACACTTCTATCATAAGGTGCACTTTTATCCATATATATAGTAAGGTGTCCTTTATTTCCCAAATTTACTTTTTTCATTTGGGTATCTCCTAAATCATTTCTTTATAGCCTAAAAACAATTAAAACAAAAACAATCTTTTCCGATGCCGTTCATTCCTGCCTAAATGACAAGACTTTTTCCATTTATTTAACAGGGGATTTTTACACTTCTTAGATATTAATTATTTTCTCGCTTATTATATTGATTATCTTGCTAGATATTCTTGATCCTGCTTCTGTTGTGATCATTTTAAATGGACAAATTTTTATATTGGACTCAAAAATTTATTTTATAAGTTTTCTGAAGGTAAAGATTTATTTATACCGTTCTTTCCCAATAATTTTCTAATATTTTCAAATATAATGACTACTCGATACTTTTTATTCTTTTAAATGTTGTATATTTCATTTTGCGCTCTCATTAGTAATTAAAAATAGATTTTAAATATGAAAAAACTAATATTCTATCTTAATTTAAGTATTATATCATACTACCATCTGTTAGTTAAATGTAAAAGTTTTACAAATATAAAACTATCGATAAATATTCATCCGAAGCGGTAGTAAACAAATTTACAAATCATTTATGGTATTTAAGGCTGGAGGTAGTTGCACTCTCATTTTTTAACTCAAATATATTACTACAAATCAAACGGAAAATGATCAAAACCTAGAAATCAGACAAGTACACAATAAATAATAACAATGACAATGAAAAATTTACAAATGAAAACATTGATACTTTGTAAGTTACAATAACTTTAGACTTTTTCAAGAGATTTAGCATCAATGCAAACTTTTTAAAACACGGTGCTAAAACACGGTCCGAAAATAATGATTATTTAGAAGGCTTAAACATTATTAATAGTATGAATGTTATTAATGATGTAGCAGCTAGAGCTATATAGTTGACGCAAGAATACATCAATGTCCTGATTAAAGATGAAAACCAAAAACAATATCTTTTCAGGTGATATTAATATTATATTTCAATAGTTAAAATGTATTTCTTTTGTAATTATCAAATAAAAAGTGTTTCTATGAATTAGTAGTTGTAAACAAACAATAAACTATAATAAAATAAAATGAAATAAAAACTTCTTTAAAATTTTGATAATTAACGCTATAGTACTTATAATATAATTCAGATACAGTATCAATTTGTTCGTATTTAAAATCTTTTGTAATTACTATAGAGTGCAAAATTAAATTATAGGGAAAGACGGTAGAAATAAATTTAACCTTTGGAAAATTTATAAAATAAATGTTTGACTTCAATATAAAAATTTGTCCATCTAAAATCAGAATCAAGAATATTTTGTTTATTAAAAAAATGATTATCTAAAAAGTGCAAAAATATCACGTTAAATGAATGGGAAGAGTATTGAAATTTAGGCAGGGTTAACGTCATCGGAAAGTTATTTGTTTTTATAATTGACTTTTAGACTATAAAGAAATGATTTAGAGGATACCCAAGTGAAAAAAGTTAATTAGGGAAATAACGGACATCTTAATGTATGGTCATATGGATGAAAGTGCATATGCTTTTATTCTAAATAAAATCAGACGTTACCAGGGATGCAATTAGTGCAGAAAATAAAGAAAAATATTGTAAATAGTTTAATCTAAAGCATGGAATATAGCCCAGATTATAGATTAAGAGTAGATGAATAGGTAAACGTTTTAAGGGGAGAAGGTGTTTAAAGATAAATGGGAAGGGCTATATCAAAGCAAAGTAGAACCAGGTACGGAGGAATTCAAAACAAGATCTGGAGTAATAAGGGGACAAAATAGACGGAAGGTCTCTTGAAGAACCATGTCTTTGCGCAAGCGCTGACAGCGAGGAGCACTCTAACAAGACACAGGAACACCATATCAGATATATACTAAAGGAAGATCACCACTTATTAGGTGACAATGTGAGAAGTGTCAGTATCCGATTCTAAACCTGTTCCACTTTACCAAATGTGGAGGGGGGGGGGGGCGGTTTCTTAAGATTTGGACGACATTCGAAGAATTTGTGCTATATATATATATATATATATATATATATATATATAATATTTAGTATCCCGGTGATGGAAAAGGGGTAAGATAGGAAAGTCTTCTGTTAGGATCATATTTGTGCTCTTCATTACCCAATATATCTGTATGGTCAGGGATCCAAAGGGATTTTATTACCAACCCCCGAAATTGAGCTTCCTGGATGAGGGGGAGAATGTTCACAACCAGAAGGCGAGGATAGCTAAGTTTTCTTGTTACTACTGTAAAACAAAAATTTGCATATTAATGGAAAATACAAGGTGCGTCTCACCGAAAACAGGACTTTTTAAACATTGACATTTCTAGCGGCTTCATCTTTTGACGGGGGTTACCGTTGGAATGGCGCACTCTGCACTCACGTTCTGACATAATTGTTTGAACTTCGGATCATTAGAAACTAAGTTATCGCGCTTAAAGTGTCAGTACATTTATACCATGGGTCGAAAAATAAACATCTAACGAAGAGCGAATATTAAGTTTTGTTTTAAACTTGGTAAAACATTCACCGAAACGTTACAGTTAATGAAACAAGTGTATGGTGAGGATTGTTTATCCCGTGGTAGAGTCCACAAGTGGTTTAAATGATTTAAAGAAGGTTGTGAGGACATCAAGCACGACGAACATACTAGTCCGAAAAATTCCGTTGCAAAACACTGAAATTTTATGTGAATTTACAAAAAATCAGTCAAAATTCTCATTGCGATACATAGAAATGCCATTTAACATGTTATTTCAATTCAATTGAAGATGATTCAGTTTATCAATTGGGACTTCGGAAGGTCTGTGCACGCTTTGTTCTCCATAAATTGACTGACGACCAAAAACTGCTCCCAATCCAACATTGCAAGGACTTGATTAAAAAGTCGAAAAAGGACGAACATTTCAAGTACAATATTGTTACTAGTGATCAGAAGTGGTGTGTTCAATATTATCCAGAAACCAAAGCGTCAAAGTGTCGAATGAAAGCACACGAGAGAGCCAAATACGAAGAAAAGCCGTATGGAGAAGTCAAAAATCAAAACAATGCTGATTTTGTTCTACCATTTGGAGGGAATTGTACAAGGAGTTCGTGTTATGAAGCACCTGTTGTCGCGTATTAGTTCCCTGCGACTTCTACCTCTTCGAAAAACTTTATTTGCCTATGAAAGGAAAATGTTATGCCGACATTAAAGCCACTCAAAAAGCTATCCTGAAGGACATATCTTTGGCCGAACTCAAAAATTCATTTGTCAAAGTAACTGTCTATGCAAAACGTTGTATTCACGCGCAATGAGACTATTTTGAATAAAAATAATGATTTTTGCCGAAAAAATAAATATTTGTGTTTTTTTTAAGTCCTGTTTTCTGTGAGATGCACCTTGTATGTTTTCTAGTAGTGCACAGTACGTTGAAGTTTAATAAAGATTATGGAATTTTTTTTATTCAATTACCGCTAATATACGTGATATATATTTCTTCGGTGATGTTTGTTTGATGTTATAAGTTCTATTTCTCTTGAGATTCTTATACAACTTGATATATTTGTCCATTCTGGCAGTAATAAAGTTTTTAAAGAATTAATATGTGTAAACTTGGTTTTTCCCCGTTTTTGATTCATTAAATGCCATAAGTTCTCAATAAGATTAATGTCCAGTGATTGGGAATGTATAATCCATTTTCTTCTGATAAGTGGAACAGCTATTCTTTCGTAACCCTCGACGTGTACTTTTGGTTGTTGTCTTGCTGGAGTCTGAAGATATTTCAGATACCTAATTTCAAAACGCTTTCGAAAACATTTTCTCGCAGTCTGTCCATATGCTTCCGAGACTTTAAATCTTATTAATGATTTTTAAATATACAATCCCATCCCAATACATTTACCCCCTTATACTCTACTATTGCTGTCGATAAATATAATAAAATATTTATCGAGATGTTAAGATTTTAGAAACATAAGCATACGATTAAACTACAGAGGACAGTACGAAGGTAGTATTGAAAAGTTTCCAACCTTAACATGAAGATGGCACTACTCGTCAAAAATATACTGGTAATATAAATGCGCATGCGTTGAAACTTGAAATTTATAATCACATTAGATGTTCAGTTGTTGTTTAACAGTTATTTATATCAATCGATGTAAGTGTTTCTGCAAAGATGAAGAAAATCAAATATCGAGCCGTCATTATATTCTTACATTTGAAAGACAATAACATCCATCTCGGATTTAATTTGGGTAGTGTATTACCTTTCAAAGGCAAGAATTTAATGACGGCTCCATAGATAGACTATGAAATTTTTCAGATGATTTTTTCGTCATACATTTTTGGTGATCATCGGAACCAACTAAAGAAACCCTTTATCATTAAAATTGACTGATTTTCAAACATCTAACGGGAAATATATGTACTTTTCAGCGAGGTGGAGTCTTTTTTCCTGATTTTTAAACTGATGAAGGGTTTGTTCTGGGTACACCTCCCTCTATCCGAAATTATATAAATAATGTTATACAGTCCTAGGGGTGACTTTTACGTCAGAATAAGAAGCAATCATTGATTACTTTTTAATTTGAAATGAAGTCATTTTTTTCTAACATAATTTAACAATTTTCTCTAAATTCAACTTGATAGTCCTTTTGGTCATCCTCTTCTTTGTAGTCAATGTGGTCTGTTCTTTCATGTTTTTTACTATGTAATGTATAGCAGATAAATCATACTTTAAATTTTTAACAAATCTTTTTTTCAATTTTTTGTCATATATTTTTAAATTTATTAATTCTGTACCTCTCTCTAAAGGCAGCTTACGATTATTTTAAGCCATTATTATTAGAGCATTAATATTCAACACGCACTTTAAAACTAGCTATAAATAATCAGATTAATTAATTAATATTATAAGACCAGAATAGAATAGAATCAGATTAATAAATTAATGTGTTTGTTTGTGTATATAGAAATTATTTATTACCTCCAAAGCGGATCATCAAAACAAACTAATCAACTACTTGTTACTCATGAAAAATCTGTACTGTATAAACTGCTTGAAAATCGGTATATATTAATTGGAATCGCCTGTTAAATCATTTTCTAAAATTGAAACATTTTAAATCATTTTGAAGCAACTTGTTCATTTAGCACATTTTCTCCAAATACTATGTTAATAGTTACTTCTACTGCTTTTCGCCCCAATTTAAAAATTAAAACAATAAACGATAAGTGTAATATAGATTCAATTAACTTTTTAAGAAGACGATAAATATTAATATATTACTATAATATAATGCTTAGGCAAACTATTCATGTTAATTGACGCATATAGTATTGTATAATACACAAAAAACTAATTAATAAGCACCAAGCTGTAAACATTTTCAAACCCGAATTCTAGCAAAAAGCGTACGAACCTTTTTGATTACCCTATTAATATATCGATGACAAGGTAAAAATGTAAGTAAAAATTGAAGAAAACAAGCAAAAGACCAATGTACCAATGAAAATTATTGGATAAACGGATATACAGTAATTTTGAAGCAGAAAATAAAAACTATTTTGTAATTTTAATTTATATGTAGTTATATTTTTTATTGAAAAAGGATTACAAATATACTGGAAAAAAAATACAGCATCATGAAAAATATATTTTGTTGGATTAATGATACTGTTTGATAATTTTGATTTTGGAAGCTTAGGTGTTAAATATAAATCTTATCATACAATTATAAAAAATCCTGAATTACCACGTTTGATATAAAAAAAATGAATAGGTGACTATGATTATTTCAACACTCATTAATTCAGAGCTTAGTACGAATTTGATGATCTACGAGAGTAGTCTCAGAAATACTCGACCTAACAAAGAAAACACAATAAATTTGGGAAAAAGTATATTTCTTTTTCTACACTCTTTAGTCTCCTTTTAGCTCAATGCACTTTTCCAAGCGATGTTCAATAGCTTCAATTCCCTGAGTGATAGTGCCGATAGTGGGAATCGTCGAGCTCCTCAAAATAGCTTTCAACTGCAGATTCCAACTCTATATTGTTGGCAAATCTTTTACCACCGAGCCAGTTTTTTAAGTTTGAAAACAGAAAGGTTAAAACAGGGGTTAAATCTGGCGAATGGGGTGCGTGAGGAAGCTATCTGAACTTTAACTCATTGATTTTGGTCATCGCGATAACGGATGTGCAAACGGGTGCATTGTCTTGATAAAACAAAACTTTCTTTTTCGCCAAATGCAGCCGTTTTTTTCTTGATTTTATCACTCAAACGCTGCAATAATGTTTTGTCTTGCATGCCTTGCATGCAGATGGAACTGTCTTCATCTTCTTTGGGGCTGATTCTCCCTTTTCAGTCCATAGTTTTGACTATTCTTTCGTCTCAGGTATGAAGTAATGGGCCCATGTTTTATCCATGGTTATGAATCGATGTAAAAACTTAGCTTTATTCCTGTGAAACTTCGACAAACACTCGTTTGAAATATCCCCACGACGCCGTTTTCGGTGAGTGGCACCCATCTTACTCACATCTTTTTTGTGTCCAAATTTTCAGTGAATATGCGATGTACAGCACTTTTTGAAATGCCTATCATGTCTGCTAGCGCGCACACTTTCAGTCGACGGTCATCCAATATCATTTTGTGGATTTTCTTCCAATTTCTGATGTGATCACCTCATTTGGTCGACCACTGCGATCTTGTTCACTGTTTTCACTTTCACTTTTATCACTGTTCTTCTTGGCCGTTCGTACGGTCTCGTTTAAACTTTGCCGCCCAATACTTTACTGTTGTAAACGAAGGAGCAGACTCCCTCAGAGTAGATTTAGTTATAATGATAATAATTAAAACACTTGGTATTTGTTTCACAATATATTCAAGATATTCTCTAACATGTTTCGGCCTCGCGACCATTCTCAAAGAGAGTTATGTATAAACTGACTTATGTATAAACGCAAATACCAAGTGTTTTAATTATTATCATTGTTACTATGTTTCACCAAGAGCCAACCGCGCAATCAATCAAAACTAGATTTAGTTATGCTTTAATATCGGTTGGACTGAGACCTTTCAAATAAAGGTACTGTATGACATAACGATTTATAAATTCATCGAGAGCGCTCACTACTAATAACTGCCAAACAAATACTAAATAACGTAGCGCCGTCAAACTTGAAATTTATGCTTTATAAGATAGGTACTTTCTACCATAATCATTCTTCTCAAACTACAACCGCCATCTATTCGTCAGGTCGGGTACTTCTGGGACTACCCTCGTATGTCTTTTTGAGGCAAAATATCTTAGGCTGGGTATAGACATGTTTCAAGTGGGTTTAAAATTGCTGACAGCTGGGAAAATTGCTCAAAACTTTCTATACTATCCCATACATGTTTAATCAGTCATAAATCTTGGGATCACATCGGTTAGACGAGTATCATTATCATAAATTCTTCTAAAAATTGCATAGCTTGGCAAGCCGTATGAGGTCTGGCGATATTTTATTGAAATATAAAATTTGTACGAACTTGTAGATATGATCTAACGATAGGCTGCGATATTTCGGTTCCGTAATAGGGCCGTATTAATTTTTTTCTGACGGTTACTACGGGTGACTTGCTCTCCATATCGTAATTCCTGAAGTATGATACTCTAATGCAAAAGTTAAATTTTGCTTTCCACTAGGGAAATATCTAATCTTTCTACTTTCACCATTACCACTTTTCTAGGCTTATCACTAAAGTAAATAGAACTCCATTTAATTCTAGCATGGTGCCATTCTACCTCACGCGCCTTGTACAGCGCTGTAAGATGAAGTCTCCAATAAGGACGAAAGCACGCTAGAGCAAGCAAATGTCAGTTGTACTTGTGGGATGTTTTCATATCCATTGCATCCAGCAAAAAGCCTTAAAATTCCATTAATTGCTTCCTTGGATATTTCTAAGATGACCAGAACTTTACACTTTTACATCTTTCATACTAGAGAATTTCAGAATGGAGTAAAAAGTCAGATTCTGTTCTGATGTATCGTGGTGCAATCACAATCGAAACCAGATACACTGATTACACTCTGATTAAAGGCTCATTTTTGCGTGGAAAAACCATCGTTCACACAGAAGAAAAGTTGAAAAATATTATGCGAACTCTGCTGCTTCACATTTTATGGTTTATCAATGGATTAATTGGTTTCGACGTGGTCGAACCAGAACACGTGACGTTCTGCGCTCGAGACGTCCCGAAGAGGTTACTACTGAGGAAATGGGCAACAAAATCCATTACATCCTATTGGCACATCACAGAGTGAAGGTTAGAGAGATTGCTGGGATGATTGGACGAACGCGTATATAAGGAGGTACATCCTACATGAACATGAATGCCGACTTCTCGTCGGATGGCTTATAAATGGAGTTTTTTGACTTCTTTGGACTGCGTCTGGATTGCGTCCATTTATAAGCCATCCGACGAAAAGTCGGCGAAAATATGGGTTGTTTGATTGTAGAGAGGGACTTCTTATTCTTGGCGAGAGAGCATATGTCGGTACCCTGATGAGTCTAACCACCAACAGACTAAACATGTGCCCTCCAATGTAAGGGATGGGTGGGGCTTCCTTCCAGTCAAGCAACTAACCATTGCTCATTATGGCGGAGACGCAGGTTGTTGTGCGTTCCACATGAGATTGTGGAACCCAACGGTCGGGGGTGTATAACTCCTGACCACTGTTGTCTCGTTGGACACAGTCCAAAGAAGTCAAAAAACTCCATTTATAAGCCATCCGACGAGAAGTCGGAATAGAATATATATATTCAGTCGAGAATATATATATATATATATATATATATATATATATATATATATATATATATATATATATATATATATATATATATATATTATAACCATACATATAGAAATATATAAGCTCAGTTTGAAGGGGTTTCTGCAGCGATTCGTCCCCGGATGGTAAAACTTGACCTCATCACTGCACTTAAGAGACGGAAAAACCGCCAAGACAGTTGATTTTACCCGATGAGAGTGCCGTGAAGAAGCTTCCAAGTCACAGTTTTCTGGCATTGCAAGGCATTACTTCATTGACTATTCGCAAAAGACAAAGATCACAGGAGAGTATTATGCAGCATTATTGGTCACTTTTCATGAAGGGTTGATAAAAAAACGCTCTCATTTGGCGAAGAAAAAGCTTCACCACGATAGTGTACCCACTCATTCGTCCGCTGTTGCAGCATCGAAATTGGTCACTTTGCAGTACGAATTGATACCATATCTGCTCTGTTCTCGGGACATGGCCCGTCCTTTCTCGTTCCAAGCAGGCAAAAATTACTAATTGTACACAGAATTTTTAAAAACTAATTATTCACAGAATCGCTACAACAAATGCTATGCTACAAATATTTCGCTATAGCTTCTCAAGCCAAGTACAATTAGTCTGCTATCTAATATGACATGATTTATTTGGTTTACTGTATCACCATCAGTTGAGACACATGTTCCTTTCTAGATGTTTTTGCGTAAGAACTTGGTACTCATTACCCTAAGGTCCTTACTTACAGCGAACCGTATTACTATTTTCCCATTGTTATTTGTGTTATAATGTATTTGCCTACTAACAGGGTATATTCCGATTCATTTCCAATTTGGGCATTAAAGTTTCCTAGAACTGTCTTAATGTCATTTCTGGGGCTTTGTTTATCTGGGTTTCCAGCATATAGAATTATTCCTTCTCTTCCTCTGTTTTAAATGTATAGAGAAGATTGATAGATTTGGAAATGTTTCCCGCATTCTTATATAACAGATTCTCTCACTCACTGGTTTAAAACCTAATAAACTTGACTCAAATTTTTATTTTATAATCATCGCACTCCCAAATCTGTTGTTCCTGTCCGGTCCGCTGTAATGTTCATATTTCGTTACCGGGTCTGTTTATAGTTAATCAATTCAATCCGAGGCTGAGTTAAATCTTATTAGACTGTGGACTTTTTTTTTGTGGACAAAATTTTATTCTGTATGCGGATATCACGATATGCTTCATATTTACGGAGGAGCAACCAGATTTGAAATAAACCAAGACATTTTCAATGTGTTATATGTCATAGACTCAAATGGTGGACATTTTGAACATTTAGTTTAAAAAAATAATTAATCATGTATTTCTTGATGTGACTTGAATCGTTTAAAATGGTGTAACAAATTAGTGCTAGTAATTTCATCTTGGACATTAAATGATAATAAGGTGTAAATTTTCCTTTTTTGTATCAAAACAAACCAAATTTAGTCTGAAACGTATGGAATAAACTGATATAAAATATTACATTTTATTTTCAAATAAACCAACAAAAAAACATAATTGGCAATGTCGTCAATTGTTAGGTAAATTTTGTAAAATAAAATAAAGTTGACTTATTCTCCGCGGAAATGAATATATAGATTTGTGTGTATCCATTTCCGCAATTATAGACATTAATAGAAGTGATAGATTAATTTAACGAAAAGGTTTTGGCGGAACGCAAAGGGCAATTTCAAAGCCTGTATGACCAGAACATTCCATATTGTTCATCGATATGTCTTCATGTCCTAGAAGAGAAGAAGGTAACATTAGTAGAAACTCAACATTATTTGAACAATGTTACATGATTTAGCGGAAATGCAAACGCATTTCCGTGTTGACCCGCATTGAATATTGCTTAGATGAATTATATCATAGAATACATTTTTAAATAAACGCAAGCAATGTGTAGAAATTTATAGATCATCCAAATAGTTAAGTTACTCAAATTTTATGGTACAGAAATAAAATATTGAAATGTCATTGCACACACCGTTATTATTGTTACAATGAAAACATACCGGTTACTTCGAAACGAATTTTTTTTGGTCTTATCCAAAAACATTCCATTTAACTTCGGATTGGCTTTAGAAATTTCCAATTTATTTTGTCGTTTTTTATTCTGGTATAAAAGATTTAAACAGATTTTTAAAGCAATAAAAAATTACATTTCTCAGGAATATTAAGCACATCAGCGTATATTTTTATATTAACACTTTCTCAAAACGTGCTGAGTGGTGACATCAGCTCACGAGATTGCATTTTAAGAAACGCATTATTCTAAGTCAGTCAGTTGTGGGTGATTCTTCGAAGTTGACATCATTTTTATGCTTTTAGAAATATGATTTCAAGAGGATATTGTTCCATTTTGATTATATATCAATCAAACTTTGCAAAGATTTTTGAATGAAAAAAATATATCGTTTGTTATTCAGAATACCGTATATAATAAGGCTGTTCAATAAGAACGTCCGAATATCAAAATGAGGCATAATGATAACTATGTAATAATATGGTAATTTTTAATATTGAAAAATGACATTATATTTTCAAAATATAATCGTTCGTATGTTCCTCTCGGCTTCGTCTAGTGGAATTCATTCTGGAGACTAAATTTTCTTTTATTCTCTCACATATATAGCGTGATATATTTCAAGGTCAGGATTTGTTCGAGGTTTATTTCTCTAAATCACAGATTTAATAGAATCCGACAAAAAATAATCCATGATATTACAATTTTGTAAAATAACTGGTCCAGGAAACTTTTCTTGCAATAAACCGATTGTTGGGCAAGATGTGTGACAAGTCGCTTGGCCTTGTTGAAAGAAAGCATTGCTTATATAAACATTTATCAGTTCAGGCCAAAGATATTCTCTTAACATATTCCTATAGCGTTCACCACTAACACTAACATCGTATTCAACAAAAATTAGGAACTAGGAATTGAATTAATTGAAGGAAGAAAGGATGATAGGACAGCTCAAAAACCGCACCAAACATTGGCTTTCTGAGGATGAAGAGGTAATTCCAGAGTCACTTGATGGAACTCATTAAGCCAGAAGTGCATTTCGTCGGAAAATATTGTTTCTCCACAAATGGGGGGTCGTCTTCCAACTTCCAATTTCTACGCTCGTTTAAATCGTGTATCAATCATGGTAACACATTTTATCACATCGTATTGAATACAGCAAACTGTGAGTGACATACTCACTCCTCCCCATGCAGCATTCTTAGATAACTGAAGATAAGCGAAGTAGAGCGCGGTCTAAACCTGGAGGGTGACCGTATATAACCGAATATACGGGTAAAAGAGGATTATAGATTTGGAGATCTGGAGATATATATATATGAAAAACAGAAATTTTTC
Source organism: Cosmopolites sordidus (assembly GCA_031761425.1). NCBI lineage: Eukaryota > Metazoa > Arthropoda > Insecta > Coleoptera > Curculionidae > Cosmopolites > Cosmopolites sordidus. Next base: position 94,566 of record JARFXV010001042.1, on the reverse strand, counting down.
TCCGTACTTCCACGTACCTCTGCTCGTTTCAAATCAGCCGCCGCCACCACGTCGAGACAAGTACCTCCCAGGACCGGTTTCTGACCTCACAGCCGTCGTCAGCGTATATATATATACAGCTATATATACATATAGATATATATATATATATATATATATATATATATATATATATATATATATATATATATATATACATATAGATATATATATATATATATATATATATATATATATATATATATATATATATTTATGTATATATATATATATATATATATATATATATATATATATATATATATATATATATATATATTTATGTATATATATACATATATATATATATATATATATATATATATATATATATATATATATATATATATATATATATATATATACATACATACATATATATTACTATTCACTTATAGGCCCTGGTGGACCACGCGAAGTACAGTTAGAGCCGTTTGTTGTTGTTAGCCTTCCTTTGCGCCCATACTGATTTCGTTTCTTCACTATGCGCTTTTTTCCTTTCGTCAGTTCCGTTCCGTTCTTTCTACATTTTTCTCCCTCGCCAACGTCCCAAACGTTAATCTTGTGTCTGAAACAGTTTCTATTCTGAATTTCACCTTGTGTAACATTTGCTGATCTTAGATCCTCTTTAATTGCGGCAATCCATTTAATTATTTCTATTTTAGCTCTACTCCTATTTTCATAAAATTCAACTATTTGTCTAGTTAGCCTACTCGGATTCATCCGTTTTATGTGAAAAACTTAAGTCTTTTTTTTCTCATATCGCAATGTATATCTGTGTATTGTTTGTCTGTGAAGTCGGAATGTTGAGCTATTTATTTGTTTGGGGCCTAAGATTTTTCTTATGATTTTTCTTTCTTTCTTGTCACTCTCCTCGATGTCATTATTTTCTATTCAAAATAAGCGTTTTTGTGCCATTTAGAAATTCTGGCTTAATAACTGTGTCGGAGTGTCTCAATTTTGTGTTTTTAGATATGCATTTTTTGTTATAAATATTTTGTGTAAGTCTTAATGAAGGTACCATTTTTGACATCTACCCTTATTGGCCGCTTTTTCCAACTCGTTTTCCATGATTATTTCACCCCACTATTTAAATTGAGAAACTCATCTGATGTTACCATATTTTTTTTTAAATGGTGTTCTTAGTCTGTTACAGGTCATGTATTGTATCTTTTCAAAGGAAATTTGAAGTTCTACCTTTTCTGTTGTTTCAGTTTTCTGTTGTTGTTTGTTAAATAAGATTGGCAAGAGTCCAGCCCCTTGCCTCACACCAGTTTTAATTTCAAAAGGCTCTGAGATGTCACACATGAATTTAACTTTTTACCTTGTGTTAGTTAGTGTTGCCTTAATAATTGCCAGTGTTTTTACTGTCCCTCTGCCTAGAAGACATTGAGATAGAATTTTGTATATATATATATATATATATATATATATATATATATATATATATATATATATATATATATATATATATATATCTATATATATATATATATATATATATATATATATATATATATATATATATATATATATATATATATACATATATACATGAGAATTTTGTGAGTTGGTTGATACGCAGGTTGTTATGTTCCACATAGAGAGAGTTTGTGGAAGCCAACGGTTGGGTGTATGATGACACTTAGCTACTGTTGTCTCATTGGTCATATTCCAAGGAAATCTGATACTGCATATGTATATATATATATATATATATATATATATATATATATATATATATATATATATATATATATATATATATATATATAATCAACAACTTTGTTCCTGCCGTTAATTTTTTTAAATTCAAGCGTTTATTGTAAATAACTGGTTAAACATTTATGATTCAAAGTAAAGTCCATCGTTGGCCACTACTTTCTCCCATCTTTTAAGCACCCTTCGAATCCCGCGTATGCCATCGGTCGAAACAGGTGATAGTCAGAGGGAGCAATGTCTTGAGAATTCGGCGGGTGGGGTAGAACTACCCATTTCAACGTTTCCAAGCATGTTTTGACCACTGTCGTAACATGGGGCCCATTAAATACAGAACATGACCTTTGAGCCGTGAATATTCGGTTAGACCATCGGCGTGGAAACGTAGCCTGGATACCCCCATAATTTTCGACGCTTGGGGTCATCGTAATAATAATGAAGTGCAGAAATCCATTCAATTTTTGCTTTTCAAACAACTGTTCGCAGCAAACAAACGGCGTTCATCATCTCTCGGTTTCAAGTTATATGGCACCCAATATCTTTGCTTGGGTCTTTCTCAGATCTTTGAGGCTTTTTGGAATCGCTTGTTGAGTCACTCCCGATGATATTGCCAACTCTTCTTGACTTTGACACGAGTCTTCATTAAGCAATGCCTATAATTCTTCATCTTCCGTTATGTCTTTTTCTTCCACCGTTATGCCGGTCTTCGACATCCGCTCTTGAAGCGTTGGAATCACTCACAAAGCGTTTTTTCACTCATAGCGACCTCGCCATAAGTGTTTGAGAGCATTTGATGACCCTCAGCCGCAGATTTCTTCATATTAAAGAAATAAATTAACACCTCCTGCAAATGACGAGTATTTGGCTTATAAACTGACATTTTTAATCGCGAATAACTTTATGATGTAAACACAAATCGACTACTGGTGCTATGAGGTTACGTCTACAAGATGCCCAATCTATAGTCCTCTTTTACCCGTAGGTATCGAATATCTATCATCTATCCAAAGGTAATATAACACAGACAATTGCGGACATAAGACCCCAATTGCCTGTAAAAGTGATCGGAAACTGGATAGTTTGAAGACTCGATAATCAGGAGTATCAAATGAAAATTTTTCATTTCTAGGTAAAATAACGATGTTATTTCTTTTGTTGTTGTTCCTAACAAACAGTTGGCGCTAAATTTGGCGTCGGTATATCTACAAATTCGGATATCAAGAAAAAGAAAAATTATATATAAGTTTTTTTTTCGTTGTTTTTTAATCTAACTATAACAAACCATTTTTTTCTAGATTAATCTAGAAATGGGACTCGGGGCTGGGAACTAGAAAAACTCTGAAAGAATCCGAATTTTTAAAAATGGAGAAACTCCTCTATGGATGGTTTTTAAAACAAAGAAGCAGACATGCGCCCATTTCCTATGAAATTTTGTCTTATAAAGCGAAACAATTATATTTCCAGTGCTACGAAAATGACAAGTTTTAATACCAGCAGAGGTTGGCTATTAAATTTTAAAAAACAATACGGATGTAGAACCTTGAAGATTTGCGGTGAAAACATGACGAATGATTCTAATGCAATTGATCAAACAAAAAATGTCCAGACTTATAGAACGAGATGATATTTTACCCAGCTAGATTTATAATGCGGATATATATCTGGTTTATCTTGGAAATTGCTTCCAGAAAAAACTGTAGTTCATTCACAAGAAACAACAGCACCAGATCGTAAAAGTAGTAAAGAAACAATTACTTTTTTATTGGGCTCCAATGCCAATGGTTCTAATAAAATGCCAATTCTCGTTATTGAAAAGCTACAAAGAATGCTTGGATGACGACTAATGTTTTTAAAGATTGGTTCCATAATGCATTTGTCAAACAGGTTAGACAAGTTTCAATGGAAAATAATCTGCCAATAAAAGCCTGTTAAGATTAATTACAGAGATGATGAACAAATTAAAACTCTTTTTTTACCTGCCAACTGCACAGCATTAATCCGACCTATGGATCAAAATGTGATACGCCTAACAAAATTTTACTACAGGAAACGTCTAATTACCCACATTTTGAGAAATGAAGAAGAAAGCCTCGTTGAATGTTAAAAAAAACTTAATTTAAAAGATGCTGTATGGCTACTACATGATGCACGGAATGATGTTTCCCGCAGTGTCTTAGAGAAGTGATGGAATAAATTAACCCTAACAATAGAATGGGATAGTGAAGATTTACGCCCACTAGCTGAAATAAAAAAAACATATTGAAGAAGAGAAAAAGCACAGGTATCTCATTTATGAGATGGTACAAGATGTTGGATATACCGAAAAACCTACAGTGAAGTTATCAACTGGCTCAACATTGATGAGAGTATAATTTCTATCAAAGACGAAGAACTAATTGAAGTTGGTGAGGTGGAAAATGAAGAAGTTGCAACAATGTTGGTAAAACACGATACAGCATATAAGAAAACAAGGGTTAGAATGGGCAGAAGAAAATAGCATACCATTAAATAAGCTATTGATCCTGAAGAAACTACGACATCAAGTTTTTTCTTTGAGCCAAAGAAAAGTTAAACAAACCAAACTTACCGATTTCTTTAGATAATCATAATTGACAAGTTATTTTACAGCAATACGTAATTATTATATAGTTTGTATTTTTAATATCCATATATACATAATATGTGATATATGAATAGCTTTTATATTTGTCATATAAATACTTAGCAATTAGCAAATAGTATTCAGTTTGTATGTGTTTATTTCGTTTATTAAGATTATTATTTCGTTCCGTTGTTTTATTAGTTGAAAAAATAGTCGCGGTAATTCGGATTTTCGATAATTTTTAATATACTATAAAATAATAAAATCTTATAATATTTAAGAGTTAATACAGTTTTAATCTACAATATAATCTCCATTGTTATTGATAGACTTCCTATTTTCTTTTTGTTCTTTTTTCCTTTTTGTAAAATAAGGGCGAATTTAAAATAAAATAAGCTTCGAGTGCGGTTTTTGTAGCTGTAGCGGAAGGTAATTTTTTTCAAGAAGAAAATGTTCCATGAATCTGAAAAGATAGTAATCTGACGGTGCAGCGTCAGAAGAATATAGTGGATTGCGAAACCCAACTATTTAATTTTTTTAGTCTAGGAGGTTTTAAAATCAAGTCCATGTTTATATAGGATGACAGCAATACTATTCAGTGTACATTAGGATTCAGAACCTCATAATGATTAATTCCTGTAAAATTATATCCTTCAATAACACTTTTTCAGGAAGATCTGGTTTTGGAGTGGTCAAAGATGGTTGCCCTAGGTTGCTTATTTTTTCTTATGTGGATTGCTGTATACTACATTACTCAATAAGTTCGTAGGATGACATATAGATGGCGCCACTATTGACAAATCCATATTTTTAGGAAGTACTAACCTTCAAATGATACTGTCAAAATTTCATGACAATCTGACGTTTAGTTCACATGTTACAGTCGTTTTAATGACGCTACTCTTATAATATTGAAAACTATGGAAATATGTGAGTCTCGTGTGTTAATATAGCATTGCTTTTTAATGGAAAAAAATACCATTCAAGCAAAACAATGGCTTGACAAGTGTTATTCGGACTCTGCTCCATCGAAACAAATGGTAGAGAAGTGGTTTGCTTATTTTAAACGCGGCCGTACAAACAGCGATGACGCTGAACGCTCTAGCCGCCCAAATTCGGCAGTTTTTCTGGAAAACATAAAAACAGTGCACAACATAGTTTTGGCCGATCGTAAATTGAAGTTACGTGAGTTAGCTGACACTTTAAATATATCAGAAGGTAGTGTATTTGCCATATTGCATGATCATTTGTTTATAAGAAAGCTTTGTTCGATGTTGATTCCGCGTTTGCTCACAGTCGATCAAAAACAGTAACGCGTCGACTATTCAGCGCTCTGTTTGGAGCTGTTTCAGCGCAATAAAAATGATATTTTCATATGATATGTGACAATCACTACACTCAACAGTCAAATCGGCTGTCAAATGAGTGGACAGCAACTGGCTAAAGCTGCCCAAAGCGACCAACAATGCAAATATCAGCTGGTAAGGTTTTGGCATCTATATTTGGGGATGCGCAAGGTGTTTTATTCGTTGATTACCTTGACAAAAGAAGAACGATTAATAATATGCCGTTCTTGGTGCGTTTAAAGGAAGAAATTGCGGAAAAACGACCCGAAATGAAGAAGGAACAAGTGCTCTTTCATCAGGATAATCCAACATGTCACAAGTCGCTCGCAACAATGGCAAAGTTGCATGAATTGTTCTTTGAATTGCTTCCCCATCCACTGTATTCCCCGGATCGGGCTCCCAGAGACTACTGTTGTGCAGACCTAAAAAGAAACCTCCAGGGAAAGAGATTTGGCTCAAATGAAGAAGTGATTGTCGAAACTGAAGCCTATTGAGGCTGAATATAAATCGTTCTACAAAAAAGGCATTCCTGGATGGTTGATTTGGGATCAGCTTCAATTTATTCTCAAACTTAATAGGTCTTCAAGGTTTTATACCGTCGAAAAGATTGAAATTACAATTCTTAAATTTTTTTAACCCAACGCTGACATGTTCTGTTATCCATGGCCATCGTTATTTACGTATTTATATTCCTAGGCATCATATTTACTCTAGAATAATAATCAAAATTATTGGATACGTCCTAATTTAAAATAGAGCCATTATTTGTAACATAATTTATATGTTTGTTTCCGAATTCTGGGTGATAGTGCTTTTGATCGTCGTCTTCTTTTCAATTTCAATATAGCTAGTTCTTTTTTGATAATTCATTATGTAAATGTTGTTCATTATATTAATTTCATACAATTTCCTGTTATATTCCCAATTCGTGAACGTATCTCCAAAAGAAGCACTCCATATTTTTAGTCATTATTATTAGAAAATTAATTATAATAAAACTTCCATTTTATGATTGGTTAACGCGAATTACTTTTTTTTATATTTAAGTTTTTAATTATCGCTAAAGCGAATTAAATCAGCAAAACCAACTGTTATATTATTATTTTCTACGTACTTTATTACTACTATTTAAAAAACTTGATATTTTATTTTAATTATGGCATACTTTTGATAAAAATAATTTGTAGTCTGTACTGATATAATGTTATAAAATTTAAAATAAAGAAAATTGAGAAAAATCGTTTCGTTCAGACCGATTTTTTCGCTGATTGCATTTCCTCCACATATCTAGTGCTATAAATATTTTTTCTAAAGTCATAAAAATATAAAATTATATTTGTTTAACAATAAGTAATGCGCAATATAATAGCCATTCAGAAGATAAAAAACGGTATACAATTAAATTTAATTGAACGATTAAACATTGGCTTTAAAGCACCACATAAAAAAAGCGTAGGAATTAATAGTTTAACCTAACAATTAAAAAAATAAAACAATGTAAACAAATGTCAACAGGTTTCTAAATAATTTATTTTGACTTTTATCAAGAAATAAAATATTAAATATATGATGACATTCTAGTATAACTTCATATGTTATTACAGCATGTAAACTGTTTTGTTGATAAACTTAGTGAAACACAAAATATTTTTGTTTACAACCATTTCTTTCCCACAATCTCAGAAGGCATTGATCCTTCTACGGTGTTTCCTTTCAAAAAACTTTTTTTTTAATTTTCAGGTCAACGTACTGAAATTTTGCGAATTTTCTCGACACAATTCATAGGTCAGGGAACTCGACATCACTGAATCTAAGAATTAATTTGTTTAAAAATCGGTTCGAGTTTCAAATTAACAAATACCTTGGGAAACTGAACTGTACGGGTGTAAATATAATTCGCAAGCATGTTAGCGAATTTCCTATGCAAAATCCAAGAATCGCGGGCTTATGTTGTTGCTTTTCCTGTAAATAAAAGCGTAATAAGTGTAAAGTTAGCCTAGGCTTTTGATGACATCATTCACAATAATAAAAATATGCTAATTGTATCAGTAAAACCAACAGATAGTGAAAAAATATGATTGACTCTAGAGTTATATAGGATTTTAAATAAACCTCACCAAATCTATACTTTTTGTATATTTTTGTACTGTTCCTTAATATAAAATATTTTTTAATATAGAAATAACAATTGTAAGATATAAAAAAACTGGTTTACTGGAATCTGGAACATAAAATGTACATAGATTATGCTCTCAGAGATTGGATTCCATGCTTCAATTCTACAAATTTCTGAAACGGATTTTTTGTTTCAACTTTTTTAAAATGTAAGTCTACTGCATTTACTGTGAGATATAGAATAGAATTGAAAGTAGATAGTGAGAGTGTATATAGTGAGAAAATAAAGTAAACAGACAACCTTTTCTTACTGGATGCAAGTAATTTAATGTATTATGTTTAAAGAACATGCAGGGGGAATACTTACAGTGAGCGAAAAACTAGTTGAATAAGTAGAGTTATCTAATATTGAACAGAAGATTTTAATTTTTTTGGTTTTGGATAATAAATTTTTTGCGAAATAATATTTTTGCCTATGTTTAAAAACAATGGGTAAAAGTGCTTGTACCCTTTGTAGGAATAATTGCTCTTTTAGTATTATATATACAATTCAATGTGAAACTAAAAGTTGTCGATCAACACTTCGAGTGCTTTTGGTAGAATCCTCTTCAACTTCAGGATCAATGTCTTGCTAGCGCCTACATACTTGAAATTTTGGAACCATACTACCCATATTCAAAAGTCATTGAGAAACGTGTTGCCCATTGTATCATTGCCCAAAAATGCGCTTAGCCTCTTCGGAATTTTGGAGAATGTGAATATCGTGATGTTCGCGTACAACGCGTTAAATGGTACGTTTTCAATGGAACTTAAATGCACGCACTGACAAATTGAAATAATTTTGGTCGCAATGTTGATATACATTTTTTTGCAGTTGGTTTGCGACGAAGTATGCTTCTTATTCTTCCTGGATGGTAAGTTGACCCGAAGGCCCTGACTTGTAGTCTCCGATTTTTTCCGGATGTCGCGACAATGTCGTTTAGCCGGAGGGTTTATTTGCCGTTCTTTAGGCAGGATTGTGGTGACCGACGTAAGTGATCACACTGGGGCAACGGCCGTCAATGAAGCAGTCGTGGCTCTGATTAGCGAATTGTCCGAAAGGGACGCCGTCGCTAGGAATTTGTCCAGTAGTCTGGACAGGAACGTTTGAAGTTCTGGAATATCTGTCTGCCGGTGGATTTGCGCCTTCCTTACAAACCAGGGAGCGTTTACTATAGTGCGGAGCGCACGTGATTGAAAAGACTGAAGTCTTTTAATCGAGGAGGTTGGGAGGAACGGGTACCAGGCCGGATGTCCTTAAATAAGGACTGATCTGACCATGGACTTATACAGGGTTAGTTAGTTGTCGAGCGTGAGCTTACTTCTTCTGTTGCGTAAGAGGTACAGCATACGGAGCATTCCGTATGCTTTCCCGGTGGCTTTCTTGAGATGTATCCACGTGTATCCACGTAAGGGCCTTGTCAAACTCGAGTCCCAGATAATGAGCCGATTTGGTAGGGATTCCGTGTATAAGGATAAATAATAAATATTTCGGGTAAAAAAGGCAGCCTGGGTTTTGCTGAGATTGATTGCTAGTCGCCATTCGACCAGTCATCTCGAGGCTTTTGACGTCTGCCTTTGGAGACTGGATGTAATCACCCAAGGAGCGTGGGCCGACGTATAAAAAGCCGTATCATCAGAATAAAATGCAGTCTGCATGTGCGGAATCTTTGGAAAGTCCGCCATGTAGACATTGAAGATTACGGGGGCAAGAGGAAAACCTTGCGGTACTCGCGCTTCGATTCGCTGGACAGATGAAAGAGCACCATCGACGAACACATGGAAAGTGCGTCCAGTCAGAAATGATGCCAAAAGCTTGACTAGGTCGGTTGGTATACCGAGTCTGAGCATCTTGACTATGAGTCCGAGATGCTAGACTCTGTCGAATGCTTGCGAGATGTCTAGAAAGACAGCTCCCGTGTGTCGCCTTCTGTCGAACCCCTCCTGATTTCCGTCGAGAGACGAGCCGCCTAATGGACGGCTGCGTGCCCCCTCCGGAAACCAAACTGTTCGTCCGGCAGAATATTCTTATCAGCAAGAACACCGTTCAGAGCACGTAAAATTGCTCTTTCGGCGATCTTACCGAGGGCGCTAAGCAAGCTAATCGGCCTGTAGCTACTTGGCTCTTGTGGGCTTTTTCCTTTTTTGAGGATTACGATGATTTGGGCATGTTTCCATAGAGATGAAAAATGCTGGAGCCTGAAAATTGCGTCAGTCACCTGAGCAATTTGCTTGTTAGGTAACCGTTTCAGCTGCATCGGTGAGATGCGGTCGCGACCAGGAACTTTTCTGATTTTCAAACCTCGGATAATATCGTGTATTATCTTCAGCGAGACAATTTGGCTGATCAAGTAGCCGGGGTTAGGAGTTCCATTGTAAGAAAGAATTTCTTGCTTGAACTTATCAACTCTATTCCTCTTCTCTAGTGGGGGTCGAGGAGAGGTCATCTGCTTTTGGTCCGCTCCGGTGACGGCGTGAGAATCACCCGTCCTCAGGAGGGGAACCGGCGCTCTTACCTTACCGACCATGAATTTGGCTGTTTTCCAGGAATTCATCCCACTTGTCATCCCTAAACTCCTGGAGAGCCCGTTGGGACTCTCTGTTGGTTTCGGTTGCACGGAGTTCAGGGTCGCCAGTCAGGTGAAAGCGTCTGTAGAGCCGTTTTTTTATACGAATCTTCTGTTCTACCTCGAACGGGATGTCCAAGGTATTCCGAGTTGATTCTGGAGAGGTTTTAGTAGCCGTTTGCGTGGCTTCTATTATATCTTGAGTTAATTTTTCAACCGCATCTTTGAGCTGCTGAACGCTACCAATACGCGGGTTGGGTCCGCTGTCCTGCAAATGCTGCTGAAAAATACTCCAACAGATATTAGTTTTGTTTCTCGGCGGGAAGGTATCCAACTTGGTGCCGATTGTTAGCAATACCGAGTAGTGATCCGAGGTAAGCTTATGGACAACCTGGACTTCGCATTGATTCGTTAGATTCTTTATGATAAAGAAATCTGAGAAGCTGCGGTATCGGGAAGGTTCATCTGGAACAAGGAGGTTCAGTCCGTATCTTTCTGCCAAAGATAACAGGTCAGCTCCTCTCCTGTTTGTCAGGTCCAAACCCCACGATCGGTTATGGGAGCTGTAATCTCCTCCAATGATGACTGGAGCGTTGTTATTCAGGAGCCTGCCAACTTCACCTGAATCGAAGTCGTGGCAGGATCTCTAGTACCATGAGGATAGGTTTACCAGATTACCTTCCAGAGCCACCTGCGCAGACATGACTCCTGAGGAACTAAGACCCGCCAGAGGCAGCAGGTTGTGTCTGATTCCTCTCTTGACGAGAATTATCAGACCACGCCCCGCTCCACCGAGCCTGTCCTCCCTGTAACAGAAGAAATTCCTCACACCGAACCGTTCGCTCGGTTTAAGGAAGGTCTCCTGAATCAGAGCCACGTCTATGCTGTGGTCTTCCAGAAACGGCGTGAGTTCCAATTTTTTCCCGTTCAGAGAATTGCTATTTCATGTTACCACCCGTAACGAATTCTTATTATTCATTGCTGGTTTGGAACATGGCTAGTGCAGAATTTATCTGCTCTTGGACCATAGCAGCCATCTGCTGCATCATTTGCTCCAGCATTACCGTGAAGTTCGGTAACTGAATCCTTGGAGCCTCCATTCTAGAAGCGGGCTTTGGGGGGGCGACTGGCGCGGAAGGCAGGGCTTTGCTATTGTTTTGTGATCCCCAAACGAACGTTGGGGGAGGAATTTTCGGCGGGGGTTTAGATGGTGCAGTCGTCTGATTTTTCTTTCCCTCACCCTTATTCAGGGGTCTTCGGGGACAGGTTTTTGAGTTAGCCGGGTGTGGACCAGCACAGTTAGCACACTTAGCCGTAGCGTTTTTCGGCTTTTTGCATTCTTTTGAAGCGTGGTTGGCCGCACACTTCATACATTTGGGGGGCACATGGCACTTCTTTGCCGTGTGACCTGGCAGTTGTAACCCTGCGAGGTCTTCCCGTTGAATTTAATGTTTTCCACCTTTATCTTCTGGTTGACCAGGTACTTGATATTATGGATCACCTCTTCGCATTTGGGGAGGATCACATAGACTAAGGCAAGTGGTTGCCCCTTTTTGTTTTTCCACCTCTGGATTTTCGAAGGGGTGAAACCTAGCTCGACGAGCTCTTCTCGGAGTTCTTGTTCCGAAACCGTTTCCACGATGTTCCGGAGTAGTACGTGAAATTGTTTTTCACTCTTCGTGCAGCAGGTGTAAAAAGCGATGGTTTCTTTTTCAAGGAACGCCGTCAGCTTGCGGTAATCGCCGGCTGTCTTTGGCTGAACCTTCACCCCTTTTGGGCGATTCAGTGCCTTGTCCGTTCCTATTTTCTCTTTCGCAATGAAGGTCATTACCTTCATATAATGATTTTTGCTGCGAAGTACCACCGGTGGTACTTTTTCAGCCTTTGCGACCGGCGCTTTTGCTTCAGTAGCCACGTTGGCTACTGGAGTCGCTGTTGGGGTACCGCTTGGATCTGCCTCTCCGGCAGTGTTTTTCCGGGGTACTTGATTTGGTAATTGGATTTGGTGGTACTGGATCTTGGTTCTTTTCCTCCTCGGAGGATCGTCTAGTGCGTTTTGTGCGTCGCCTTTTCTTTGCCGAGCACGTTTCGAAATCCGGGTCGGACGACTCTCTGCCGATCGAGAGAATTTCGCCTTCGCTCATTTCGTTATTTATTTTGGGGGTAACGGTAACCGTTTTATTTGGGGAAAGAATACCTTTCGGAGGTTTGAGTGGCGGGAAATCGCTGTCCATCAAATTTCCCGTGTCCGATTCGATATTAATTTCAATCGGCACGTTGGTGAGGGCGGTCTCTTGTTCATTTTTATCGATCTTTGCCGCCAGTACGGCTATTTTATTTTTTAGATCTTTTATGAGCTCCTTGAGCTCGAAAATCGTCTCGTTGAGACCATGATTGTCGCGGCGCCACCGTTCATCTCCTCCTGGAGCCTAGCTATTACCTCGTCGGGCCCAAAGATCGGAACCGATACCCGTGAAGCCATATTAATTTGCCAATGCCACCAGCAATCTTCCGAACACCTTGAATTTCTAGATAGACACCATAAAAGTGCCTAAATAGCAACCCAAAGATCCGAAAAATAAGCCTACTTACGCCCAAAGACTAATGCTGCTGCAGGATTGCCGCGTAATCTTCGGAAATAATTTGCGAAAATGCGAGAAAATCGTTAAAAAGCTGTGAAATATTAATTGTTTTTAGAAAAACAATCAATACCACTGAGAAAAACCGTTGGTGACGTCACTAGTCACGCCACCAAGCAGTTTGGGTAGTTTGGAGTAGCTAACCAATGGGAGCTCTTGAAAACACGTCCGTACAGTGCGAGTGCTGTGATTGGACTGGACGAAGTATGCTGCATCGATAATGCCTATTGTACGGCGTGATTCATGATTTAAAAAAATTACAATTTTCATTGGTTAATTGGTAGTTTATTCATTAAGTGATAACCAATTAATATCTGCTAAATATGCTTTCAAAGATATTTGCTTTAAATGTTAATTATTTTCATAGTTTTTCAGTTGGTAATTTAATAACTTTGCAATTTTTTTTCTTGGGAATCCTTAGGATTTTGATCTTTGTAAGGATTTATTTTTCTTTAAAATAATGTGAAGAATATTGGTTAAATTTGCGGAAGCTCTTTCCCTTACACTCTGTATATTTCATCGAGAAAAACAAACTTTATAAAAATTGCAAAAAAGCTTTCATTATATTGTACCGTATTCGTTATTATCTATGACAGTCTGCGCTTTGGCATTCATTCTACTGTTTTTTTTATTATATTATTATATTTTTTATTATATTATTATATAGATTTTGTTATTATATCATTCTGATAATAATACAGTGTTTTTTATTTATACACTTGGTATTTCTCCTTTTTTGATCCACTAAATGCAATAAGTTCTCAGTAGCATTAATACCCGGTGATTGGAGAGTATTGATCAGCTTTTTTTAACATTGTAGGGCAGCCATTCTTCTGTAATCATCGCCGTGAGCTTCGGGTCGTTGTCTTGTTAACTGAAATAGCTTACTGAATATCAAATATCCGGCATCACGGTATACTGATGAATTGGTTGGAAAATCTTGGTACTACGGTTTTATGCAGCGGCACAAAAAAATTTATTTGCGCACGCCCGAACACATAAGTCTCAACCGGATCAAGGCCTTTTGCAAGGAAAATATCGACCCATTTTTTGATCATTTAAGTGTGCCTTTTAATTTGTGCTATTTGGATGTCATGGAATCCATGCCATTTTACTGCCAATCCATATGAAATATGGGCGAGTCTGGGTTTTCGACAGTTTCAAATCGGAAAAGTCATCTCGTTAACATGCACGAAAAAAGTCGGTCGAGCTGCTGCACAAGAACGTGGCACTATGGTAACTATAGTGCTTGCCGTAAATGCCACCGGAAATTCTAAACCGTCTATTTATTTTCTCGAGAAAGAATATGCAAAGCTGTTTCATAGATAATGTCTTATCAGGAACTGATACCTCCTGCAATGAATCAGGCTGGATGCAGCAGAAAGAATTTGTCAAATACATGAAGCATTTTATCAAACACAGGCTCTCATCGACAAACAAAGCGACACTGCTTCTTCTTGATAATCATATTTCTCACCTATCCATTGAAGCAAATTGCTTGGCATTGGAAAACAGCGTTCATAGGCTTTCTTTTCCACGTCTTTGTTGTGTGCAAAGACTGCCAAAACAATGCGAAAGTCATGGTCGTCCTAGTCGGATATTGGCTTTTGTATGATTTACATAAGAAAATTGCTAGCCAAACTAACTCGTGACAATTCCGTTAAATGTAACAAGTGCCAGCGACCATTTCGCAGCTACTATACCTGCCAAAATTGCGACTTTGACGAAGACTAGCATGTATTTGATTTTTTTTATTCTGTTTTTCATGGCCTTTTAAATATATAAATCGACTATACGTGTTGAAAGTCTTGCATTATTATTTGACTTTCTGAACCCTTTTGTGCATTTTTATAACTGTTCTAACTCACGGACTACAAATTTTTTGGCCAAAATTAACGTGTTCAAAAAATTGACAATAACTTTTTTATTTTTGAAGCTATGAAATAATTTGTGTAGCCAAGAACAAAAGTGTAGTCGAGAACATTACCTTTTCAATTGTATATGGAACAATCTATCGCCAAAAAACAAAACCTGTCCCAACCTACGGATGTCTCCTTTAAGTCCCCATAAAGTGTATTTCATTTCGTCATTTACTACTAAATTTCTAGTTTCAACCCAAGACTACACCTCCAGATCATTACATTTCCACCACCTTGTTTTACTGTGGGAATGGTATTCCCAACAGGGCCCAGTGTCGTATTATTTTTCTTCTACACAATTTCATGGCGATCGGAATCCAATAAACAAAACTTGCTTTCCTCAATAAAAATGGCTGATTTTCAAAAATTTAATTTGATTAATTAAATTTAATTTTATATAATATATTAGTATTTCTATATATTAGTATATATATATATATATATATATATATATATATATATATATATATATATATATATATATATATATATATATATATATTAGTATTTTTTCTTTATAATTCTGACTGATGATGAAGGGTTTCTTCCGTGGACTCCTTTATAACTGAAATTATACAAATAATATCTTATAGTCTTAGACGTAACGTTTACTCCAGAACAAGAAAAAATATCATTCGGTATTACATTGACGGAACTGGATAAAAAAAAAGGTAATTAGATTATATATTTAATATACAATGAATTGACTGAGATTTGCGTATTTATTGTTTACAGTATAAACTCGTTTTAAATAAATAGTCAAGGAATTGGCATTGTTAGTTCATTACTCCACTACAATTTTTTTCAGGATATTAGTATCCTATAGTGAAATTAATATGATTCAATAATTTTACTGCCGAATAAATTATTAATTCTACAGTCAAGTATAGCTCTATTAATGTTTTAAACAATATATTAACGTAAAAATAATCAGTGTAAAACACGTTTATAACCGTTTTCGTTTTGCTCCGACTCTTCCAGGCGTTTCTTTAATTCGATCGCGTATAGCGGCCTAGAATTATTCCAGTGTGCGAGGTTAACCTTCATACACGCGTGATTTTCATTTTTCGACAAAGGTAAAACCACATAAAATTTTGCTCCATATATTATTCTGCAATTTAGGTTAATCATCAACTAATAGTTAAGACGTGGAATAATGAGCAGAGGCCTGTAGAGTGCAGCAGGTGGTAAAATGACCGATTCATAAAAAAGAAAATTAAACTGAAATATGATAACTATCGTAGCATATCATTGCCTTGTACAGCTTATAAACTTCTAACAAACATAGTAAGGAAAGGATATACCATATATGGAAAAATCAATGGGCGAATATTAGGCAGGGTTTAGAAGATGCTGAACAATAGACCAATTGTTCACAGTCCGTCAAATAATGAAGAAAACAACCGAATACTCCTTTATTACAGATGTTCATAGATTAGGCAGGCGTAAGATCGCGCACCACGAGCAATAGTATACTATGGCCATGGAGGAAATGGGAATACCGATTAGGCTTATTAGGCTAATCTGGATGACGATTCTTAATTCCGAGACAGTAGTAAAAATCCAGCAATAATACCACGGTAAAATTTGCGATTAGAAAAGGTTTACGACAGGGGGGACAGGAGAATGGCATCACTTCTGTTTAACATAGTAGTGAAAAAAGTCAAAAATTATTAAGAGAGACATATGAAATTAAGTTGAAAACCAAGAGGGCCAGTAAACATACATTTTTGTTGTATGTTGTTGTTAGCCTTCCTTTGCGCCCATACTGATTTCATTCTTTCATCATGAACTTTTTTCCTTTCGTCAGATCAAGTTGTTCCGGTGTTCCTACATTTTTCTCTCTGGCCAACCTCCCAAACGTTAACCTTGTGTCTGAAACAGTTTCTATCCCGAATTTCACCTTAGGTCCTCTTTAACTGCAGCAATCCATTTAAGTTGAAAGCTCTATTTTAGCTCTACTCCTATTTTCATAAAATTCAACTGTTTGTCTAGTTAGCCATAATCGGATTCATCCGTTTTATGTGTCCGTAAAACTTCAGTCTTCTTTTTCACATATCGCTATGTATATCTGTGTATTGTTTGATTTCTTGGTTTTCTCGAAGTCGGTATGTTGTGCTATTTATTTATTTGTGGCCTAAGATTTTTCTTATGGTTTTTCGGTCTTTCTTTTCAATCTTCTCGATGTCTTCTCGCAATATAGACATCCTGGCTAATTTGGCATTTTTTGTTCTAAATATTTTGTGTAAGTCTCATTGCGGTTTCCATTTTTTGAAATCTACCCTTATTGGCCGCTTTTTTCAACCCGTTTTCCATGATTATTTCATCCAAATATTTTAATTGGGAGACTGGTCTGATGTTACTATATTTTGTTTTTAGAAATGGTGTTCTTAGTCTGTTGCAGGTCAGTATTGTGTCTTTTCAAAGGAAATTTGGAGTCCTACCTTTTCTATTGTTTCTATTAGGATTTCAATTTGTTTTTGTGCCGTTAATATATCCTGAGCTAAATTGCTAGATCATCAGCAAACGCCAGACAATCTATTTTAATGTTGGTTCGCCCCAGTTTAATGGGTTGGTCAATATTTAGGGCCGACTTTTTTACACGCCACTCCTGTATTACTTTTTTTCTAGAACAAAGTTAAATAAGAATGGTGAGAGTCCATCCTCTTGTCTCACTCCAGTTTTAATTTCAAAAGGCTCTGAGGTGTCACCCATGAATTTGTCTTCTGATTTTGCGTTAGTTAGTATTGCGTTAATAAATGCCAGCGTTTTCAGATCTAGTCCTTTTTCTTTCAATATTTGGAATAAAGATTCGCGGTCAATAGAATCATATGCTTTTTTGTAATCCACAAATGTACAGATGAAATTTTTATTGTATAGTTTTTGATGTCTTAGTGTCAACTTTAGATTCAGGATCTGTTCCAGGCAGGATCTGCCCGGTCGAAAACCTGCTTAATATTCTATTAGACATTGAGATAGAATTTTGTAACAAACTAGGATAAGATATACCCCTCTGTAGTTGTTTACATCCATTCTATCTCCTTTCTTATGTAGGATTAAAGCATCTTTCCAATCGTCCGGAATCCGTTCGGTTCGCCTAATTTCTTGTAGAATTTTGGTTATTTCCTTGGTTGTACCTGGACCAGCGGATTTTAAAAGTTTAGCAGTAATTCCATCTTTACCAGAAGCCTTGTTATTTTTTAGTCGTTTGATTTGTTATTTCATCTCCATTCGGTGGTAATGAATCTGGGTTTGTTTCTTTGCAATTGTTTTGGTTATTTAGAACTAATTTAGAGCTAAAAATTCCGTTTTCCTTTCGGTAGCAAAGTCTTTAGGGTTGATAGCCTGTTAATTTAGTTTAAATGTTTTTTTAAAAAATTCGGGTGTTATTTTTTTGGAAATCTTTTTCTATTTAATTACATTGATTATTTTCATATTTTCTTTTAGTTTGTCTAATTAGCTTCGATGTTTCTTTTCTTACTTCCAAGAAGATGTTGTAGTTATAAGTTATATAGAGATATTTCCATTTTTTGCCCGTTCCACTGTTTGAATGTTTTATTTCGGGTTAATACTGCTTGTTCGCAAACTTCATCCCACCACGGATGTTTTCTGTGTTTTTATGAAGGGGCCAACTTTAGGGGGGCCAACTAGGGCTGTTATATTTATTTTTTTCATTTCTTGCCAGTTCTGTGTTGGTTGGTATGAAGCTCTTCTGTTAACCTTAGTTTTATTTTCGTAGGGTCGAACTTTGGGATTAGTAGTCTCTTTTGAATAAGGTTTCGAGGTTTTAAGCTAAGTTTGATTCTAGTCAGGTAGTGATCTGTGTCTATGTGAACTTCTTTCCTAACTTGAATATATATATATATATATATATATATATATATATATATATATATATATATATATATATAAAAGGTAATAAAGTTACTTATTCCCTGTATTCTGTCTTAAGATGTAAACCAATTGAAAGAAACATAAAAGTTGGGATCTATAAGGCACTCACTCATTATAAAGAAAAAAGAAGAGATGCTTGCAGTATTTGAAAGAAGATTACTCAGAAGACATTTTGGTGCTGAGAATAACACTGGGATTTGGAGAATTAGGTATAACTTTGAACTAAAGCAATTATACAAAGATTTGGATATCGTAAACTATATGAGGGTTCAGCGACTCAGATGGGAGGGACACGTGGTGAGAATGCCAGAAAACCGAATATCAAGAAATATCATGGAGGGGCAAATAGGAGGTCACAAAAAAGAGATGTACCAAAGATACGATGACAGTGCAATGTAAGAAAATATACCAAATAACTACTGTACATCAAAAACTGGCAATTAGCTACTGGAGATCGATCGGGTTGGAGGCGAAGGGTAAAGAGGAAGAAGAAAACGATTATTCAGCATCAATATCTCGCAGGCATACAGCATTGCCGCTCTAATCACTATTTTATTTAGCATTGCTTTTACTTCCACTAATGATCCCCAGCTTTTAAAACTACATGTAGTGACCTAGCACATCTATAGATCGCAAACTTTAGATCTAATTATGCTTATTCCTCAAATCTATTGTTTTCTTGAAGCTGATCTTTTCATTGATTGGTTGCACATCTAGGGCAGGGGTCTTTAACCTGCCTTTCAACCGTTTTTAGTTTTTTCGTCTTTAAAAAGCATGTCTTACTTTTATTTTCTACTGAAAGTCTTAAGCTACCTTAAATTTTAAATATCATATATATATATACCTTATATTGCGGCCCGTCGGTCAACAGGGATACCCAAATCTGGCCCTTGGATAATAAAAGGTTGAAGAGGGTTTCTAGGGTTTCTAATATTGTGCTTGTGTATTAACCAGTCTCATATATTGCCTCATTCCTAAATTAATTATTAATCCAGTCTTCCGTGTTGCAGATGTACTAGATGTTCTGTTATTATTTTCAAATCATTCTTACTTCTTGGCAATAGAACTACGTGGTCAATATATGCCAAACGCTGGTGAGTTTTATTTTGAATTACACAATGTACATTAATTCGTTTGTGTCTAGGAACCTCTTCTAAACATATATAAAATAACAATATTTATAGTAGGTCGCCTTGTCTAAAACTACTTTTTACTACAAACTCCCAATGTCTTCTCTTTCTACGCTCTTCAATGCACTTCATTATGAAAGCCTTATACATAGTATGTAGCAGAAAAACGGGCCATTATTAAAATTCCAAAATAAAAAATAACTAAACTAAACTAAAAAAAATACAAATATACCACCTTACAGAAGAAATAATTATATTATTTTTAACAAATAAATTTGAATTAACTAAATTAATTAATTAATTAACTTTGGCCGTGCACTCTTCTGTGGCTGAAGTGATCTATTTTAAATAAAGCGACTACACTCCGGATAATCGAACTGGCCAGGAAACGGCATGTATCTGTTTCTAAGCCAAGGTCCTTGATATTGATAAAGCACATGTCTGCATCCGGTTCTATTAGAGGCAGTCACCTCCTAGTGTTGACTAGCATTAACGCCCTTCAATGCTTCATGAAAAGCATTCTTGTAACGAAGTTTCTGACCTCCTTGGTTACGTAGACGATGGTCGTCTAGCCTAACCAAATGCCCAGCCCAACACAGACGCCCTTTCTCCACGACAACCTCCATCGACTAACAATTCGCCTTACTGAGAATGTGTTTATTTAATTTTTTTTGTTACTATTTGATCTCCATAATCTGCCTTAGACGTTGTTGCTGAATACTCTCGAGAATCCTCAGATGTTTTCTGTAGAGTACCCACAATTCACTCCCTTAGGTAAGCAAAAGCACGATCACAGCTCAGTACGCATCTACGTTTTACCCCACCTTTACCCTGAAAGACAGATTATGATTTCAGAAAACCCCAAGACGAAGTTTCCAAAAAGCTAATTCCGTTCCGGATTTTTGAGTCCAGATCTTTACTAGAATTAAGGAAACTACTCAGGTAGCTAAAAAATTGTACAGACTCAAGTGGAGAGCTGATGCATAAATCTGTGGTCACAGGGAATAACTTGGTAAGTTGAAAAATAGCCAAAGTGAGATAACTGTATTAATGGCATAACTGTCTGCTCCAATGTCTTATACGCACTGTGAGAATCATATATAATATAAATAAGCTGCCCTGTTCCATAATAGGAATTGTTTAAAAGTAAAAAAGTGCTGCCATGAAAAGTTGCTATTTTCGACTTACCAGCTTATTCCCCGTGACCACAGAAATATTGTTGATGTAAGGGAACGAACTACCACGAACAGTCATAATTATAGTTTTACATAATTATGTTAATTTTAAGGCATAATGTTTCATACACCTAGATGTATGTATTATGAATGTGTTGAAACGTAACAGGATCTTGTAAAGGTCTATGAATGTGCCTTGTGTCCTACCGCCCATTACCTATTACACAGTGCAACATTTCTGTTCGTATTCAAGTTATTTCTTATTGAATCCCAAATCGTTTTGTTAAATGCACCCAGTATAAATATATTCTTGTAGAGTGTTAGAATTAAATTAATCAATTTTGTGATTAATGTAAGTTATTGCCATACAGTACGTACGAATGAAATTCCGACTTATAAATAGAGCTAAATATATCAGTAAAATATGTTAAATCGAAATTAAATCTGGTCTCCCTTGAAAAGGCTAACTCTAAAAAAAACTTTTGCAAATACTTTAGATTTATACCATGTGTGTAAGTTTAGATTTTTTTTGGGTTACTGACACATCAATCACTAGGGTTATTTAGTATCTAGACCTACGGCTTAACGTGGGCTTCGAACCAAGACTATCACTTACCGATTAATTCCAGTTTGCACCTTCCTCATGCTATCGATCCTTGATTTGTGCTTATCGTCTCACTCTCTCGAGAAGTCGACTGACTGATGATTGACCAATGTAGAAAAGCCACTCAGAAGGCAACCAGTCTTACTCGTTGTGATTATTGGTGTAACTGGCAGCTGATTCCTTGTCCGACTTTAATGAACTTGGTTATTGAAATGTAAATACTCAAATCTGGTCTCTTCTCGGGTCCCAACTCATCCAAGTTAACTGCAAGATGTGATGCTGTATTTTAATCTCCAGCTTGTCGGATTACAGGAGATGTTATCTTTCAGATTCATTTGTATCTAAAATCAAATATTTGAGTTATAAGCGAGTCAGCATCTGATTAAGCTGCTTATAACAATTACACTTACAGTTTAACATGGGCTCCGAATCGTCAATCCATAACATCGCATTGGCCTATCGCAAAGTTAGAGATATTGTTGAGATAATAAACATCTCGGATGAAAGCGTACTCAACATTTGAGCATCAGAAGCATATCCGCGAGATGGGTGCCGCGTCGACTACAGCGGTCTTTAGGCACGTAGCAGCGCAATCCGAAGGAGTTTCTGTGATAAGTGTATTTTGTGACGAAACTTGAATATATCACTGCACAGCAGAAAAAAAGGAATACTCGAAACAGTCTGGCTCCATCGGGTGGAAAGGTAATGTCCACTGTTTTCTGGGATTAAGGCATTATCCTTCATTGGTTATTTGGAGGAGAGAAAAACGATCACAAGAGAGTACCATGCTATATTTTTGGTCAAATTTAATGACGAGTTGATAAAAAAGCCTTTATTTAGCGAAGAAAATAGTGGTTATCATGACAATATAACCCAGCCCATTCCTCTGTCGCCGAAACAGCAAAATTGATCATTTTGCAGAAATTGAGGCCGCATTCACATTATTCTAGTTGTAGTAGATATGAAATTCGTATTCTTCGCTTGAGGTATTACAGTCTGTCAGTGAGCCTTGACGTCATGCCTTCGCCTCAAACCATATCGATTTCTGGAACATGTCATCACTGGTAACGGATCTAGGATTTTTGAATACTATCCGGAAAGAAAGTGTCAGATACAGGAATGGCACATTCCAGCCCCAGTACGTCCAAAAAAATCTAGAATAAGTAAATCAAAGATCAAAAGCACGCTGATTTGTTTTTTGATGACCAAGGGATTGTCCATAAGGAATTTGTGCGTCAAGACTAAACGGTAAATCAGTATTTTTACCGAGAAGTTCTTGAAAAGCTTTGAAAAAAGGTAATTCGTATGAGACCGAACATTTGGATGCTGAATCACGATAATTGATTCACAGCGCCCCAGTTCCCTTATTGATCAGATTTATTCTTTTTTCCAAGATTGAAAATTATCCTCAAGTAACTGAGTAACTGATCCATAACTGACCAGCTGAAGGCGATTGCAGCACAGCTTCCCAAGATAACTACTTTGAAAACATCAGCCTCATTATTCTATTATTTTCGGGGTTGGGACTGTTAGGCCTACACCCAATGATATGAGGTTATAGATACGAGGTATATTTTTGAAATATGGTCCGTTTTTTAATAAAAAGAAAAATATTATAAATATCATTCAAATATATATTTTTTAATATTCAACATACTCCTATAATATATTCTACATATTCTACTATAGTCCTTTTCAAGATATTTCGTTGCCCTTCGGCAAAATACTAGTTGCCCCAATAAATCTGAATTAAAATATTCCTAGTTTCTGAAAAGGCGCAGAGTGGTTTAACTTCTGAATAATTTTGGGAAACATTAAATATTGATAAATTTTGATTCAATTATTATTATTATTATTATTATTATTATTCTGCTCATCCTTACTGTAGAATCTCAGCTCATGCTGGCCGGTATTCCAATGCCAAGATGAAAAAGCAATTCAGCTCCTCTCACCCTAGCATAATATCCTACGAACAATGTGACACGTCTGCAAGAGCACGGCACGCTGTCCCACTATGGCAATCGATCTCGAGATCCCGAGGCTCTCGAGGTTCTTTGAAAATCTCTTACTTATCAGGCCTTCGGTGGATATAACGAAGGGCACTACATCTACCTTACTCAGTTTCCACTGGTTCTTCAAGTCGTATGCCAGATTTTCATACTTTGTGGATTTTTCTATCTCAGTTTTTCTAATGTTGTGAGATAGTGGCACTGCGATGTCAATTATAAAAGCCCTCTTGTCCTTTTTGTTGATTAGAACAATATCCGGCCTGTTATAATCAACCGTTCGATCAGTAGTGATTGGTCTGTCCCAGTAAAGAATGGTATCGGATGATTCAAGTACAGGAGAAGGCGAGTACTTATAATATGGAGGAGGTGCACTTTCTAATAGCGAGTATTTTTTTGCAATTTGTTGATGTATAATTTTTGCCAGCTGATTATGCCGTACTAAATAAGCATTAGGAGCAAGGGCCGGGCAACCGCCAATAAGGTGCTCAATTGTTTCCCCCAAAGTACCGCATTTCCTGCACTTATCGACTACGTCCAAATGCAGTATGTGCTTTTCATAGTTTTTTGTTCTTGTTACCCTATCTTGAATAGATATCGCGAAACCTTCTGTTTCTGGGTACAAGAGTCCATCGGTCAGCCACTTCAGAGACAATTGTTCGTCAATGGTGTCATCTTCGAGTGACTTAGGAAACCTTCCGTGCAATGTTTGTCCTTTCCATTCTCGAACACAGTCCGTGAGTGTTGTTCTGCTATCAATACGATTTTGTTTATTTAGGTTCAGTGGGGTGAAACCCCGATCCTCATTTGCAACCAATTTCATTAACGTACTGTTTGAATCAAGGAAGTGTTTTCTCATTCTATTTTCTTGATTGAGACAGAGATTTTTTACGTTTACAAGGCCTCTACCCCCCAACTTTCTTGGGATGTATAGTCTTTTCGTAGATGAGTTTGGATGCAGGCATCGGAACTTTGTCAATGTTCGGCGCGTCAAGCTATCAAGTTCATCAAGGTCAGTTTCTGACCATTTAACTATGCCAAAAGAATATGTCAGAGTTGGCACCGTCCAACCGTTGATCGCTCTAATGAGGTTTCCTCCGTTCAGTTTGGTGTTTAAAAGTTTTGTAAGTCTCTTTTGGTATAGAGTGGAAAAGTCTTTCTTTAACTTGTTATGATCAAGTTTATGCTTTTGGGGTATTCCTAAATATTTGTAGGATTCTTCTGGTGCTAGTTGTTGTATGTTACAAAGTGTTGAATGTTGACTCTGAACCTTTCCCTTCTGTATACTAATGGTAGAGCATTTGTCCAGTCCGAATGATATTCTGATATCCCTACTGAATGTTTCAACCGTTTTTATCAATGAGTTTAATTTTTCTCTAGTTTCTCCATATAATTTAAGGTCATCCATATATAGTAGATGAGAGAGCTTTCTTGGATTCCTCATGTTAAGTTTATATCCAATATTGCTGTTGTTAAGTAGTGTGGACAAAGGGTTCAATGCTAAACAGAACCAAATTGGAGAAAGGGAATCTCCCTGAAAAATTCCCCTCTCGATATTTGTAGCAGCAATGCATTGTTGGCCGACAAAAAGATTCGTTTTCCACTTCCCCATCAGGCACTTTAAAGAATTAATAATCTGGGGGCTAATTTTATAGAAATTCAGAACCTCAACCAGCCAATCGTGAGGGACACTATCAAATGCTTTCTTGTAGTCTATATAGCAGATATTTAAGTTGCGTTTTCTTTTTCGCGCTTGCTCAAGAACTACAGCATCGATCGTCAATTGTTCCTTGCAGCCCATACTTACTCTTATACATCCTTTTTGTTCTTCAAAAATGTTGTTTTTATCACAATGTTGGTAGATTTTTTCATTGAGTAGGGCTGTGAACAGTTTATATAACACTGACAGATATGTGATTGGTCTGTAGTTATTGGGTTGCTTAACGTCCCCTTTTTTGAACAGTAGGTATGTATTGCCCTCCATTAGAAAGTCACGGAAAGTGTCTGGATTTATTAAAACCTCTTTAAATGCATTTGCAAGTACGGGATAGGCGGCTGTAAAGCTTTTAATCCAGAAGTTATGCAATCCATCTGGTCCAGGCGCCTTCCAGTTGTGAGTCTTCCTGACAGCAGTGCAAATGTCAATCTCTGTGAAATCGTTAGACTCCATATCTGGGAGAGCATTTGTCTGTTCTTGAATGGTTTTAACCCAAGGAGCCAATTTTTCGTAGCCGTCTGATTTTTTCCAAGCCGATCTCCAATATTCCGCAAAGGAAGACACATCGATATTCTTAAGTTCTGACTTGCTGTTACCTTCTGCTTCGAGTTGTCTATAAAATTTCTTTTGGCTGTTTGCAAATACTGAATTTTGATGTTTTCGCTTTTCTAGTTCAATATATCTTGCTAGCCTGGCTCCTTTCGATTTAGCTTTTTGCCTAAACCGATCTTTTAGATCCAACAATTTTTCTGTCAGGTTTGAATCATCGAAGTCAATGCCAGATTTATTGGCAATTATTTTTGCTTTTCTCGCTACTTTATTTGACTGATTATTATTATTATTATTATTATTATTATTATTATTATTATTATTCTGCTCATCCTTACTGTAGAATCTCAGCTCATGCTGGCCGGGATTCCAATGCCAAGATGAAAAAGCAATTCAGCTCCTCTCACCCTAGCATAATATCTTACGAACAATGTGACACGTCTGCAAGAGCACGGCACGCTGTCCCACTATGGCAATCGATCTCGAGATACCGAGGCTTATTATTATTATTATTATCCTCGTACTGAACTCAGCATCTCAGCCTCAGCTGGTCTATATTACAATGCCAAAATGAGAAAGCAGTTCAACTCCTCTCATTTAGCATAAAATTTTACGAACAATGTGGCATGTCTGCAAGAGCTTTCGTGGATTCCTCATGTTTAGTTTATATCCTATATTACTGTTGTTCAGTAATGTAGACATAGGATTTAGGGCTAGACAAAACCAAACTGGAGAAAAGGAATCTCCCTGAAAAATTCCTCTCTCGATATTCGCAGTTGTAATGCATTGTTGGTCGATAAAGAGATTTGTTTTCCATTTCCCCATTAGGCACCTTAAGGAGTTAATGATGGGAGGGCTTATTTTATAAATCTTCAGGACTTCTAGTAACCAATCGTGTGGAACACTATCGAAGGCTTTCCTGTAGTCTATATAGCAGATGTTTAGGTTGCGTTTTCTTTTCCGCGCTTGTTCGAGAACTACAGCATCGATCGTTAGCTGTTCCTTGCATCCCATACTTGCTCTTATACATCCTTTCTGCTCTTCTTCAAAAATATTGTTTTCATCACAATGTTTGTAAATTTTTTCATTGATTAGGGCTGTCAACAATTTATAAAATACTGACAGACACGTGATGGGTCTGTAGTTATTGGGTTGCTTAGCATCACCCTTTTTGTACAGAAGATATGTATTGCCTTCCATTAAAAAATTCGGGAAAGTATCAGGATTTATCATTACCTCTTTAAATGCACTAGCAAGTGGGCGGTGGGCCGCCGTAAAGTTTTTAATCCAGAAGTTATGTAGTCCATCTGGTCCAGGAGCTTTCCAGTTATGAGTTTTCTTGACGGCGGTGCAAATGTCAGTCGCCGTGAAATCGTTAAACTCCATTTCTGGGAGAGCAGTTGTGTGCTGTTCAATTGTTTTAATCCAAGGTGCCGCTTTTTCATAGTCATCTGATCTTTTCCAAACCGATTGCCAATATTCTGCAAAGGAGGACATGTCCACATTCTCAAGTTCTGACCTGCTACTGCCTTGTTCGAGCTCTCTATAAAATTTCCAAGATCGTCCAAGCCAATGCCAGATTTATTGGCAATTGTTTTTATTTTTTTCATTACTTTACTTGATCGATTACCAGAAAGGTATTCTGAGATGACGTCGACCTTCCTTCGGAAATCATCGATATTGTTTTCAAGGCGTGTTTTCCAGGCAGGCGTATTTTTCTGGAAATTATGCCTGCTCGCACTGGGGGTGTATGTTTTTTGGCCTGAAATTTCGATCGCAGTCACTGCTGCACAGTACAACGCAAGATGTATATCACACAGATCTAGTATCCCAGCCAGATGTGATTCCAGAACTTTATTGATCTGCATTAGAGTAATACGAGCTTTTGTAATATTTCGCAGTATTGGAATTTTTGGTCTATTTAGTGGATTTGACCCAATAAAATGGGCCAAATTACTGTAAAACTTCTCTCGTACATTAGACAAGTTCTGTTGTAAGGTCACTTCCTCATTGCTAGACGGTGAGGCCTCCGGTGGAAAATTAGGAGTTTGTTCTATAGGCTGGGCCTGTGTGGTTAAGGTGAGGACGCCTATATTATCTTCTTCATGTTGCTGATATGTAACGTTCTGGTGTAATTCATTACCAACTTCTCTCTTGACATTCATTAGTTCTGTTTCGGTGAGATACTTTTTATTTAAAATTATATTTTTACGGTCGGCTAAGTTTTGCTCAGACAGCCGAGTTCCAGGGAACCTCTTCTTATATTCTTGATAGAGTGCATTTCTCCATCCAGGAAGCGGCTTATCTCCGCACTGGTTCACGTAATAGTAGGTACGCATTACCTCAATATTCATTTCGCGTGTCCATCTGATACGTGGAGTGCGTTCAGTTCTAGTGGCAGCCCTCCTTATGGGGGGCGAGCCAGCAAGAACCGGGACATTTCCGTCTTCCATTTCATTATTAATCTGCATTCTGCACTGATCTTGTGATGAAGTGCTCGGTGGTGCGAGTCTTTGATTTTCAAATTGTTGCTCGGGTACCTTTTTCGTTGCCATTCTTGTGGTGCCATAGAGTTGAGAACTGCCACTCGCTCCAGATTCACCAACCCCGGACAAATTCTGCCGACGGTTCCGAAGGGTTCTTGTCCGCAAAACCCTACCGCCTTGTATAATACCATTATCTGTTTCAGTCTCCATAAAAAAAAATTTTTGGGTTCAAGGGAAAAACGGTCACCCAAGGCAGAGCCCCGATTTACCCTAGGAAAGCTATTTACTACCGGAGGGCGCTAGGTATCCGGAGACATCGTTCGAGACACTTTAACCCTGTGCCATTCAGCTCCTCGGCACGATGGATTTCCACCTTGAGCTTGGGGATTTTTTTTTCCAGAGGTTTACTCCTCTCAGCTCGGGAAGGTGGTGGCGCCACTCACCAAGCGGATTATCTGCCCCCTGCCTTATTATTATTATTGTTATTATTATTATTATTATTATTATTATTATTATTATTATTATTATTATCCTCGTACTGAACTCAGCATCTCAGCCTAAGCTGGTCTATATTACAATGCCAAAATGAGAAAGCAATTCAGCTCCTCTCACTTAGCATAAAATTTTACGAACAATGTGGCACGTCTGCAAGAGCACTGCACGTTGTCCCACTATATATTATTATTATTATTATTATTATTATCCTCGTACTGAACTCAGCATCTCAGCCTAAGCTGGTCTATATTACAATGCCAAAATGAGAAAGCAATTCAACTCCTCTCACTTAGCATAAAATTTTACGAACAATGTGGCACGTCTGCAAGAGCACTGCACGTTGTCCCACTATGGCAATCGATTTTGAGATACCAAGGTTCTTCAAATTTTTTGAAAAGTTCTTACTTATTAGGCCTTCGGCGGATATAACGAAAGGCACTATCTCTACCTTATGCAGTTTCCACTGGTTTTTCAAATCGTACGCAAGGTTTTCATACTTAGTGGTTTTCTCCAACTCGGTTTTCCTGATATTATGAGAGAGTGGCACTGCGATGTCAATTATAAAAGCCCTTTTCTCCTTTTTACTAATTAGAACAATGTCTGGTCTATTATAATCGACCGTTCGATCTGTTGTGATTGGTCTGTCCCAGTATAGGATTGCATCAGATGATTCCAATACGGGAGAAGGTGAGTACTTATAATATGGAGCAGGTGCGTTATCTAATAGCGAATACTTTAATGCAATTTGCTGATGTATAATTTTCGCCAGCTGATTATGTCTTCCTAAATAAGCATTAGGGGCTAGAACTGCACACCCACCGATAAGGTGTTCAATCGTTTCCCCCACTATACCGCACTTCCTACATCGGTCGACAACATCCATGTGTAGTATATGCTTTTCATAGTTCCGTGTTCTTACTACCTTATCTTGAATAGATGTCGCAAAACCTTCTGTTTCTGGGTACAACAGCCCATCGGTCAGCCATTTTAGAGACAATGGTCCATCAATGGTATCATCCTCGAGTGACTTTGGATACCGTCCATGCAGTGTCTGTTGTTTCCATTCACGGACACAATCGGTAAGTGTTGTTCTACCATCAACACGATTCAATTTATCTAGGTTCAAAGGGGTGAAACCCCGGTCCTCCTTAGCAACCAACTTCATTAGCGTGCTGCTTGAATTAATGAAGCGTTCTCTCATCTTACTCTCCTGGTTCAGACAAAGGTTCTTAATGTTCACGAGGCCTCTGCCTCCCAACTTTCTTGGAATGTACAGTCGCTTCATAGATGAATTTGGATGCAGACATCGGAATTTTGTCAATGTTCGACGTGTTAATCTATCCAGTCCATCAAGGTCTGTTTCTGACCATTTAACAATACCAAAGGAATAGGTCAGAGTTGGCACCGCCCATCCATTGATCGCTCTAATCAGGTTTCCACTGTTCAGTTTGGTATTTAAAAGTTTTGTAAGCCTCTTTTCGTACATAGTAGAAAAGTCTTTCTTTAACTGGCTATGGTTAAATTTCTCGTTTTGAGGTATACCTAAATATTTATAGGATTCTTCTGGTGCCAGTTGTTGTATGTTGCACGTTGTTGCATTATTATTATTATTATTATTATTATTATTATTATTATTATTATTATGTATGACTAAAGCAATGTTTATTGGTTTGTGTTTTTGAATTTATTATTACAATAAAAATAAAAAAATAAATACATTTATCTATTAGTACAACCAAAATTATAACTTAAATTTAATTAACCATTTAATTCGATTTCGTTCTCACTGTCACCTTGGTCTACAATAATAATAAGTGGTTCTATATTATTAGTAAATGATACATAGGAATCTTTTATTTTTAATATATTTATAATAATATTTATAATAATATGGTTAATCGAATTTTTCCAACTTTTTTGGGAATACTATCTACAACCTGCAACAATGCAATGTAGGCACAGTGTGCTCTTCATATATAGCATACATTTTGCTTCGAATTAAGTCTTTGTCGCTTTCGTCAACACATTTGCTTTTACCAGAATCATTACGGATTTTTTTGGCTCTAATGGCTTCGTCACAACATCTTTAACTGTAGACAACGTTAATGAATTTTTCGTTATGAAGACGTTTCTGCTGCGGTTATATTTACATTAAACCCCCTATTCAATAAAGAAACATACACATTTTTAACAATTTCTTTAGCATCGGGCGATAAATGTTTTCCTTTAAAATTAGCACTACCGGAGTCACAATGTTCATTAACTTTCACTCTGATTAACGTCGATGTGTGTCGCCATTCCATTGGCTGTTGCTTGGACTTAGCAGTCCTATGAGACACCCAAGTTTCATCTCCTGTAACGATGTGGTCTCACAATTCATCTCCTTCCTGATTTTATCGAGTCAAAAAATATAAAGCACAGCCCAATCTCTTTGTTTAGTGATCGACAGAAAGCAGTCTTAGAATCCACCGAGAACACAATTTTCAATAATTTAGTTTCTCCGAAACAATGGTGTACAAAACTGACCTTGAAACCTATGGAAATTCACTTGATAACTTTGAAATCGCGAATCATCGGTTCTCTCAAATTTTGTTGTCCACATCATGAACCAAATCTTCAGAAATCAGAGAAGGTCGGCCACGGCTTGGCTCATGATGTACATTAACTCACTCGTCCTTGAACATTCTCACCCACTTTCGAACTCTACTGTCACTACTGTCACTAATAGCATTATCACCGTAAACCTCACAAATGTGACAGTAAATTTCCGCTGCAGTTTCTTGCACTCAAGAATCGAATTACAGATCGTATCTACAGCTCAGCACACAAACAGACCCCACAACAAATGTAGCCCTCGTACATTTTATGTTTAAATAGGCAGTATTTGAATAAAAAAATTTGGTTTATTTATCTTCTAAGATTGATTAACATAATTTCGTGAATGATTAAAGATAATTTGGGGTCATGTAAAAAATGGTCATGTAAAAAAATATTTATTATTTTAAAAAATCTCATATAGATAGAACTTAATCTATGACGCAGTTTATAAAAAAAGTTCAATATTTTGTAAGGTTCAACGTCATTATTATTAGGGAAAGTCATATGTTTACTCAATTCATTGAATTAAATGTACATAATCATTTTTCAAAGAACCCAAACTCCTACAAATCTTAGCCTATTCTTATTTCAACTGTGAGAACCGATACGGGCGATAACAACAAACTCATTCCGAGAAATTTGCCTTCTACGTAACGTAAGACTTTAACAAACAACGTGTTCAGGTCCGAAAATATGCCGGAATCGTCTTTTTTTTCCGCCATGTTTTCCAGTGTGTTTACCATGAATGGCCATTGACAAATTTATCATGAATCACAACTCATTGCTGTTTTTAATGGTTCAGTTTCAAGGTCCCGGATTGAAATATTTATTAATGAGAACATTCCAGAGGTGGGTTCTGAAAATTCCGGTGATGTAAGAAGGATAACTAGTCTAAACGTTTTATTCGGCAAAAGAACCGTATCGACGCAGGTAATTTATTTATTTTCTTTTTTCTGTTGGAAGCCTATAATTATCGATATTTATATCAAAGTTTGCTAAAAATAAAGTAGACCTTTTTTTTCTTCTTTTACCTGTTCGAAATGCTTACGTTATATCATTGTTAAGCATATACTAAATAAATAAAAAATAAAGTTATATATAAAGTTAAATAAATAAAGTTGCTGATAAAAAAAAAACAATTTACTTATATTTAATACAAAATTGCATATATTCAAGATATCCCAAAACAAAGTTTCTTTTTGATATAGCGATATAAAGAAAAGACAGACATCCATCAAAAAAACCTTTATTAATTACTGTAATTTTTGGAAATTATTTTTTTTAAATAATGTAGCCGATTACGGTGGCCTGGTGGGTTAATCGCTCGCCTGGCAATCCAGTGGTCCTGGGTTCGAATTCTGGTTCAGGCATGGATGTTTGCAGGTGTAGGGTGTGTTTGTCTCCCCATTGGTGCAGGAAAAGGCTATAATAATACCTGTGCTGGCCAATAACTGTCTAGGTGAAGGCCAAAAAATATTAAAAAAAAAATAATTATGGTCCCCTTCACGCTCCCGGCACTCAACTAAATGAACAGCAAAATTCTTTAGGACGACTCGGCTCTAATCTCAGGAATGACTGCCATTTCATGTCAGATACTTTCTTTTAACTGCACCAAAGAACCCCGTTTATTGACGTAAACTTTTGATTTTAGATAACCCGACAAGAAAAAGCCCACAGGGTTAAAATTAGGACTACGTGGAGGCCAAATTATGTCACCTCTCCTGAAGATCAATTTGTTTGGGAAAATCTCACGAACTCGTGGCAAAGAAGTGTGGGAAGTGTGTGACATTGCTTCGTTCTGCTGAAACCATGTTCTCTGATCATAACCAGCAAAGTATAGCAGTTCAGGTACCAAAATATTGTCCAACATTTCCACATAAAGCTCTGAGCTGCCGGTAACTGCGCGTCCCCTGCCGTCTTCAAAAAAGTACGGACTGATTATATGGGACATCTTGCATATTTATAATAATGATATTTCAGGGCCAATAGCTCATATCTAAACCATACTTTCGGAATATTTATTGATCTCTTTGTGGTTCTGATAGAAATTAATTAACTTAAGAAGTTTTAATTAATTTTGAAACCCTTTTGAAAGTACCAAGTTGTAGTTATATTTATACTAGTTTTTCAACAGTTCTACTTTGCTTTTAAAATCCAACAAAATCAACCGATTTCTTTGATACCTTTAGAAGGTAAGACAAATAAGCCCCCTTTTTACTACTTTTTTCTAGTTTAAATTTTTGATAATGTAAACAATAATCTGTATTGAATTAGTAATGTTTATTTAAATATTACTAATTTATGTGGTATTTACAATGTTTACATTCAGATTTGCTTTGATTTTGCTTCAGTTAGGCAAGTTGATTCAAATTGAAAATGTCGGTTGTTAACTTGCATTTACGTCACATTGTATAGTTTTTTTAGTTGAAAAAGGGCATGAACGCAGTCCAAATAAAAAACAAAATTTGTGTATGGAGTGTGTATGTGCCGATTTGTGTATGTGCCGTTTATGGAGAGGATTCTGTTGGAAAGACCATCGCGTAAAATGAGTTTGGTTGGTTCAAGCGCGGATATTTTCACCTGGAACACCGGCATCGCTCTGACCATTCTTCAATCACTGATGTCGAAAAAATAAATGCTCTATAGCCAAATATTTATGTAACACAGTCTGTGAGGTAGCAGATAAGTTCACTACATATCAGTGTGTTTTGTCATAGTCGTACGTTTCTATAGAAAAATTAATTCATACTAAGTTCAACTTTATTCTTGTGTTTACATCGTACTGTTATTTTCTTACCATACAACAAAAAAAAACAAAATAATCCAATGTAGATATTTTTAAAAATAGATATAGATGGTTTTCATAAATTGAAGTGATGGCCCACGCCATTGCATGAAACGATTTATTCACTTCCTCACCGGTCTCTACAGATAAATTAAATGTTGGCTAATTGGCTGTTTTTGACCATCTGAAAAAAAAGTTTGTACGTTAGCTGAAGAAGCTGAAGTGAAGTGAAATCAGCTGAAGTGGGAGTCCCTCACGAACTTAGTGAGCGAAATATGCTGGACCGAATCTCCTCATGCGATTTTTTGCTGAAAAAAATCACAGACCCCCTTTCTGAAGCGGATGGTAACCGGTAATGAAAAGTGCAATGAAAAAAATTGTGAAGGTTGCCAGTGTTAGTGGTTTAAAGTACGGTGAAAGACCGCCTTTATTGACAAAGGACTTTGAGCTTCCTCCACGCAACTAAACTATCAACTAGCCAGAATTAACAGGAAAGGCATCCTGTTTCATCATGACAAAGCACGTCCACACTTTCCAATCAGAACCAGGTAAAAATTGTTGAGCTGCAACTGGTATATTTTGTCCCATCTATCTTACTCACCACATCCAGCACACTCGGACTAGCATCTAGTTCACTCCCTCCAAAATTGTTTAAATGGAAACTTTATAAGACGGAAGAAGTGAAAATTTTTTTAGCACTAAAGATGCTATACCACTAGGTTGGCAAAAAGTTGTCGGTTAAATAAATATTTGCATAAACTATTTAAACGTTATGCTTTCTCTTAAAAAAATCCCTACGAACTTTCGGAACAACCCGATGGTTTTATTGCAAGTCAATTTATTTTTTCTAGCTAGAATTATTCAAAGCCAATTATTTATTAATACCCCCTCGTATAACATAACATTATAGAACAAATATAGTATATTAATGTACTAGCATTAAAGATTTTTTCTAAAAATGTACAACTTATCCGTTTCATTAATTTTCTGATTATGGTGTAAATCATGTTCTCGGGTTTCATGGCGCCACCCTTACGTTTGCTTTACAAAACCGAACGTCCATTGGAATTTTCAGATTAAGACCCTTTTTGGGGTTAGTAACCTTCTAGAATAGTCTTTAATGGTGGGAAAAGAAGATAAATGGCATCAACTTGAAGGCGGTTTTCTTGTGAGAGTTCGTTGATCCAAAAGGGCAGGCAAAATTCTAGGAAGGCCTTGTCTATTTAAACCATAGAAATTTTTTCCTGTCATCCCTAAAGGTCGATAACCTTTTAGATATTTCGATGAACTTGGTAGGTAAAATAATCTGATACTGGTCACTAAATATCAGTTTAAATATTGTAAATGTTAAATTTCTTTGATATTACTATTTAAAATTATATAGAAAGTGAGTAATTAATGCAATTGTTATTAGAAGAGCATAACTAAATGAAAAATTATCTAAACGTAGTTAGTATGTTTACGAGTTTTTATTAGTACCACTAGAATCAAAAAATGCCAGGAATATTAGAAAATTATTCAGATCATTTAGAAATTTTATTCTAGTATTGTTAGTTCTCAAACGAACGTTTAATTAATCTTACTATGATTATGCTAACATCGGTTAGTAAAGCGTGCGTTGGATAATTAAAAACAACCTCTTTGGTAAACATGAAGATATTTACCACTAAACATCAAATCACTTTTTTAAGGTTCTCTACGCACATTTTGCTAACCATGTTAGCATCATCAGGATATTAATCAATCTAATTAATTAACCAGATTGAATCATATCCTGATGATGCAAAACATGGTTAGCGAAACGTGCGCCGAGAAGTTTAAAAACGAGAGTGTAGTGTTTTCATATTGAAGGTTCCAACAGAATAATTGAATTTCTTTGGTGTTTTGTGTTTAATGTTTTCGAGTGTTTCACATCAAAGGTTCCAATATGAAAATTGCAACAAACGTGTGATTTAATTCGCTTCACCTGAAAGGCCACCTGTGTTAATAGATGAACAATCCTTCAATGCAGAGGTGAATATTAGGTGTATCCAAAAGTAATGTCGTTTTTTCAAATTTAAAAAATATTAGCTAAACAAGCGTTAAAACGTTCCATGATGATTTGCCAGACTATACTGAATAATTTTTACATTAGAAGCGCGAAAATTCACAGTTTGTTTGACAGCAACTATCGAAAGTTCGGATACACTAAAAAAATTCATCCGTTATTTAGAGTGCTCATTGTTAAATTTTGAAAAAAAATAGGTGAACCCTTTAACAATGGAAAGAAAAGTGTGGATAAGGTCCGTATTAGACATTTGATGCTTTTTGAGTTTCAAAACCATAATAATACCACTCACAGCACAAATGAACATGTCAGTCTTGGTTAAAAACGCAGTGATTTTAATCTCTTCGATTATATAAAATTTCGAATGCTTGTTGAGTTTGATAAGGATCTGTTGTAGGGTGAAACTGAAGCTAATCTCAAACAAACCATCCAGCAATTAGCCACGAAGCTTAAAACTTGATGGTTCGCAATATAATGGCGTTTAAAACAACTGAAGCAAGTGGAAAGAGAAGGAGTGTGGGTGTCTTATCAAATTTCACTTAAAAATAAAATGCAACGTGTCCCTAGCTGCAGTTTACTTTTATTTAGATGAGGCAGATATCCTTTTCTCCAACAAATTGTCACTGAAGATGAAAAGTGTCGTCTATTCAGCAATTCACATAAGAAAAAGCAATGGTTAACACGAGGACAACCTGGACAACTTTGCTCACTCCAAAATATGGTGTGATTTTACCAAATTTATTGATTATAAGGTTCTGAATCGTAATGAAGCTTCATAGACTAAACATGGCCAGATTCAAAAAGGTCCAAGACTGATTAATCACAAAGGTGTTATTCTGCAGTATGACAATGAAAGACCAAATAGTGCCAATTTACAGAGTTATTCTGGGAAGTGCTTCCTTACCCACAGTATTTACCTGATGCTGCACCGACAGATTACCATCTTTTTGATCTAGGGACATCTACAATTTTCAAGAACAACTTAGGCTTGTCTCGTGTATCTTCTCATCTGACCCCGAAAAAATTGATCTTTAAAAATTATCGTCATATTGCAATTGTTGAAGAAATGTTTTCTTTGGATGATGACATTTAGAAATGCATAACTACTGGTGATGGGACATAGAACTATATTTTTAGCTCAGAAGTACCTCAATAATTAATCGAGTATTGTACTAAAGATTGAACCTGATTCCTTCCAGTTGGTCAAACAGAATATTATTTAAGCGTTATGCATAATTTACGTGAGCCACAGTTCAAACAATTCATGCCTTTTATATCATAGTAACCCACAATGGCACTCCACCATAATGATTTGTCAATTTTTCGCTAAAAATCAAACAAAAATCATTCCACAAGTACCATATTCACCAGATATGCACCATGTGACTTTTTCTGTTTCCTTTATCGAAGAAACCACTTGGAGGATGCCATTTTGAGTCCATAGAAACCATTCAAAAGAATTTGAATTTATATTGCAATGAGTGGTGATTATTTTAAAGGGGACAGAATACATATGGATGAATGAATAAATACTTTGTATTTAAGGTTCAACCTGTGAATGTTCAAAAGAGGATTAATCGTTATTGTGTCGTTTATACAATACAATGTTAGGAAACAGTAAATTAAAAAATGATTTACATTGGATCTTGGAATACAAGGGAATACGTAGCACATACAAGCACTAGTTTTGGAAGAACATATTGTCTTTAGTAGTTTGGAAGCACCAAGTTATTATGGATAGCTTTTCTTATAAATAATTAATAAAAAAGGTTGTAATAAACTTTTGACCACTCTTCGACAGGTTTTATAAGAGGCTAAAAGGAAATCACAGAGACATTGAACATTACAAACTAGAAGGATTGGTCGATAATACATATATTGTAGATAATATATGTACATATATTTATATATATGTATATATATATATATATATATATATATATATATATATATATATATATATATATATATATATATATTTATATATACATATATATATATATATATATATATATATATATATATATATATATATATATATATATATATATATATACATATATATATATATATATATATATATATATATATATATATATATATATATATATATCTATATATATATATATATATATATATATATATATATATATATATATATATATATATATATATATATATATATATATAGATACAGACAGGACCGGATCTATAAATTTTGGTGTCCAGCTTTGTATATAGAAGATTGAAAAGATTATAAGCTGAACTTAACTGGGCTATTTCAGATTGTGGGCCCATTCGAAGTGAAACCAGTTCTAAATGTAAAGCGGGAACTACATCATTTGTATTTGGTTTGCAATCTTTCAGCCCTTGACACAATATCATCTTCCTATAAAGCAAGTAATTTTTGAGGAAATAAAACTAATAAATTTTCCGTTCAGTATTTTGACCATTTACAGTGTCCAAGAGAGGAAAAAATACTTTAACTTTGAACTTGTGTTCACCATTACAAAACCGGTAATCTTCTGCTAACTTGCCAAAGGGTCTTTTAACCTTTTACTGTCTACTAATCCCAAACATTGCTTCTATATTCCATTTTGCAGCAATCGCTGCGGCTTCTTCCTTTACTTCGAAGAAGCTATCTCTTAGCGTATTCAATTTAGAAACAATGTTCTGTTACTCTTTCAAAATCCATTTCTGTTCTTTGAAGGTATTTAGAAGCAACATTCACGTGGGTGAACACTTTAAATAAAAGCATAGTTAGAAATACAAACTGGTAGCTATCCAGAAGTTTGGTGAGCCGCTTTGCCTCTGATACCTCATCCATTTTTTTGCTCTTTAAAGAAATTTCTATCAGGGCTTTTATAACAAAAAGGTATCTTAACTTAATTGCTAAAATTGAGCCAAAACGAGATGCTCACCTTGTGGTTGTTTTCCAGTGTTACATTAGATTCGCTCGTTAAAGATGTCAATATGTCCCATCGGTTAATACTCTGGCCGAAAAACACATATAGACTGTAATACTATAAAATAGTTCGCTACATCTCTAACGCCTCCAATTGCGTCATTGATTACTAAATTAAGATTATGAGCAAACCAATGAACATATACAGCCAGCACATCAATATCTTGGAACATTTTTTGTATCTTGAAATATGCTCCTTTCATCTCTACAGCTCCGTCATACCCTTGCCGTCGAAACTTTTTCATATCTAAACTCCAATTTTCCAAACTGGTGATAATATCTGCAGAGACCAGCAGAAGTTGGGCTTTTCCATTAAAAAATCCCATGAAAGTTTCCTTAATTTCTACTTTTTTCTGTTCCAAAACATTTTTCCCTTGATTTCTTTGATCATCTAGTACAGCTTTAGATAAATCGACGTATCGTACTACAAAACTCATCTGGTCTTTCTTAAGCAGATCTGGTGTTGTGTCAATTATGACTGAAAAATACTGCGCTTTAGTATTTTCAGAATGAGTTCAGTTTTAATATGAGAAGATATACAACTGATAATTTGATTCTGTGTGTCATGATTTAAATACTTTGAATGTCTTTTTGGCGCACTTAAAACTTGTGCCATGATAGGATCACACTTGGCAATCGCCGCACAGTTGATAAAAAAATCCCATCGTAGTTTCTGCTATGCTCTTTAGAGCATCTAAATACAAGAGCATTTTTTGCGAACATCATAGTTATGTCAATGAGCCTCTCCAAGACCAGATTCCAAAATTTTTACAACTTTTTTTTCTGAATCCATAGTATCATCTAATATTTTTGTTTCTTCCCATTGATGTTAGTTCCCAAGTTATACAAGCCAAAATATGCTGTTCAGATTTGGCGTGTGTTGATATTTTTTAGTTAAACTCTGCCAATCTTTAATATTAGTGACCCATCCACTTTTTTAGGTATTTTTTAAGTAAATTCCTTAACACAGCTTAGTTTTTTGAAATAAAAACAGTTATTCTATGTGGAAGTTTGCAATGCAAGGTTCAAAATTTACTTAGTGTAGTTACTAAATATAAAATGTCATTTCTTTTCTCCATTTTTCCTTTTGGGCCCTCATCGGGCCCCCGGGGCTGTGAGCTCCCTCGCTTATCGGGTTTGCGGGTGTGCGGGTGCTTAGATCCGGCCCTGTATATATATATATATATATATATATATATATATATATATATATATATATATGCATTTTTTAAATATAAGGTTTTTTGATTTTATTATTTTTTGTCAAGTATAATTTTGACATTGGTTTTGGTTTTAAAATAAACATTGATTAAAATTGCGACCTTGCTGATAAGAAGTCCAAATTAGTCGCCGAGAAAAAATATCTAAATTGGCTTGTTTTCATATATTTTCAAGGTAGTGATGCATAAACAAAATTAAATCGGTTTTTATTTGGCATTTTGTGAAATTGGGGCAAAAGTCAAAGCTGATTTGAAAAGGATCTGAATATGTGAATATATGAAATTCGGCTCCTCGCCAAGAGAATAAATGCACACTAATAAGCTATAGATCTTTAGTAAAATATATTCGTAGCAATTCTATTTACAACTAATATGAATAATTTTTAGCTAGAGTTACACTTTGATAAATAAAAATAGATATAATAATATGTATCATAAATACTACCGCCATAGATGATCTAAAAAAAAAATACAATCATGTTTTGTGGAAATCTTTGAACCAGTTTTGTTTCGCATTGTTGCATAAATAAACTTGACATTTTGTTGTCAAGGTTTCAACATGTCATGGTTTCGTATACTTGCAACTGGCTTACATGTTTCGACCAAACCATCCTCGTTGGTGGCAACTTCACACAAAACATGAAAATTATGATTACAATAAATTGTTCCATTTCTTCTCTCGTAATGTTTCCTGGCTTGTTGACATTGCCTTGAAGAGATTTTGTTAGACTGCTCAACAATCATTTAAAATTTAACACGAATTTGAAAATCTCTGGTGGTGTATCTAACTGCTTCATTGTTTTTGGTCGATTGGAATTTCCTTTGAATTTAAAGTTTTTTCATCAAAAGCATCCATTTTTTGGTTTTTCCAAATGACCTGGTCTTTTTTGGATCTATTTGGAGCCTGCAAGGGTTATGTGGTCATATCATCATCACCAGAGCTATTAGATTCGGATTCTGTTTTCTTTGACGAGGATGGATGGAGTAAGGTTTGTTCGTATGCAGGGTCTGAGTCTGAAGCAAGATCATCGTTACTCAAGAAATCATCTCCAAGAATAGGATTGACATGCTTGGAAGTACCATAGAACCAGGAAGGATAAATTTATATAAAGAATAAAAAGCAACCTTGAATGCAGACGAAGCCATATTTGACAGACAGTGTTTTAAGTTTTTAAGCCAATCATAGGCAATTTCAAAAGAAGGCCTAAAAACTAAAGATAACAAGAAAAAATACAAAAACCACAACAATCCCATCTTTTTAAATATGCAAAGAAAATATTTTGAAATTATTTTTTTTAATTACCATTTTATATGTTTTTTTTTTCACTGATAA
Organism: Cosmopolites sordidus; assembly: GCA_031761425.1. Lineage (NCBI taxonomy): Eukaryota > Metazoa > Arthropoda > Insecta > Coleoptera > Curculionidae > Cosmopolites > Cosmopolites sordidus. The sequence continues at coordinate 52,577 of JARFXV010001042.1, read as the reverse complement.
AAACAGCACTAATTTAACTGCACTTCAACGGTCGGACACGTTACACATAACCTGAAATAGTTTGACAATTTACAGTT
>JARFXV010001042.1:0-47500 GCA_031761425.1 Cosmopolites sordidus | reverse complement strand
CATTGTGACAGAAACACGACCCAATTATACCTCTTCAACATAATGTACACCAAACAATGACTCGTTAGGATGTAAAGGTTTCTCATGAATAAATCGTGTATTTTCCTCACCCTAAACGTGGCAATTTTGTTTATTAACAGCTACCAATTTCAAAATGTGCTTCATTTGAAGAGATAATTTTTTTTTGAGAAAAATCTTTTTTTACTTTGATCCAATTGACGAATAAACGACGTTTTGAATTATCCAGTGGATTTAGCTCCTGTGTTATTTGAACCTTATATGCCGTTAGAGCTAAATCCTTTCATAAAATACGCAATGTTGTGGATTCACTGATTTCAAATTGTTGTAAATGTCGACTAATGGAAATTTCTGGATCTTCAGCAACAGTTTCGCTTACCAAATTAATATGCTCTTGTAAACGACCACCACAACTATATATTACTCTTCTTTTATCTTCCACCGAACCAGTTTCTTGACATTTTTTAACAATTCGATTGATAGTGCTTTCAGATAGACGATTGAAGAAACTGTAAATATCACGTAATTTTCTAAAAACATTTTTCACTGAACGCCCATTTTCATAAAATATTTGAAGAATTTTAACGCGTGGTTATATTGCGGACGACTGTGTTGATGTTGTTGTATTGTGTAAACATCATGCACTTGCAGGATATTTTCATGTCGATTTCGTACCTCAAGAAGTCCCATGACACCGTTCGTCAGATAAGGGTGTCTCGGAATGTTTTTCATTTTTGATACTTAAGAAATAAAACATCAGAATTGTTTCTGATACAAACAGAACTTGTTTAATTACTGTTAAATTATAGAATAGTTTTTGAATTTTTGTTTATGAAAAATAACCATCCGTAAATGCCCACCATATGCGCACCACTTCTTCATACTCGTTAAGCCTGAAACTGAAATTTTCAATCATTCGCTGGAGCATCGCTCTTGGAATCGCGTAGGTTTCGTCAATTATAGTTTGCTTTAAAATATTTAAGTTGGGTGGTAATGGGTTGAAAACCTTACTTTTTAAGTATAACCATAGGAAAAAATCAGCAGGCTTTAAATCTGGACTCCTCGGTGGCCAGTTAATGTCCCCTCAACGCCTAATCATTCTTTCAGGGAATAAATCGTAAAGAGCTGCTAAAGAATCATTCGTGATGTAATAAGTCGCTCCATTTTATTGGAAAATATATGTTGAGGTTGTAGCCAATCGAGTTTTGCATTTCTAGAGCGAAAAAAATCCGAGTCATATGGCAATAACGATCGGAATTAACAGTCTGAGTGCGACCACGATTCTCCTCAAAAAAGTGGGGGCCGATAATGCTTTCGCTTGATATGACAGCCCAAAGGACAACCTTAGGCGAGTGTAATGGTTTCTGGTGCACTTCCAACGGATTGTCGGGAGCTTAATATCTGCTATTTTGGCTATTGATGTAGAAATTCGATTCATCAGAAAACCATATGTTGTACTTAAACGATTTTTCATTCTTCTGTAGAATTTGACTAGTTTAGCTGGATCATCGGGCTTCATCTCTTGCACAATAACAATTTTGTAAGGGTTAAAATGTAAATCTTTGTGAATAATGCGATGAATCGTGGATCTGTGCAAATGTTGAGAAGCTGCGCGGAGTTGTAGAGACTGTCGTGGATCGTCTCTAACAGACTGGCGAACGCGGTCAATATTCATACTCGTTCTTGATGTCCTTTTACGCCCAGTTGATTTATACGCCATTGTGTTTCTAGTTTCTTCAAACTTGCGCACCCAATGATAGAGTAAATTCGCACTTGGCACATTTCTCATGATCACAAAATTACTATGTGTTCTGTACAGATATTGAACAATAGTATAGGAATCGTTGTTTTTATAAAACGCTCGCGCGCAAAATGCGCGCTGTGGTCCCGTAAAGAGATCCATCGCTAGGAAACTTGAAAAGCCCGTCAAACGTTTGACACCACTCCCCCTCGCCACGCTGTTTGTGATGTGTAACAGTCAAAACAAAAACGAAAAACATTTTGAGACACCCATTATTTCAATATTTCAAAGACGAATGAATTTCGGTCTCATGTGTAAATCTGATTCTCAAACCATTTTATCCAGATAATTTTACCAGTAGAAGCAGAAATGCCCAATCGTTCCGCAATCTCAAAAAAATTTAAACCTAGATCTTTCATATCAATATATTGTTTTTCAAATTTTGGTAACTGAATGAAATACTGTGATTCGCGAACTGATGGCATAACATTATAAAAATAGCATATTTGAAGCGTTCACTTTGTTACATTTTTTGCATAGAGAAACATAATAAAGAACAAGCAAACAGTGCATCAATTTTGTATTCAAGATATGCTTTACAGAGTTTACTTTGTATACAACGAGGTGTATAAATAAAGTAACGAGACTGCGGCGTAGTGTTCGATCTGGCAACACTTTCGGTTTCCTCTTTAGAAGGCTAGTAAGCGAATATCTGGTGCGTCTTCAGTAGGAGTTTGAACTCTCTTTGGCTTGTTTCGTGCTTTGCGAGAACACAAGAATACACATACACATGATATATTACACAGTTTATTTATGACGGAAAAAAGTTTTTTAGTTGCAGTTTAAAAAATGAGATTGAATTAATTGAATAATAGTGATTACGGAACACCAGAGAATGTTGTCGACTGTTCGCGGTATAGGTCTTAAGTTGACTGTTAAGAGGACTGAACTGTCCTGAAGTGAATTGTGAACTGAACTAAACTGAATTATGGACTGAACTAAAGTGTAGTGAAGACTGAACTGAACTGAAGTAAAGACTGCACTGATGTGTCCTTACTGCACTGATGTGTCCTTACTGCACTGATGTGTCTTTTACAACCGTCCTCGACCCTGAGAAAAATCCCAAAATTATCGGCCTTCCAATAACAGCTATCGAAGAATGTGATCTCGGCTTAGACCTAGACTGATCTGAAAGGAATATAATTGGGATTTTCCAGACAAAATATTTATAGACTTATAAAATAACTAGCGTTCCAGACGGTTGTATAGTGGCCATGGACTATAAAACTAGTATGCAATAATAAAGAAATTGTAAAAATATAAACATAAAAATATGTAGAAATGGCGGCCTTAGACCTTCATAAACTTATTTAGAAATAATAAAATAAATTGTAAAATTTAAGTACGCTCTAAATATAAAATATTTCGAAATAATAAAAAAAAAATTGAAGGAAAAATAATCAATATGGTAGGTGAGTGTGGACGGGTGTTTTCATTCCGCCACACTCTCTAAAGTCACTTGTTGGTTTGTAGCACCTGTTTGTAGTTTTTGTGTGTGTTAGAATGAGCAAACCAAAAATACAGAACGCACTGGAAAAATCTAGTTCAGGGATTTTGCTTTGGGCCAATAAGTAACTCTAGGGAGTTTAAACTCATTCTGAAGATGCATGAAATGGCTTACCTCCTCTCCAAAGGGAAACTTCAGTCTCATTACTTTGTTTACATACCTCGTATATTTAACAAGTTAAATACTACCCGAAAGTAAGAGAAGACGTTACAATACGTACTGTAAAATTACCTTGATATGTAATATTCCGCAATTATTAATAACTTAGAGTGGAATTCTTTATATAAAAAAATGTTAAAAAACGTAATCACATGTCGGAAATTACAGATCAAAGAACTCAGACTGCCGGTAAACAAAACTCTAGACAAAAAACGTCAACGTAACAAAAAAATTGTTTATACATATTAAGCAGATGCTAATGCCTCTACTAAGATAGACCATTGTAAAACGTATAATTAATAATTTAACAATCCGTAAATATTTTTATGTTGCGTAACAGAGGTTAGAAATAGAAAATAATATTTGTTTATTGTTGATTTTTTTTCCTTATTGTTGTATCGTGAAATATTTTTCTGGTTTGTTCTTTTTTCCTTGAACTTTTGTTCGTCACAGATAGTTAATTTGTAAAAAAAAACAATGTTTCAAACGTTTTATGAAAATAATTGTAAAAAAATATATATTCAAGTGCAAAATATGATTTCAGGGTCTGGTAAAAATATGTACTGCCTCAAATAACAACATACATCCTATGTCTTTAAACTTGTAGCAGGCAGAGTAAGTATCACGCTACCATTGTAATTATTTATAATTTTTAAAAGAAATAAGGGAGACGATTTTTTTATATGTTTATTTCGTCTTTAAATTTTCTGTTGATTAATTTGTGAAAATTATGGCAATCAAATGTGAGCCATTAGCAGCAATGCAACTTAGTGTCTTTTTAACACATTTTCCTTAACTTTTGTCTACATATCTGGTGTTAATGAATATAGGCACATTCAACACAGATGTTGTTCTTGAGTTGTAGTTTGGAGCTTATTTTAACACTATTTACACGACCTATTTAAAATTAATAAGAGTACATAAAGTGGTCTATAAGGACCAAACTTGACGAAGTGTTTTTTTGCTTAAATTATTACATTTGACTTTTTTTTTACTTATTTGTTACAGCTGTTTTAATTTTTCTATTACATACAAACATTTTATTTTGCATTATTTTATTGCAATATGGAAATTAAAAAGTCTTATTTTGCACATTTTATTTTAACACACTGAAATAGTTACAAAAAACCACAAAATGTAAAACATAAACAATAAATTCTCAAATAAAGGACCTGAAACTAACAAAAAATGCAAATAAGTATCATTAAAAAATGTTCCTTGTAGAAATTGGACCAACATAAACTTTAACCTTCATTATTCGCTTGTTGGTGCACACATTCTCTACAGCAGGCTAAAATGTGCTCCATGCAGAAATAATTTTTTTTACAATATTTGCAATGACTCCTCTTATTTGGACGAGGATCAGGTTTATCTTGACTTCTGGTTTCAGAATATTTCGCAGCGCTGTCGCGAATGTACGTGAGCAGTCCCGAAGAATTTACCCTGAAAGACATATGGTCTTTTACTAGTTCTTTTCCCAAACTTTTTATGAACAGTCGTTCCTTACTTATATCAACAGTGGCATGATTGTGTCTTACAATTATAAAACCGTTGGTAGGTGCAATATTTATCATTCCATAAAAGTTACTAAGGGCCAACGTTTTGTATTTCTGGTAACATTATAAGTTGCTTCCATTTTGATCACAATGTCCACTCCACATTTTATTGTGTTGTAAAATAAATTAATTACTGGTTTGCTATTTTCATTGTCTAATGTATCAGTGTGATGAAGGGATGACAACAATAAAACGTTTTTTGCTTTTCGTGGTACATATGAGACTATCACTATTTTCTCTCCAAAGGCAAAAATGGAAGAATCAATAGGTCTGTCCTTTACATTAGTTAAAATTCTTGGTATTTCCTGCTTATTAGTTATAATTATTCCAACTACAGTAAGCCTATGTTCTGCAACAAGTTTACTAACTCGCGTTGTTAGTTGTACGTTAGTTATAACTCGTGTTGTATATTAGTTAAAATTCTTGATATTTCCCGCTTATTGGTTTCAATTAATAAAAATACTAATAAGCCTATGTTCTGCAACAAGTTAACAACAGGTCTAATAAGTCTAACAACACGTAAACCAACAATCCATTGTTATGTTTCGTCCTGTTCCAGAAAAAAGTTGCCACATTCTTAAAGTAACTGCTTCCGTGTAGTTAATTAACTTATATGGTCTTTCCGGTTGTACGTCAGTATATATTTCCATATGACTTGTGTAAAAAATTCTAGAATCCACAGTTACGAAAACTTTAATTCCAAACTTTTTGGGCTTGTTCAAAATGAATATTCGTAAACTGCATGTGCCTCGAAATTCAAAAAGCATTTCATCGAGGGTCACACTACGTTCCAATACTATAATATTTCTTATAATTCTCATATAACTTTCCAAAAATTTCTGTTACAGGTGCTAACTTCGATATCAGATCTTTCAGCTTTATTTCGTTTATCATCAAAGCGTATGACCCTATGAATAAAAATCTATACCGTTTTTGGGTCATGGTTGCAATAAACAGTTCGCCATTTGGAAAAAGCATCAAATGATGTTTCCAAATTATTTTTATTATTTTTAAACAACATGTAATACGAACAATAGAGCGTATATGTACAAAATATAATATTCATATGATACATCTATATATATATATATATATATATATATATATATATATATATATATATATATATATATATATATATATATATATATATATATATATACGTATATATATATATATATATATATATATATATATATATATATATATATATATATATATATATATATATATATATGCTATATATATATATATATATATATATATATATATATATATATATATATATATATATATATATATATATATATATATATATATATATATATATATATATATATATATATATATATATATATATATATATATATATATATATATATATATATATATATATATAAGTATCGTTGACAGTGTTGCCACATATTTTTTTTAAGTGTGATTTTATTAGTGTGTCGGGCAATACTTGTAGATCCGGTTGACACGAGTCAACTACCTTAACATAAAAAGAATAATTATAAAATACCATTTTCAATGTTTAAGTATGGAAAATAATATCATACAATATCATACTAGTATCATACAATACAATAATATACAATAAAATCATACAATATCATATAATATCATACAAGTTTTCACGAATATACGTATCGGATCTCGAGAGATTACTTGTTTTTGAGCTTTTTAGTGATCTCGGATACCATTTACGGAGATTTTCTCTCAGCAGTTATATTTATGGACTCCACGCCCCCCGCGCGACAGTGGTCGACAATCTGTGATTGAAGCGTCACTTGTCACTAACAAGTTTCCCGTGCATTTCTTATAATTTAAATAACTAACGGATCTATGTATGTTCCAGTTTTTTTATGATAAACTATATTGTAGTAATGAGCTTTGACGCATAAATCTGTGTTAGATATAGTAGAAATGAGTTTTTATGGCTAACATCTTATTCGCAGTTATTGACGTATAGCGTAGTTTGACAATTGCATGCTATTGTCAACTATGTATTTTACTTTTGTTTGTTCTCGTACAGATGACTGAATGTGCAACAAAAGGGGAACTTGGAGCCCACTTCAAATGCAGACTGCTTTAGAAGCTATACATGCTGGAAGGAAAATAAAAGATGTGGCAAGATCGCTTATGCTTCCAAAATATTCTATAAGAGACATATTAAAAAAATGACAGTACTATGATCCTCGACTTAGATGTAAGGCAATATTTTCAAACGATGATAAAAATAAGTTAACTGACCATATTGTTATTTTGGCTAAAATATTGGTGAATTAACGAAGATGGCCTCGTCATTTTGCCAAACATATTAGTGTAACTACTCCATAACCTCACCCTCCTAATTCTTGACAATCATGTCAATCATTTGTCACTGAAAGCAATATTGCCGCGAAAATGGAATCCGCATACTATCATTACCTCCACACTTTTCATGGCTCATTAAAGGCAATTTATCACAGAGAGTGTGATTTCTATATGAAAAGTCATCCATATGAAAAAATCACTCATAACGTTTTGGCTTCAATTTTCAATAAAGCATATTTGAGAGTAGCTTCGATGGGCGGATTGAGCAGTAAAAGGATTCGAAGTCCCAACTTATTCGGTGACGATGACTTTATATCAGTTCCTATTATTGATGACTTAAAATTCCGAAATCAAACTTCAATGAATGACAGAGCATTCGCAGCATTTACTACCACACATATTACGAATGAAACCGAAGCTATTGCTAGTTCTTCATGTAGTATTATGTGAATATTAAGTCCAGTGACTCAAATAATTCAGAAAATTAAAAAACGTTCTAAGAAACAACACTCACAAATATTGACTGCCACTTCCTTAAAGGAAGAGTTAGAAGAAAAGGAGAGGAATAGCAGTTTAAAAGAGAATAAAAACAACAATAATAATAAAAGAAAAGCTTTAGCAAATATAAAAACTATCAAGAGAAGAGTGTTCATTTCCTGCAGCAATGACAAAGTTCTTCTAACACAATTATACAATGACGACGATTATGATGATATGAACGCAGACAAAGAAAATCACAATACTGATGCTATTAATGACATTTGCACTATATGTGGAGAATTCGGCCGGGACAAGGAAGTATGGTTTCGTTGTTGCAGATGTTCTAGCTGGATCCTTAAAGAATGCAGAGGTAAAGACATTGCTGAATTTTTTTTTTAATAATCAAGTTTTGTTTTATGGCTTATTAATAATCAAGTTTGAGTCCCTCTGTTTCATACCAGTAGAATACTATAGCTATAATCCCTTAAGGGCACGGTAGTATCCACGATATATTGCGGATGATTATGCAGTCTATTATCTTGGAACGTAGTGTAAATTAGTTTTTCAATATATGGTTAAGCAACTAGTTTTAGGACTTCATTAAGATAGATTCAATCATTAAAATGACCCTGAAGGAATACCGGCAGATTTTTATTTCCATTGCTGCTTTTACCATACAATGTTTGCTAAGTACACTCATACATTCTAAAACAAACTCCAAATACTGCCTTTCTTCTCTTTATCTTTTTTATGAACGACATTTTGATTCGCCACAAACAAAAATACGATGTTCTTAAGAACCCTTAACCACCCCGTTCTCTTAACCACCCCATTTCACACTCCATTCTAATCTGCTCATAGGTTACATCATAATAATCTAACCGGATCATCCGATTGGTGGTTGGTAGTATTCCTATTGAACGATGAGAAATAAATTCAAATGAATGAATATACCAAACGTATTATCTGTTTATCTTCTAATCAGCTGCATTTTCTAAATAACGAAATCTATGATTCTCAACACTGAACGATTATACTAACAGCAAGACGATTCTTCCAGATGAACAATTCGGTTTCTAAAGGGATATTCATTCCTTCGTTGGCAGGTCGGTGATGTCGGTGCAATGCAATGTTAATACTGAAGGTTCCAATCCAATAACACTACACGCTCGGAAATCAAAATTATCAAAAAATTGTTTTTATTGTTTATAGATACTTTTGCAGTGACCTCCTTATAATAGAAAATTTTCATTTGATCTAAATGTTTGTTTTTTTTTTGATAATAACGAAATATATTTTGAGGGCCAAGATTATTTTCGAAAATGTTCAATTTTGATGTAACAATTTTGTGTGTATAATTAATGTACATCATCAAGGATATTCTAGAGTAGACAAACAAGATGTTCAGAGTTTGAATTTAGAGAAAACATTTTAATAAATAATTATTAAACAAAACAATATTTTATCTAACCATGAACCTTATCCTTTAGAGATCGTTCAACTGAGCTTTTATCTATGTACGCGTAGATCTACGTAAGAAAATTGCTATTGTAACTATTATCGTCCTGCTGTGTCCTTAAAATGCCACCGACCTCAACTCAGCAATGCGAAGAATTTTTAGTAGGCGCCATTTTTTTTTATTATGTGTATTTCTCTTGCTACGTAAGTGGTTTATTTTTAGTTTATCCTTGCCACGGTTAGATTTTTGATTTATTACACTTCCCTATTGATTCTGGCGCCAACAAAACTACCTTCAACGCCTAACTGTCATTCATATGTAATAGTGAGCAATTCAATTTAAAATAATAAATTATGTTGGCAGATAAGTTTGTTTACTTATTTTCCGGTGCAAATTCTCTTGAGTTGTCTGTGTTTTTCAATCTTATTGCGCATCTGAAAGTATAGGTTTTATATAACCTCCCTGAAAGTATAAATTTCACTTCCATATTTCTAGATTCTATTATTTTTCTTTGAGTCTTTGTACACTTGTTGTAGTAATTATTTTTCCTTTATTATTTATAACTTACTGTCAATTTCCAGTGTTACAAGTTGGAATAAATGACGTCTTGTATATTATTTAATATCAGTCATCATCATCATCATCATCAACGTAATTATCATCATCATCGTCATCATCGTCTACATCGTCATCATCGTCATCATCGTCATCATCGTCATCATCGTCATCATCGTCATCATCGTCATCATCGTCATCATCGTCATCATCGTCATCATCGTCATCATCGTCATCATCGTCATTATCGTCATCATCGTCATCATTATTATCATCAGCCCTTGTATTTTCTTCAGTACGTTTCCAACTCCTGCGGTCATGGGTCATTCGGGTTTAACATATGTGATGATGATGTCATCGTTCCATTTTGCTTTCGGTCATTTTTGTGGACGTTTGTGATCAAGGGATATTCACTCCAGGTTTGCCTTGATCTACATGTCATCATATCACCTCGCTAATTGGCCTGCCTACCTCTATTTCAATTCCTTTACTCTTCCAATGATGTCGCACACTTTCGTTTTTTCTCTGATTCATGTGCAGGTTTTTCTGCCCCACTTTGTAACGCCAAGCATACATTTCACTCTGTACTACTCGAAGTTTTTGAACTGATTCTGATGCTATTGTCTAGGTTTCACTCCCGTATTTCATAAAAGACAAATATTTTTCTCTTCAGGAAAAGCGGAAGTTTGTTCTTAAACACCATGTTAACCTGCCAACCACACTTCACAACCGTCCGTTCCAGTTCCCGGGCGTATATATATATATATATATATATATATATATATATATATATATATATATATATATATATATATATATATATATATATATACATATATAAATGGCCAGTTAATCTGGTCTGGCCCCAATCGTCTCTCCGAACTGCTTTCCTTGCGTTCGTCTAGAACTCGGCTGATGACGGCTGAAAGGCTAGAAACCGGTCCCGAGAGACACGTGACGTCGCATAGTTGACAGTTAGGCGAAGGCGATCGGTGGCACCGCGTGGAGAAAGGGTGATACATTTCTGTAATATATATATATATATATATATATATATATATATATATATATATATATATATATATATATATAAGAACACCATTTCTAAAAACAAAATATGGTAACATCAGACGAGTCTCTCAATTCAAATATTTGGGTGAAATAATCATGGAAACTGGGTTGGAAAAAGCGGCCAATAAGGGTAGATGTCAAAAAATGCAAACGGCATTGAGACTTACACAAAATATTTACAACAAAAAATGCCTATCTAAAAACACAAAACTGAGACATTACAACACGGTTATTAAGCCACAATGTCTATATGCTGCAGAAACGCTCATTTTGAATAGAAAGAGGGACATCGAGGACGTTGAAAAGAAGGAAAGAAAAATCATAAGAAAAATCCTAGGCCCCAAACAAATAAATAGCACAACATACCGACTTCGAGAAAACCAAGAAATCAAACAATACACAGATATACATAGCGATATGAGAAAAAGAAGACTTAAGTTTTACGGATTGCGGCAATTAAAGAGGACCTAAGATCAGCAAATATTACACAAAGTGAAATTCAGGATAGAGGTTGTTTCAGACACAAGGTTAACGTTTGGAAGGTTGGCCAGAGAGAGAAATGTAGGAAGACTGGAGCAACTTGGTCTGACGAAAGGAAAAAAGCTCATAGCGAAAGAATGAAATTAGTATGGGCTCAAAGGAAGGCTAACAACAACAAACGCCTCTAATTGTACTTCGCGTGGTCCACCAGGCCCCATACGTGAATAATAATAATAATATATATATATATATATATATATATATATATATATATATATATATATATATATATATATATATATATATATATATGTGTATATATATATATATATATATATATATATATATATATATATATATATATATATATATATATATATATATATATACATATATATATATATATATATATATATATATATATATATATATATATATATATATATATGCCAACAATCCTCCAACCATCGAACTTCTAAAGGACAACATCTTGAATGAAATAGCCACAATATTTCCTGAAATGCTGAGAAGTGTATTTGCAAACGATGTGAGAAGAGCATATGTTTGCGAGCAGAACGGTGGACATTTGGTTGATGTGATTTTGCATGTATAGTAAAAAATATATCTAGGACTAAACTTATGTTGTCTAGATAGTTTATTTATTATGTTTCGTTCAAATTTGACAGAACAAACAAACTAGTAACCTTATTTTTCGTTACCCTATAGTTGAGTGGTATATATATATATATATATATATATATATATATATATATATATATATATATATATATATATATATATGTGTGTTTAAATAATCAGACAAGTATTATTTCTTTTTAAGGATAGGGCACAATTCCAAAATTCCAACTCCAATTCCAAATTTTAACCAGTGAAAGTATAAACTGATATTTATAATGTAATGGAATATATAAATGAGTGAATGCAAATTATTCTCATTATCACTAACGGAATACCTAATTAAGCCTGATCATTAAATAAAATTAGTAACAGTATTTTTTAATTGTACTGGCATTGTGATATCAGCGTTTCCACCAATTTTTGAAGAAATCGAAAGTATTACAATAACAACATTAATTACTCATAAAAGAAGGCATATAAATAAATTTATAAGTTTCACTTATTTTTAAAATATTATTCTTTAATGTTCATGGTGCATCACATTTATGAACATCAGAGAAAATTTTATTGTCATTTAGTTACTTCCTTCGAAATATTTATTATACCAAGTTACGACAAAAAAACTTCTTTTTCGTCATTTTAATGTCCACTCCTGGCCTCCCCTTGAATTTTCCAAACTGTGCTAATTTGAACTATTGTATTCTAATCATATGGCTTCTTTAATATCGCCTAACAAGCATTTTAAGGTCTTTTCATTTTTCTTGTGTGTGGTGGGTGTCCATTATAAATATTTTTTATCTATTCTTCGTTCTCTTGTCGATTATGTGCAGGTCCATTTCAGACTTGCATCTCTACTGATGACATTTTCCATCTTTCGTATTTATCGAATTTTTTCGCTCTTAATGTGATTTTTCAAGCTGATTCTCAGAAAATTTTGATGAATATTTTTTTACATTACACTCATTATATTTATTGATTCAAGGGCAAATATCATGGTTTTCACTCCGTATGTCATAACAGGTAAGATACATATATAAAATACTTTTCTCTTAGGTTTTTTAGTATATCTGAGTTTTTCAAAACTATACTAATATTATCTTCAGTTTCTGATATAAGGGAGTATCAAATTATGTTGTTTTCGCCATTATTTGATAGACTATGAACAACTAATCTATTGTCAAACGTCCCCTTCTAAAACCCTGCCTGAGATTGGCCTATTCCTTCTTCGATATATGGTACTATTCCCTGTTTTATTATATTTGTTAGAACTTTCTAAGTTGTGCAAACTAATAATATATACCACGATAGTTTTCACATTTTAAATTATCTCCCTTCTTATGAATAGGGCTATTTCTGCTTACTGGCTCTCTGCTCACTATTCTAGATGTTAATTATTAATTGATAATTGTTTTGAGCTACTTTTTTTTGCCTTCAAGCTTCAGCAGTTCTGAAGGTGTCTATTGTGGAAGCTTTATTACTTTTAAGTTTCATTAAACTTTCCCCCATTTCCTGCAATATTGGTATTTCTACCAATGGCTGGGCTGCATTCATAAACTGTGGTAGACCAGATTATGATCTTCTCCGGTGGTTCCGTTTAATACCGTTTCAAAATATGTGTTCCATCGCTCTAACATGCAATTTATGTTTCTTATTATTTCGCCACCATCGGGCTTTTTTCAAGTCTATCTCTGCGACGAAAAGTTTTTAGTATCTTAGCTCCCGTTTTTTTTATATATACAAGTTCCTTCGCAGCTTCTCATATTTTTATATTATAGCTCTTGTGGATTTTTATATATACATACTTCAGTGGGCAGAGTTTCTATTTTTCATTACATTCGTCGTCATACTAACCGCTTATTTTGTTTTTCCCTTCATGCCTAGCCTCAATTGCTTCCTACGTAAGTTTTTGTATTACAAATTATATTGTTGCGCATCGATGATCTATTGATTCTTTTGCCGCTCTATAAGTTTTTAGTTTTTCTGCTCTTCGTTATACGTAGATACTTTTTCCGAACATTTTCAGGTGCTGTTAATCTTTTAATATCGATTTTTTAACCTAACTTATTCTAAAGTTCTTGTCTATCTGTTTCTACAGGATCGTATAAAATTCTTTCTTCTCGTGCTCCTTTTAATACTTTGTTGGTTGCTTATGCTTAGAGATTTATTAGATTCTTTCTTTTATTCAGCAGATTTCCTCACTCACTGGTTTAAAACCTAATACACTTCACTCACATGTTCATCCAATAAAGAACACACGCTCAAATTCGTGCTTCTTGCCATGTCGGCTGTAATATATTTGGTGCCTACTTTTTTTGAGAGATCCTGTACCTAACTATCTCATTTCTTAGAGTGCTACTATGTTCAGATCGTATTTCCTTGACTGTTGAGAGATACTACTTTGATCTCTTGGTTGATATAAGGTTTTTGGTTGATAAAGGTATATTCTTAAACAAGGTTCGATCTTTAGTAAGAAGAAAAATACTATAAATATCATTAAACTATATTTTTTCCATATTCTACATACTTGTATCTACTTTTTTTTTGTTTTTGAATTCCGATGTCAAAGAAATCTGCCGCCTGTGAAGAAGCCCAATCTATGACTGCAGTTTTAACTTCTTAATCGTCGTTGAACCACCGGTACTCCTTTAAGTACCGAACCAAGTGAAAATCACTGGGTTTAAGGTCTGGATTGTAACTTGGATGATCCAGTTCTTTGCATCCAAAAGACCTGATTAGAACTTGTGTTTGTTCAGAAACATGTTACCTTGCATTGTCGTGGACCAACATCACACCGAAAGACAGTAGGCCACACCGCTTATTTTGTATGGCACGCCGGAATTTTCTCAAGGTAACACAATACGTATCAGAATTGATTGTTGTGCCCTTCGGCATAAAATCCACTAACAAAATTCCTTTCCTGTCCCACAAGATAGTTGCCATGTACTATCGTGCTGAAATTGTCTGTTTGACTTTCACTGTGGTTGGCATCAATGTGTGTCGCCATTCTATTGACTGTTGCTTGGACTCAGGAGTTATGCGAGACACCCAGACTCATCTCCTGTAATAAAGCGGTCTAAAATCAGTTCAATCTCTTTGTTTTGTGATCGTCAGAAACTAGTCTTGGAATTCACCGAGAACACAATTTTCGATAATTCAGTTTCTCCGAAACAATGGTATATAAAACCTGTGGAAATTCATTTGATAACTTTGAAATCGTGATTCGTCGGTTCTCTCGAATTTTGTTCTCCACATCATGAACCAAATCTTCGGTCGAACCAAATCGAAGGTCGGTCAGGGCTTACCTCATCATGCACATTAACTCGCCTGCCCATGAACATTCTCACCCACTTTCAAACTTAACTTTACTGTCATTCATATCATATCATAGCATCATAGCAAATGGCGCCTAATACCCTTCATATATATATATATATTACAGAAATCCATCACCCTTTCTCCACGTGGTGCCACCGATCGCCTTCGCCTAACTGTCAACTATGCAACGTCACGTGTCTATGTTTGTGCGTACTGTTTCACGGATGGAAAAACATGTATTGGGTTTTTTCCAGGAGTACATCCTGTTGTCGGGTTGGTCCCTGTCGGGAGCTTGCAGACGTTTCGCCAAAATCTCAATTTGGCATCTTCGGTGCTTACTGTCGCGAGGTTCGTGACTGTCTGAGAGATATCGGTTCGCCGTGTAATATTTATGTCTTCTGGCCTCGGTCTTAGTCGGTAGCGATTGGCTGACACTGGCGCTAGCTCCGCCCTCTGAGGCGTTTGCAACGTCTTTGTTTCCAGTCGTGCTGTGGATGTTGTGCTGTCCGGGTTTGCTGGTCTAAGAACGCTTTTCCACGTTGGCGGCAAGTGTAGAGCGTCGTCCCTCTTGTTTAGACTTCCCTGCTTTTCGATCTCTATGGCTTCTCTGACCAGACGTGTCCGAAAATGGTTTATGTTGGCTATTTCGTTGCAATCATCAAAGTTAATTTTGTGGCCTGTTTCTAGTTGGTGTTGGAATAATGCCGATGTTGTTTGCTTGTTCCGTATGCTTACTTTATGTTCCTTTATTCTGGCAGATATTTTTCGGTTTGTTTGCCCGATGTAGATTTTGTTACAGCCTGAGCATGGGATGCGGTACACTCCTTGATTTTCTAGCCTGACCTTGACTTTCGGGTTTCTAAAGGATGCGCCTATTGTTCGGTGAGGTTTGTATGTTGTCCTTATATTGTGTTTTCTTAAAAGTCTTCCGATACTGTCCGTTGTTCCTTTGATATATGGCAGTATTACGTTGAATGTCTCTTCGGCTTGTTCTGTCGTTTTTTGTGTTTGGTGTTGTTGTATTGCACGGTTGATTGTCTTTTTTGAGTAGCCGTTTTGTTTTAGAGTGTTCGTTATGTTGTTGAGCCTGAGAACACCCAAAAATACAGTTCACACTCGAAATTGAAGAACAAAACAAGCTACCGTTCCTGGACGTTCTGGTCACAAGAACAACAGAAGGGCGCCTACGACACAGGGTATACAGAAAACCAACACACACAAACAGATATCTCAACGCACAATCACACCACCACCCCACTCAAATCCAGGCAGTAGCAAACACCCTAATGTGAAGATCCATCCGCCTTACGGACAACGATGCACAGTAGGCAGAACTCACGACAGTAAGCACCGAAGATGCCAAATGAGATTTTGATAATAATTAAAACACTTGGTATTTGTTTCACAATATATTCAAGATATTCTCTAACATGTTTCGGCCTCACGACCATTCTCAAAGAGAGTTATGTATAAACTTATTTATTATATTATTATATTTATTATATTATAGTTTATACATAACTCTCTTTGAGAATGGTCGCGAGGCCGAAACATGTTAGAGAATATCTTGAATATATTGTGAAACAAATACCAAGTGTTTTAATTATTATCATTGTTACTATGTTTCACCAAGAGCCAACCGCGCAATCAATCAAAAAATGAGATTTTGGCGAAACGTCTGCAAGCTCCCGACAGGGACCAACCCGACAACCGGATGTACTCCCGGAAAAAACCCAATATATATATATATATATATATATATATATATATATATATATATATATATATATATATATATATATACGGTTAGATTTTCTTGGACTACGTCCAATGAGACAGTAGTATCTGAGTGTCATCACACACCCAACCGTTGGGTTCCACAATCTCATGTAGAACACACAACAACCTGCGTCTCCGCCTAAATGAACACTTTTGTTGGTTGCTTGACCGGGAAGGAGCCCCACCTATCCCTTCAACTGGATGACATATGTTTCATCTCTCGAGGTTCAGACTCTTCAGGGCGCCGACATATACCATACCATCAAGAATAGGGAAACCCTAGCCACAGCCAACAACCCATATTTACCATATTACCATATTTATATTGGACATAAGGGATAAAGTAGTTTCGTAAATTTTTGGTGTTGTTTATTTCGATCCTTCAGAATTAAGTTTTTTTTGCATTGACGTCTTAAGGAATTATTTGAAAATAAAATACATTATTTTTATAGCCAGTCATTCTATACGTTTCAGCATAAATTTGGTTTGTTTTGTTACAAAGGAAAGGAAAACTCACATGATTGTCATCTAATGTCAAAGTTGAAATTACTAGCACTAATTATTAATTATTTTATTAAATTAACTATTCAAAATGTCCACAATCCCATTCCTCGTAAAAGAAGCTTCGTAGGTTGATAACATATTGAACACAAAATTTGGATTTATTTGGTTTTGTCCAATAAACCGTTCACAATATTTTTCATGTTTGAAAAATCAGCGGGCAAGGGTGTTGTACCCATTGTACATGATAAGGGTAGAGTAATTGCTCTTTTAGTGTTCAATGTACAATCCAATCGGAAACTCCAACTTGTCGCACAAAACTTCGAGTACTTCTAGTAGAATCCGCCCATATTCTCGAAATTTTGGAACCAAACCAAATGTCTTTGAGAAACTTGAGAAAATGTTTGCCGAGTTGAAAGCGGTCTATCTGAATATCGTTGCCCGTAAATATGCTTAGCCTCTTCGGAATTTTGGAGATCCTCTCCGTAAAAACGAAGCATATCTTGATATTCGCCTACAGATATATATTTTTAATTTTAAATCGAACTTAAATGCACGTACTGAGCTACACTGAAATAATTTTTACCGCAATATTCAAATAACATTTTTTTCTTAGTTACAGCATCGATGTTGGCTAATGCATGACGCGATTCTCAATTTTTTTTAACTATTTTTTAACATTAGCTTATTTACAGTTTATTCATTAAGTAATAACCAATTAATATTTGCCAATTATGCTTTTACACACATTTGCTTAATATGTTGATTCTTATGACTTTTCGATTAGTGATTTAGTAACTTTCCAATTTTTTTCCCGGAAAACCTTAGGTTTCTGGTCCATGTTGTAAGGAACTTTTTTTTTAAATGACATAAAAAATCGTTGGTTAAATATACGAAAGTGCTTTTTCTTACACCTTTTATCTACGAGATCGCTCGTGGCCTAACTTTTGGTAAGTACCAGGTATGTTGGAAATACAGTGAAGTGGACTCGTGGAGAAAAGGGTTAAAAAGCAATGAGAGTTTACCGGTGTTCCACATTGGTGCTTTGCCATTCCTTCATGCGCCACCCAAAGCGCCAGCAAGTGGTTTCATGATCCCCAAACCGTTTTCTGGCCTTAAGCCATCATCAGTCGAACGCCTGGAGAGCAGATGAAGGAATGATTAAAGCCATGAAAATGTAAATCGGCCTTGTCAAAAGGTGGCAGCAATCACAGGCAATTATACAATCCTGGTGCATATATATATATATATATATATATATATATATATATATATATATATATATATATATATATATATATATATATAAGTATGTTTCCTTATAATATTCAATTAATCTATGCCGGGGATCCTCAAACTAGTTGCGGACCAAACCCAGTTCTTCATTGACCAAAGTTTTTTTCGACTCGCGTTACTTTTAAACAATTAAAAACAATTAAAAAAAAATTACTTTGTCAAATTAGTTATATCAAAAATCATCCATTAACGACCTGTTTTATTCAACTTCCTTGCGTATATTTATAAGCGATACAAACGCACCGGGGGTTCACCACGCTAATATGAGCTGACGTATACTGCAAACACCATCAATACCTTATTAACCAAGAACAATTTTACTTACCGGTCATCTTAATTATGACAGAAGTGTTAGTTCTATGATGATTATTTCTAAATGTATATAATTTCTTGTGGATACCTATATTAATTTTATAAACGTCAATTATAAACGCTTCACAATTAATTATTTGTTCGTGCGGTGCAAAATCAAGAGTGTGTGACTTAATTGTTGAGAATTTGAGACATATATTAGTAAAAAGTAAAAAAAATCGACCTATTTGAATTTGATTGATAAAATACTACATGAATTTAAAATGAATACAAGTTTAATGAATTTTTATAAATGAAAAGTTATATAAACAAATTTTAAAAATTGTAAATAAAAATACCGCCTCGGTTACAGTTAGTTCTAATGTTACGACAATCACCGCTGAAGAAGGTAGACCGTTTACAGACGACTAATTTTTTGCGAAAAATGTATTTTAAGAAAACATTTTCTGTTGTAAGCTTATCTTCAAATATAGTTGATAACCTGCTATATATTTTTGCGCATTTTTGCTTATGAAAATTGGCATTTTGTTTACTTTTTTCTCATAAAAATATTTTTCTATATTTAGTTGATAAAAATGGGTGTTAAAAATTATATTCACGTTTATTATATTATGCTTTACCACTTCGATAAAAGATGACAGCGAAAAACAATGTCAAAAATGGTTTGCTCGCTTCAAATCAGCTTCGATGAAAAAACAGAAAGCACAAGAGTGGCGAATTCCAGCATTAAGAGCAACGTCTATTTGATCCAGCTCGATCAGCTTCATGAAGCTATCAATGTCAAAAGATCGTGTAAAAAGAAAGAAATTGTCTTTCATTACGATAATGCACGTCCACAAGTCGAGGGTCACGTAGTCAAAACCTTTGCCTATAGGAGATGTCATCTGCTTCCTCAGCCTCGTTACTCTCTCACGGACGATCATTGTCAACTTTTCGCTGAAAAACTGGCAGGCGGGTATAGTCTACGATAATTTCGATAAATTCATGGTCGATTTTAAAATGGTTCTGGGAGGCAATACGCTCCAAGATCGAGTGTGATCATCATTCAGCTATTGTCGATCCACTACACGATGAAAGCGACCCATCATGCTATTCGGGTTCAATATACTTAATGATGTCATCGATCTATCGTGTTTTAGGTCTTCTTTTCTTCGTGGACGCTTATGATCAAGCGGTATCCATCGCAGGATTGCTTTGGTCCATTTGTTATCACATCGCCTCGCTATATGGCCCGTCCACCTCCATTTCAATTTCTTCACCTTTCCAATGATGTCACATACTTTTGTCTGATCTCTGATCCATGTGCAGGTCTTTTTGTCCCTCTTTGTAATGCTAAGCATTCACCTTTCCATTCCCCTCTGGGCTACCCGGAGTTTTTGAACTGATTGTGATGTGAGTGTCCATCTTTTATTTCCGTATGATAGAACAGGTCGTACGCACTGATCAAAACCTTTTCTTTTCAGACAGAGTGGGACTTTGTTCTTAAAGACTATGTTGAGCCTACCAAATACCTGCCAGCCACACTTAACGCGCCCTTCCACTTCCCGGACGGTATCACCCTCCATTGAATTGCTTTGCCCGAGATATATGTAGTGGTCCCCCTCCTCTAATTCGCTTCCTAAAATAAATATTCTTCTGTTTTCAGCAAATTTGTTGCATACATACATAACATATCCTGACTCTTTTTCAGGTTTATTTTCAAGCTCCTTCTTTTGTGGGCTTCTCCCATCCTTTGCAGCTCTTGTATGTGTTTTTGTAGTTTATCTGTGTATATATATATATATATATATATATATATATATATATATATATATATATATATATATATATATATATATATATATATATATATATATAATTTTATTCTATTCTATGTTGACGTTTAGTCAAACTCCGACTCAACATTCAGATGTAGTTGGCTATCCCGTGATCCAGTTCCTGATTGATTCTGATTTTCTGCTTCCTTGGAGCATTTTTGGCATGAATTAGTTCGATTTCCATCCTGTTGATATTGTTTGCAAATGACTAGAAAGAGAAGGCCTTCATTGGTCGGGCTATTCAATTCACACCGACTTGGAACTGAATTTATTCACCGATGAAGAATCGTCTGATTTCAACATCACTATCCACTATCCAAATTTCTGTATAAAATTATGAAAGCTGTTGAACAATGTGCCCGTCGATAGTAAGACTCCCACTTGATAATGTCATTTTCAATTGATTTGATTTTCTTCACAACAGACAAATTTACTGTTGTATCCATTGTCACTAGGTAGGAATGGCCGGTACCATTCTTAGTTTTTATTTGAACACGCGCATTCACTTGATAATGTCATTTTCAATTGATTTGATTTTCTTCACAACAGACAAATTTACTGTTGAATCCATTGTCACTAGATAGGAATGGCCGGTACCATTCTTACTTTTTATTTGAACGCACGCATTCACTTTCATTGATTTCGTTTCCAACACTCTCTTAACATCGTGCCGACACTAGAATGGTGTCCCTTGAAGACTATTCTCTTCGACCTTGTATTTCGGTTACCATAGGAAAAAAAAAGTATTCGTCCAGGTCCAGGACCTTTTTTCGTTTCTGATTCTTGTGTAGGCTGCTTGTCTAAGCGTACAATCTGACACTACTGGTAGTGTCCTTCAGAAAGTACTCTTCTACTGCCAGCGTGGTTTCTACCGCTGACATAAAATCCTTCTTAAAAAAATCCACTTTAGAAGTGATTACAATTGGTGGTGACTTGCATTCGTTCGATGGACGGCGGTCTAGGAATAGGAGATGCCGACACTAGAATGGCAATAAGTTCTGGTGGCTGCTGAAGGAATCTACCAGGTATGTAAATATGAAACCGAAATTTTTATACACTTTTATTTATAAATCAATAAAACATTTATATTCGAAGTATTGCCCATCGCTAGCTATACATGTTTACATCGATCATTTATACATCGATGCAAATAAATAGTAATCGGACAGAGCCAAGTCTGGTGAGTAAGCCACATGCGAAAGTATTTCCCAATTAAATGTCTTAATCGTTTCCTTAACAGTTTTCTTGACCAACGTTTTTCCATGGCTTTCAAACGTATAGAGACGGCCTCTCGTGCCGAAGAGATATTGTTGCGTTCGGGCGTCATCCTCATCAAACAATGCTTGCAATTCGCTGTCTTTTTTTTTCGGTGGTCTTCCACGTTCTTCGTTTCTCACGTCAAAATTGCCACTTTTAAATTTTTTAAACCACTCAAAGCTCTGTGATTTATCAAGAGCATGCTCACTGGTAAGCTTCGACGAGCATTCTACGTGATTCTGTAGCAGTTTTTTTCAAATGGTAAAAGAAAATCTTCAAATCGTACTTTCCGGGCACAAAATTCGACATATCCAATGCTATTACATATTATGCTGTTGTATGAAACTTGTATTGTTGTGAGTTGAAAATCTGTGTCAGCTGTCAACAAGGAAATGGCGTCAATGATGCCATTTGACGGTAACTACAATGACAGGCATGGTCAAATGTATGGCCAAATATCGGTTTTATATTTACAGACCTGGTTCGTAGTACCCAAATAGCAGAAAATAGTTTTCTCTAAGAGCGCAACTGCATCTTGCAAATTTGCTACTCTACCCCGGGGTTAAGGGACACAACGGGTTGCAAATCATACCACGAATTTTCGGTGTTTCGACATACCCACCTTCCTAAATAAAAACAAAATAACGATCTCAGGCTTGTTCCTTCATTGGCTCTCATTTCAAATACACAGTACGCTGACTTCTTCGGCCATGGTACCCCGATCCCCCACTTGTTATACGGGTATATGGATAGTCATCACATTTATACCAAAAAAGAGTATTCTTTCAATGGTTCTCACACGTACCCGTATGACGAAGGCTATAAGACCAGAACCAACAGATATGTGTATGAGTGCGTGTGCGCGCATGTGTGTATGTATGTGTGTGTGTGTCCATCGGTCATTTATTTTTCATAAACTTTTAAAACTTTACCTTCTTTGACCTTATCCAATCCATTTCTGAACTTTTTTTCCTTAAGTTAAATATTTAGCATCGTAAATAATTTACTTCCATTCCATTCTCCACGCCTCTCCTGTTCCCAAATTTTTTAATGTACTTACCGTTTCTTTAACTCGTCTTCTTTGTTTTTGGTACAACGGTCATCGTCTTATTTTTAGTTTAATTCTGCCATAGTTTCTTTTTCAATTATATTTCATAATAATTGACGTATTAAGTAACATTTGAAAATATTTTTCGTAAATAATTACCAAATAATTTATATGCGTCAAAATTCTTACATACTTTTCCAAAAATGCATTGTAATAAAATTTATACTTGTGTATAAAATGTGTATGTAATAATGTATAAAATGTCTGTACTCGATGTACAGACTCTTCAGGGCGCCAACATATACCATATCATCAAAAATAGGGAGACCCTATCCACAGTCAACAACCCATGTTTTTTCCGACTTCCCGATGTTTCGAGTTTTTTGGACTATGTCTAATGAGACAACAGTAATACACCATACATATATATATATATTATATATATATATATATATATATATATATATATATATATATATATATATATATATATATATATATATATATATATATATATATATATATATATATAATGTTTATATTTAAACACAAATTGGGGAATTATTTTGGGCAGTGTAACTATATAATTCTGATATTTAAAGTTCCTATTACATTAGTGGCAAGTTTCCTTTCCATATTTATACAGTTATGGAAACTACATCATTAACATTCAACTGTCAAATGAAAGCACTGATATATTAATTATAGACACGTGTACCAATTGGATTTTAATATATGTTTTATTTCTTATTAAAGCTATATAGACCGGTAATTAACCTTTTAGGCAAATAATAAAAATATCAGGGTTTTCCTTACTGTAAATCTAAAAACTATCAACTCAAGTCCTTGATGATTTCTTTATTATGATATTTTTTTCAAAGTAATATTATATAATGAATTTTAAACATTCATTAATTTACAAAATACGGTACAGTAGTTATCAATATCAATTAATACTGTTATATATCACAATTTTTCTTCTAGCTTAATTTAATAATATAATTAGCATGTAGGTCGCTGCAATTAATGAATTAATGGCTTAATTGTTTTTCAAGATATTTTTAGTTTGCATAACTGGAAGAGATTTACGTTAGTTTCGCTAATCATGTTAACATCATCAAGTTAAATAAAGTGATTTGACGTTTAGTAGAAAATCTCTTTGAGTTTAATTCAGCTTATTGGAACAGATGTCTTTCTTAAGTCATGTAAAACTAAAAAAATACTTCCCAATTTTATTCGAGTTAGTATTCCAAAATCTCTCCAAATATGTGGCAAAATAACTAATTTTGTAAAACACTAATGGCTTGATCTCGTAAAAGACGAGATTTATATAGTAAAAGACGTACTGTCGAACACGAATATTGGTGCACTTTCCCAAGGAATATGTTTACAGCAGTGAATATGAAATTTGTTTAAAAAGAAATAATCTTTGAATAAAACAATCGAAAATGAGGCGTACATGTTGCTAAAAAGAGCGTCAATATTGTAACAAATCTTTAAAAGCAGACGTTGTTCGACAAGTAAGAACTAGGTATTTTAAATAAATGTTTCAGTTTTGCATTACCGGCAATTCGCAATGCTTTGGAGGATACGGTAGCTGATATTGAAACTGCTATTAAGCACTTTTCGGAGTCTTCCAAACTGTCCATGTTCATGTAAAGGTAAAATTACAAAAAAAATATTTCAAATGAAAATCAAAATATATTTAATTTCTTTATAATTGTTTTAAATTAATTTAAAACAATGTTGATATTGTAGTTTCGTATTTGAAAAAGACACGGTGTGTCCAATACAATTTTTAAAATATAGTGGAAATTTAGACATTAGCAGTTCTTCAATTGAAGAGTCAAAAAATGCGAAATATTCCCGGGATCGTCAAACGTCTGTGAGAAGATTATTTTTATTTTAAAGCTAGGGAAAAAAATATAGGAAATAAGGTTGTAGTAATGGACACATCTGATTGTTTTGAAATAAATTTGAGAGGGTCCATATAAACGATTAAATATAAATCCATTGTGGAAAATCACTAATAAAGTCAAAGACATATTAAAATATTGTAACAATATTATTTATCCTTGGAAAACTTGAAAATAATGCGTATTTCAAATCCTAAAGTATATGTTATTATACTATGCTTATGCAATGCTTTACCAATAATTCATAAAGCAGGAAAATCAATGAAACCAACATATAACTTTATAAGCAAAATAGTTAGCAAAGAAACTTGATAATCTACTAAACCAAGTAGTTCCTGTTCGAAAAATTTAACAAACAAATTATTGAATCATCTTGTGATGATGCTAACATGGTTAGCGAAACGCGCCGGGAATTTAAATAAAGGTATACATACCGAAGGTTCCAATAGAAAAATTGATTATTAATTTGCATCAATATACTTTTGTATTTGGCTGAACAAAATTTCCGAAACGTTTATATCATTAGGAAGTGATGATCTCAGAAACCCCATTTATGAGTACACAGCTTGACCATCTTGCTTCAACTAGGTTGATTAGGTATTAAAATCAGGCTATGCGATGGATGAAACATCGATTGTTTGAATGTTTGTGTGCGATTCAATGTTGACGTGATCATGGATAACGTGACGATGTCAATTCTTTTTAAAAATTTAATTAGTAGCATTGATTATATACAGCTACAGTTAAATCATGATCAGATAAACCAAAGACCGATGCCGTAATTGTTTTCGAAAGACTTTCATTAGTTTTGTCTCACTTTGGAATATTTAGACACAGTGCATATTGTAGTTATTTGTTTTAGACTTATACGAATATATACAAGTTTCGTCATCAGTTACGACATCGAACACCAAATTTCTAGTTCCTGTGTATTTTTTAACTTCAATTTGTGGAACATTCATCGATATTGAACAAGTTCTCCTTCGATATTGAAAAAGTGTTTTACAGTCAAATATTCAGGACAAATCTTATGATTTTATTTAATGTCAATGCATTTGGATGCCTAAATCTCACTGTATGTCATATGTCGATCAGTTTCTATCATTTATAGCATAAATATTTCTTGTAACAACATATATTGATAGATGACTTAAAACCAATGTCACTGAGGCTTGTGCGTCCACGTACTTATATTACTTAAAATGTTAACAATTTATTATATGGCTAGAGAAAATCACATCTATAATGGAACTTGGGTGGTTTCACCTGATGGACATAACACATCGGCAATTTGCAAATTTTAACTTTATTTATTAATATATTTTCCTTGGAGAGCAATACAAACAATCCAACGCGTTTCTAACATTTCTACACCTTTTTTATAGAACGATTTCTCTTTGCCTTGAAAATATCCTTCACTTTCGGCAATTACCTCTTCGTTAGAGTAGAATTTCTTTCCAGGGAGCAATTTTTTGATGTCTGAAAACAGAAAATAGTCGCTGGGGGCCAGATCTGGAGAATACGTTGGAACGCATTGAAATCTGGAATACAATCTGAAATACGGTGAGGAAGCAATTCGAAGTGCAATTCATGCAATTTAGCCATCGTTGCCAACAATTTGTGACACGATACATTGTCTTGTTGAAACAGCACTTTTTTGTTCATTTGTACCCTTTTTTTGGTATCTCATCCTTCAAACGCACCAATAACTGTAATATTCGCTATTGGTGCCTTTCTCGAGATAATCGATGAACAATATCCTATGCGCATTCCAAAATGCAGAGGCCATAACATTGCCTGCCTAAGGCTGGGTTATTGGTCGGTTTGGACGACTTACCCCGTCTACTCTTCACTCAGCTGACTACTGATTTGACTCTGGAGTGTAGTGATGGATCCATATTTCACCCATTGTCACATACCGGATAATTTTGTTATTATTTTACTTAAGCAGCTCTAAATATTGTTCAGAATAATCAATACGTTGTTGTTTTTAGTCCGCTGTGGGCAAATTCGGTACCCATATCTAAACTAATTAACGCATTCCCAAATGTTTATGCAAAATGATGTAAACACTTCCTTTCGACATCATCGTAATATCAGGTATTTCCTGCTGCTTTACATTACGGTTTTGTGAATTTTTTTTTATGTTGTCTGGTGTAACCACCTCATTTAGACATCCAGAGTATTCAGCATTATCGGTGTTGGTTTGAATTCAGCATACCAATAGTTGATTACCCTAGGGCAGAGTTCGGGCAATGTTTATCAAGCCATTGTTATGCTTCAACGGTATTTTTCTTCATCAAAAAGGAATGCTTAATCAACACCCGAAATTCTTTTTATTTCAATTGTTTTGAAAACAATAAAAGTTGGTTGGTACAGTCGACCATTGGAACTGGAATTTTCCGTAAATGACGCCATCTATATGTCAGACTAAAGACTTATTGAACGATATGTTACTGTAAAATACATAGCAACCCATACCCAAGTGTGCTTGACATGAGAACCTATAGAGGAGCATTATTTCATAGTTCAACCACTACTTGGTAGTAACAAAAATACGACCAGAAACCTGAGTTATCGATAAAAAAACACGAAGTAAGAAAAAAAGAAAATTGGAAGATTGACAAACGAAAAAAAAGAATCAACGTAAAATGAAGTAGAAGTTAGAGAAAATTGAGACTTATTGAGCGGTAGCAGAGTCGGTAGATGATGAATGGACAACAGTAAAATCTGAATTAGAGAAAGTTGAGAATATTATACTATTAAAAAAGTAAATAAAGGAAATACAACAAGCATGTGACAAAAAGGAGACAAGAAAATTTAACCAGAATATCAAGGCAGTAAAAAGCTTCCAGCTTAGAGAGACTTTGTTGACAGTCGCAGATGGCGAAATATTAACCAACATTGCTAATACATTAGAGTGATTGAAAACATATTTTGAAATGCTATTAAACGTAACTACTAGAAAAGACCAAAATCGTAGGCTCCAGTTTATGAATGCAGATCAACCACTAGTAGAAGTACCATCGAAGTAACGAAACTCAGAAGCAAAAAAGTTTCCAAAATAGGGAACATTTCTTCAGAACTACTAAAGCTTGGAAGCAAAGAATTAGCTTAAGCCATTTATTAATTAATAGTCAAAACTGGGAATAGTGATGGGATGCCTGAAGAGTGGCAGCAGATATATATCCGAATCATTTGGAGGGGGATTAATTCGGATGACGAAGCTTAACTTAAAGGTAGTAGATCAATTCTTCTATTCACCAAACTTTCAATAAACTCGAATAGATTTTCCACTATACACCAAATCACTTTTTTAAACTCCTCGACGCACTTTTCGCTAATCATGTTAGCATTATCAGTAGATGAATGAATCTAATTCTAAAACTATGTTCTATGTTCTATTAATTTGATAACCCCATGTAAAAGGGAGCGTGCAAAAACCATGAATCGTGAAGTTCACTAAGCGTTAAATCAACAATTGAATAACAAATTATAATGATGCTAATATGGTTAGTGAAATGCGCGTCGAGATGTTTAACAATTAATTTGGTGTTTTGTGGTAAATCTTTTCGAGTTTAAAGACAGTACTAGAAATCCAACAAGACACGATAGCAGAATTTGAGATTAGAGAAGTTTTGCGGCAATCAGTAACTTTTTTATATGGCAGTTTTTTCCGGAGGCTATTTGGTTTAAAAACAAACACACAAAATGTGAAAAATGTATCTATCCGATGATCAAACTGTTTTTAGAAACAGGTTCAATACAGCCTATTGGCACTCAAAATAATAAAAAAAGCAAATTGCAAAAAAAAGCAAATGCTAATTGAGAGGTACTAATTATCACAGACATATGACGCCCATTAAAGATATTTTCGAAGAAATAAACAATAACGATCAACTTTGCAGAGAAAAGCGAACCAATCCCAATTCAAAGAGGAGTGACTTCTCTTTGAGAGAAGGTGACTCAATTATTATTTATATTGGCCCTGGAGAATGTTTTCAGAAGCTTAAATTGGGACGAAAAATGTTTAAGTATAAATGGCAAATATGAATAAATTTAAATATGCAGATGACGTCCTAAAATTTGCTACAAGCAAAAAGAAACTAACCTCCATGTTAAAAGACCTAAGTAAAACCTAAATGAAAAGACCTCTAAGAAGATAGGTTTACGGGTAGATACAACAAAGCTGAAAATAATAGAAAACACTAAACATGATATAAATATAGAACTACAACAGAACAATCAAAATAATACACATACTTCGATCAAAAAATATATTTAACAAAAAAATAATGAAATAGAAATTAAGAGAAGAACAAAATTAGCATTCACATGGGTCGTCTCTAGCAGATTAACCCATATACTGAAAGAACAAAAAGATCTCCCCCCCCCCCCCCACGTCGGATGTATTCGACTGATGCATACTACCGGTGACCACTTATGGAGCTCAGACCTCGTCCCTGACGGACAAACTGATAAAGATCCAACGAGCTATTGAGCGCCAATTGTTAAAGGTAACACTAAAAAAAAAACGAAACACGTCGATACGGCAACAGGCATGACTCACACATGTAAGAGAAACAACAGTTCGACTTAATGGCAAATCGCAGACCATAACGTTCGCCAAACATGCGCCAGGTAGAATGTACGAGTCTTAGATTAGAGACCATGGTTAGAAAAAAGAGCACGCGGAAGACCGCAGATGCAATAGGTAGATGACCTGAATCATCACGCCGGTCTGGCGAGGAAGAGAATTGTCCAGAACAGGACACGACGACGGAAGGAGGTTTACATCCGCAGTTGCATTGATAAAGGCAAATTCATGAATGAATGAATGAATGTGTATATTAATAGAAACTGGAGGATCAGGTATAACCTCAAACTCAAGCAATCTGAATATTGGATGTTGATGAAAATCTTTGTCCGTTTATGTATCGATAAAAAAATATGTTTTAAGCTGGTATGCCTGTTCTTGACATTTGACAGACATTTTATATCCTTTCGCTTATTAGGGAGGGCGTTGGAGCGCCGCCCCTCCAATATTTATCACAGTAAACAATTTTTCAGAGCAAAACACCATATTTTATTTCCGCTCAGTTTCTTTCCTTTAACTCATGTTCCTGGTTCACCTTCTGTATAGAGTTTCAATAACACGAAAAGTAAAAAGGAGGAAGGGGAAAACAAAAAAAATCTTCAGCAGTACTATTTTTTTCTACGCCCTCCGACTTGAAAAATCCACGAGCCGCCACTGGTAAGCCTATTAATTTCTGGGAAATAATTTTGTTGAGCGACGAATGTAAATTTAATTTGTTTTCATCTAATGGAAAAGATCGAGTGAGAGTAAAACCCAATCAATAGGTGAAATCATGGTGTGGAGCTATATAAGTGCGACTGGCGCGAGAAAACTACAAATTATTGATCACATAATAGACCAATATGTGTACATATTAATATATATATATATATATATATATATATATATATATATATATATATATATATATATATATATATATATATATATATATTAAAAGAAAATTTAAAATTAATGAGTCTTGGTATTGGATTATCATTTATATTCCAAACAAGACATGACCCAAAACATTGAGCGCGAAAAGTTAAAGTGCGGCTACTCAATAATGCATCAAAGAAATTAAAAACACCACTCCAATCACCGGACATGAACCCAATCCAACATCTATGAGATGTATTATAACAAACACTAAAAAAAAGGAAGATCAAAAACAAATCACAACTTAAGGAAGCATTCCTGTATGAATGGGCATATATTGAGTCTGATAACATATTGAGTCTGATAGAAAATTGAGCCTGATAGAAAATTGATTTAGGTGATGAATAACCGCCAACGAGAGGAGATAAAAATCAAGCGAGTCCCTATGGACCATTAATTTATGGAATATTGTATAACAACAACATTATTATGTTATAGAAATAATTATAAAATCAAGTGTATACAGAATTTTTTGACTTATAAAAATTGATTATTTATGAGTTATAGCTATAAAATATTAGATTTTGTTGCAACAAGCTTTATTCACGTTCTCCACAATTAAAACTTCCTAAAACAGAAAAGGATGTGTTTATATTGTTTGCTCAACTGTTTAATTGTTTAATGCAGTGAAATAATTTTGTAGGCGTTGTGTAAGCAGACTTTTTTTATTAACTGTATAAACAGGGCCTCTATTATGTATAGTATTTCGATGTGTTTTAGGGCAAATATATTTTTTATTTAGTAAGCTATGAAACTCTGGATGACAGATAAAGTACTTGTACTTGACAACTGTTAACGTTAATTTGTGAATTTCAAATTTAATTCATTTTTTATATGAAATGAATATGTATTTAACTGAAAGAGAAAGAATGGAAATACTAACAATTGTTAGATACGGTGACAGAAAACGCACTTATGCTGAAGTTTATCGAGTATTTAATGAAGAACATACAAATAAAAACATCACTAAGTCAACAGTCTCAAAAACGGTGAAAAGATTCAAGATACGGGCAGCAATAAAAAGGAAATCGTCCAAAATTAGGAAGACAAAAAACAAAAACTAATAACGAGAATTCGTTGAATGTTTTAATTGATGTAGTAGACAAGGTAAAGTTTCCATTCAACAATTAGCTTTAAATCATAACATGTGTAAACGCTCAGTCCAAGAAAAAATGATCCTTACAAAATTCAATTACTACAAGAATTGAAGATGATTCTGATCAAAGAGTTGAATTTCGCGAAGTTACGTCAGAAAATATAAATACTAATCTAAAATTTGTTGCAAATACTATTTTTACTGATGAAGCAACATTTTGTTTAAATGGTCATGTTAGGGGAAGTTAATGGTGGAAACTTTGATTAGCTTTTGTAAATAGTTCTTTAATAAAAAAATTATAATTCTGTTATTGTTTTTTTTATCTGATATTGACACAAAAGCGACCAAAACACCTTTTAGCCTTTTTTTGAAATTTATTTTAAAAAACACCATACAATATTTACCTCGTTGAATTCAGAAAAAAATGCCCTTTCCAACAATGGCAAATTTAAGTTCTGTTGCCATTAAAAAAATCAAGTTAGCCTTGGACTTGGAAAAAAATTAAAATATACCCAAACATTTCCTCATATTTGTGTACAAAATTTCATTAAGAAATCTCAAAACGTTCTCGAGATATTTGACTGTACGAATATGACATTATTTTTCGCACAATCCAATAAGGCAACAAAGGAGACTGATGATGAAAGTGGCCTCGACGTATGGGACTATGGGGCTGTGAATAAAACTTTATATTGTAAAGATCGAAATAATTCAAACTCTTCCAAAATATGCTAATTCAAGCCCGGATTCCTGTTCTATTCATAGAATCAACTAATATTTAATAAGAACAAATACATTTATAAAATTAGGAAATGATCAAAATGCAGTTTCTTTTCGTATGATAAAATTTTTAATGACACTGCATCATATTCGGTTTCATCTTTCTGACATCATTAAATAATCTAAAAGTCATACTGGCAGATATCAGTCAACGACCTGCTAAAACCGATTAATTATGTTGATGGCGAGTTAGAATTTTTAGAAATAATCGCTGCGCAATGAGTCTAAACGAGGTTACACAACGACCTTGCTTTATTGTACGCAGCGATCTAAAGGAAATGTCTTAACGATATTTTATCGGAAAGAGAGACAGATATAATGGGAGGAGTAAAGAAAGACAGATAGAGAAAGAATAAAAAAAGTTCCGTCAAGATATTGTATAACACAATTTTTCGAGTATTGTTTATTCTTTGATTGAAATCAGTAAAAACAAAAGAAATTATTTTTGTAGGTCTCAAAATAATTCAATGGTATATTCGGGGTTAACTGACTGATATTGCCACAGTTATTACGCACAATATATATATATATATATATATATATATATATATATATATATATATATATATATATATATATATATATATTTTACTTTTGTTACCTGGTGTATAAAACAAAAGCTACACTACGCTAACGAAAGAATGCAGAAAATATTGTAAAAGATTGTCCAATAAGAGTGTCAAAACTTTAAAATGAGGCACAATGATAATTGCAATTGATAATCTGATAATTTTAATTTTATCTTGAAGAACAAATAATTACATTATGTTCTGAAAATAATGTCCTGCATATGTCCCCCTCGGCTTCGTCTAGTGTAGAGATTGCAATTTTTTTTGTCTCGTAGACCACAAGCCAATTTTTTCTGCTTTGAGTAGAACCAAATTCGTCAACTTCAAATGTGTTTTTGATAGCTGACACAGTGCTACTCACTTTGATAGGTTTAACTATAGAGTGAAAACTTAAAAAAAAACACGTTAAGTTTTATACATTTATTAATTAAAACGACACAAAATGCAAATCTAGTAAAATAATTACACAAAAAAATAAATGCTTTTAATGGGAGGGGTGAGACGGATGCTTTAATAGCAAGTTTTCAGTATTTGCCTTCAATTGACTTAGGTTTAACTTTAAATCTTCTCGATCAATAGTTTCCAATATGTTTCTATTTTTTTGTAAGAAGATTGACAACCGCTCTGAAACTCCTTTCCACGAGGTATCAAGATGGAAAAGCTATCAAAAACGTTCTTACGAAAGTTCATAATACAGAATATGTAACAAGTATAAGTAATGTCTTGTGTAATAATTGTTGCGTGTTCATATATTTTTTTAATTTTTTTGGGTTTTTCGCCACGATCTAAAACTCAAAACATATCAAAAATATATGTTCTTATGTAAATAAAGAATCCCTGGGTAAAAAACAAAAAACCAAACGGAGACAAATTTCTCAGTGATTCTTTTCTGTAATAAATTTGCCTAACAAACAAAATTTTAAAAAATAAAAAATGTTCTAAAATAAACACAAACTTTTGAACGTTAACATTTCGGGAGGTCTTCTGCTCCCGTTTTCAAAACCAATTAATATAATTAAAAGAAATTAATATAATTTATTTTTTAGTTTTTTTTTAAACGGGAGCAGAAGACCTCCCGAAACTTTAACGTTCAAAAGTTTGTATTTATTTTAGAAAATTTTTATATTTTTTAAAATTTTGTTCGTTAGGCAAATTTATTACAGAAAAGAATCGCTGAGAAATTTGTCTCCGTTTGGTTTTTTGTTTTTTACCCAGTGATTCTTTATTTACATAAGAACAGATATTTTTGATATTTTTTCGAGTTTTAAATCGTAGCAAAAAACCCAAAAAAAGAAAAAATATGTCTTCTTGAAGCCAACATTGCTGATATCCCTTTCTGTTATCAGAGTGAGCATCCCTTTAAGTTCGTCATTAGTGCTTATTCCTAACAATTCTTCTTGTAATAAGTAATTGTAACGTTGTAATTTATTTCTTCAATGTCACCGTATGGATTGATAATCCATTGTGGTATTTCTATAGTCACAACATCCTCAAACCCAGTTTCAGAGTCTGTGTGAAGGACATTTAAATGTTGTACATTGAAACGTCATCATCCTGACAATTTGTCTATGACAAATTCAGAAACTGGAAAAATTCGCACTGTCCAATGTTTCGCTTCATTAGGTTAATTCTGACAAGAAAAGCTGAAATGGTGGATTTTATTTTTATCAAATTTAGACTGTCACCTTGTAACTGCAAGTTAACCTTATTAAATTTACTAAATAAATCTGTGAAATAAGCAATGTCTGGTTTCCACTTATTTAAATTTTCTTTTATAATTGGATCTTTAGCATCCAAAAACTCAAAATTATCTCAAAACGTGAACAGCCTTGAAATTAAAATTATATTCGAAAAATACCATACACTGGATGTGATGGGATGTAAAAGATTATGTCTGCTACAAATTGTTTATAATCAGGTAAAAACCAAACAAGACGACTGAAATTTGTTATTCAATGTTCACAAAATATCCAAAATTGACAAAAGGAAAGACCATCATCGTTTATCACATTGCTATAATCTACATATCATTAACCGTATTGAATTATATCTTGAAACGGTTTTATTTGGGTAAATAGTCAGGAGATGTAAACTGAAAAACAATATATTTGAGGTGTGTAAATAAATTAATAAGACTGGTTACGTAGTTTTTCATATGGCAACCCTGTTGGCTTTCCCTTTGGAATAGAGGAAGGACAGCCAAGAAGCCAACATCTGATTCGTCTTCCATACGAGTTGTAACTTTCTAGCAATTCTACGTAAACTGGATTTTTCTAGTGCATTCTGAAAATGAGGGACGGTAATTTCAAGCTTTATTTCAGACTTGGTACAATGCGACGAAAACTCGCGAACCTTGAACAGTCCTATGGAAACAGTGTTTTGTCAAGGGCTCAAGGTTTCAAATGGTTTAAAACATTATCTGAAGGCCGAAACTCGATTGAAGATGAACTTCAAAGTGGTAGGTTACTATGGTAACTGCAAGATGTGCTGAAAATGTCTACAGAATTCGAGATCTTATAAGTTCTGATCGTCGGCTGATGCTCAGGAATAACCAAAGAAGACTTGAATTTAACTCACACCACCGTTTATCAGACTTTGATCAATAAATTGGGGATGAAGAAAGTCTGCGCCAAAATGGCTTGGAAAAACCTTTCCCAGGGTCAAAATAACAACAGAAGGAAATTGAAAATGATCCTCATTTTCTGGGACGTGTTAATACTGCAAGAGCTAGGAATGGTGCACTCTAACCTTACCATGGCCAAAAAAAACCAGAAAGAGCAAATCAAAGATCAAAAGCTTGCTGATTTTCTTTTTGATAGCCAAGTGATCTTCCATAAGGAATTTGAGTTCTTGAAAGACTTCGAAAACAAATTATTCATGTGAGACCGAACATCAAGAACATCTGGGTTCTGTATCACGACAATGATCCTTGCCACACAGAAATTTCAATTATCGGGTTTTTGGCAATGAAAAACATAATTTCGCAGCCCCTTTATTTACCAGGCTTGAGTACTTGTGACTTTTTCTTTTTCCTAAAATTGTAAATTCACCTCAAAGGACTCCATTTTGGGGCATTAGAGACCATTGAAAAGGCCTAACAGATTAAAAAAATCCGGTTCGAGAAAAGAATTGCTACGGACTAGCAAGTAACTCTATTGAGTTCAAATTCATGCTAAAAATGCATCAGATGTGGGCCAGCTGCCCGTCCAAGAGAGAAGTCAACAGTGTTGCCAGATCGAACGCTACACTACCAGTTTCATTATTACAGATACAAAGCTCGTATCTTTCAAGTTTAGTAATTTTCTAAATACAGCATAAGCTCGATAATGTGAATACAAAAAAGCAAAGTGCTGTTCATGTTATTGAATGTGTTCATGATATCGATGGTCAGAAAAATATGCAGAAAGTAATTAAAAAATCAGTGTATTTTGGAATACAATAACAACACAACAATATACAGAACATACATCTTTATAACATTGAAACGATTATACATATGTTTAAACAGAAAAAAACTTAAATTTTGAAAAAGTCAGTAATTCGTTCTGAACTTTTTTAGCTTTTATATTAAGCATGACAGCATTTTCATAAATACCATGAAGTGCCAAAATATTATTTACGCCAAGAGAATTTGTTCAGTCCATGTTATTGCTAACGCTTTAGCTTTTTTAGTATGGGATCCATTGCTTATTAGATCCATTGCTGATCTAACTGTGGCTCATATTCGGTTTCTTCATTAAGTTCTTCATTTTTCAAAAATTAATCTGCTGGCACAGATTGATGATCTTCATTCCAGACTTCAATGTCTTCAGAAAGGTTATCAGGGTTGGTTTCATTGAGTAATATAATTGTGTCCTGAACCGCTTCATTATACTCACTATTTACATATTCTTTAAGTGTCCTTAACCCCTCCGATAAAGGAATATCTCCACCAATGGAGCACCAATCCATGGTTGAATCCACCAATGGAATGGTTGCAACAATATTTGCGAATTTTTTGGGGGTTACTTCCTCCCATGCCACAGCCAGATGTAATACGGCATCCTTTATCGTCAAACGTTTCAGATATTCGCTTAATTCACAACTTTTTTCTAAAACAGAGCTTAGAAGACTTTTCTATAGTAAAGTTTTGTTAGTTTTAAAACATTCTGATGGTTGAATCGACAGCGTTACATTGGGTGGCATGAACGTTATGAATATTACTCCATCGGCTGTTCTTAATTGTTCTTTTGGTGGGTGTCTAGGAGCATTGTCAAGTAAAAGTAAGGCTCTTAGAGGCAACCTTTGGCATTTTAGAAACCTTCTTATCTGTAAATAAATTATATAATATACTTGTATTATACTTATATATATATATATATATATATATATATATATATATATATATATATATATATATATATATATATATATATATATATATATATACTTATATATATACTTATATAATATACTTATATAATATACTTGTATTATACTTATATAATATAATATATATTATACTTGATGGATTTTTAAATTGCTTCAGTGTCCTTGGATTTCTAGATTTCCTGATAAGATGTGGCGTTAATTTATGGTGCCCTCTTGCATTTGCGCAGCCTAAGAATGCTAATCTTTGTTTTGGATGTTTTAATCATGGAGCTTTGTTTTCTGCCAGAGAGACATACATATGTCTTGTCGGGAAGGAGCTTCCAGAACAAGTCAGTTTCGTCCGCTTTGAATTTGTTGATGGCATAAATTCAGTTCTTCTATAATTCTGAACAAATCTTGTTTAGAAAGATCGGAATTCGGATTGAGATGATAATTTTTCTCCTGTAATTTTAAGAAATCTGTTTTTAAACACATGTGCTTTTGTTCACATTAACGAGAGGTCACCGGTGTTCACATTTTTCGACTGTCACTACAAAATTAATTGACAAAATTGTTATACATTTTAAAAAGCTGTTAAAAAAACGACTGTTCGCGTTATTGAGCTTGTACAACTTGTACAGCTTGTACAGCTTGTACTTACAATTTTCCTTTTTTTTATCACCCATGGTATTATGTAGTGATAAAAAAAGGTGATCTTTTAGAGAAATATAAAATAAATATGAATTTGGATTCAAATTGAGTGGCGAAAAACACATTAACTTTTTCATAACTTTTTCGTAGCCTTAAATTTTTTGGGTGACTCTGTTCACAAAGCAAAGCACAATCTAAAATTTAAAAAATTGACATTATAAATAAAAACACTTAATTTGCGAAACATGGGTACTTTACAATAAAATCCAAGAAATCGGATAAGACATATGCATTTGTCTTCATTCGTCATTCTTATTATTGTTTAAACATTATTCATTCTTTCTTTTACCAGTAGAGATGACGTTAGAACCTTATCTCTAACTACATTCAATTAATAAAAAAATCAATATGTAATACAATATCTGCATAATTTATGGCTTCTAGTGGCAGATGTAAACCACAACATAATAATAAATGTGTTATTCTCCAATTTTTGATCAGAATCGTTTCAACATACAAGGAAATAATGCTTATCAATAGTATTTGTTTACATGGTTTCTGCCACTTGAGCAATCGATTAACGAATTATTACAACATTGAATCATTTTCGTCATTTGAAAAATTGTAACATTTATAGTGATTGATTTGTTATTTTTAATGGACTTTCTTCTGGTTATAGGATTGTTGGAAAAAATAATTGCGTTTTGTAAAAAAAATATTACAGGTCTACAGTGGATTTTGTGCCGGAAAGGATAAAACTGTTTTTAAATATGCTCGTTATGCTGGAAATGTACGTGTAGTTTTTGAGATATGATAGGTGTCGAAAAAATGCGATTATTTCATATTTTTTACCTTTTCTGATATCATTGTACATGGAGAAGGGTTCTTTTTCGTTAGCGTTATTTTTTGGAGTGAGTTTCTTCCAGGCACTCACGCAAGATACTCAAGCAGTAATCAACCATCATGTGTTCCCTACTTCCATATTTTTTAGGTCCTGATAAAATCGCTCTCCTTGTTCCTCACTGTAAGAGTCAAGGTAGTGAACTTTGATGCTCATATTACACCAAGCTTTCTGAAATTTTCTAGCATATTTTGCACCAATTCGCAATAATTTACGGACTTACAATTCACTGAGAAATTTTTGACAACATTGACGAAAGAAAACCAAGCCAATGATTCCATTTCATTCATTGAATGCAAGAAATTGTTATCTTTCATCAAAATCTTAAATTGCGGTCCATCGAAAATACCAGTCTTAAGTTTCTCCTTGCTCCAACCAGGAAATTCCCTCAATATATAATTAAAACAGGAACTATTTTTATCCAATGCTTTGACATATTGTTTCATTTGTCCTAATTGTATGTGCAATGTAAGCAAAATTATTTTCACTCTAGTAACTATCAAGTCTTTTCTTTCAAACCAGTTTGTTTTAATCCAATGCTCGCTTTTAGCTCTGATATCTCATAAACAGAGAAAACATGGAAATTTCGTGTAACCGCTTTGTTGACCTAATAAAAATGTTATCATTTGTAAATTAACCTATATAACCCACTTACGATCACCGTAATTTATTCCGTTGACCCCGTAATTTATTCTATATTTTTCTATTCTTAACGGCGGGAACAAAAGGAAATCATTGGGTGCGAAATCATCACTGTACGGCGGATGACCCATCAATTCGAAGTTTTAACCGGTTAAATATTGAGTTGTTCGGTCCGATTTGTGAAAACTCGCGTTATCATAGTGAAGAAGGATCCTACGTCGCTGGTTGCTTTTTCTTATTTCTTCCAAGACGTCTGGCAAACAAATGATTGTGTACCATTTAAAATTGACCGTTCTACGATTCTTTAGTTACTGTAGCCACACCTCCATTTATTCCCAAAAAAAATTGGCGACCATTTGTTTCGAAGTGCTTCTTGCGCGAACAACTTGTGCTGGGTTTGACTCAAGTTTAAAAACCCATACAGTCGACTACTGTTTATTTTCCGGCTCATACGCATAGATCCAAGATTCGTCACCGGTGTAGATGTTATACACAGCTTTTGACGCACCACGATTGTATTTTTTGATCATTTCTTTGCATCAATCGATACGAGCCTTTTTTTTGAGCGATTGTCAAATTATGCGGAATTCAACGCGCACAAATCTTTTCTCACGGTTAAACATTTAGGTAAAATCTTGTGTATGCTTGTCATAGTAATGCCCAAGTATGCCTCAATCTCACGGTATGTCACATGACGATCTTGCTTTATCAGTTCGCGCACAGTATTGATATTTTCTGGCACAACAACCGATTTTGGACGACCTTCTTTAAATTCGTCCATGAGCGAACGATGACCACGATTGAATTCTCTAAACCAGTGATATACAGTGGTTTTAGATGGTGCTTCATCGCCAAAAGTCGGAGTAAGTTGGTCGATGTACTGTTGTTGAGATAATCTACGTCGAAAGTCGTACTAAATCATCGCATTAAAATTCTTACAAGTTAATTCCATTTTTTGACCATGATAAAATTTTCAAGTCACTACACAATACAAATAGAGTCCGTATCACAAAACGTTCTGAGTACATATATAGTCAACATATATTTGCAATCTACCTAAAAGTAATACGTTTTTTTCTCCTGGGGAGTAGGTAGATTGAGACCTCGGGACAAAGCAACTGGATTTTCTTGATAATGGCTTCAAAGTGGAAGCCGAGATTTCGACATTTTACAAATTGAAATCAATCGTTCATAAACTTATCATCTGTACGTTCGTGGACTTCAAGAAGGCATATGACTCCATCGACTGAAAATATCTGTTCAACATCCTAGAAGAACAAGAACTCGACCTCAAAACACTACGATTGGTCAAGCAAATACTGACCGACACAACCTCAAAAGCAGTGGCAGTTGGTTGGGCGATGCATTTCCCTATCCTCATTCCATAATTTGGTTATATGTGCCCCACTTGTTTTTCTCCCCCGAACCGCCGCTGCTCTAAAATGAAATTTATGGGAGAAATTTCCGAATCCTTCCTGATTATAACAGGAGTACGTCAAGAAGACGGATTATCCTCACTCCTCTTCAACCTATTCCTGGACAAAGTCATAAGGGAATGGGAAAAAGATCTGAAAAATCAATGACACTGGGAACCAATACGTATCGGACGTCCAAAGACAACATAGAAATCTCATGCCTACAAATCTCCTTCCAAATAAAAAACGAATTCTTCTGCTACAGTTAGAAGTCCTCAAAGAATGTGCAGAGAAAGTTGGCCTACAAATTTCCTTTCAAAAAACCAAATTCTTCTGCTTAAAATTAGATGTCCAAACTTTGAATACAAAAAACGGTAAGATAAACAGGGTCACATACTTGAAATATCTGGGAGAAATCTTCGAATCCAGGGGGGGGGGGGGGTCAGAAGACTCGATTACAGAAGATGAATAGGACACACAATATCTATAATAAGAAATGCACATCCAAACACACAAAGATAAGATACTACAATACAGTAATCAAACCGGAGGCACTAAAGTCAAGCGATATACTTACACTCCACCCAACAAGCGGCACAGAAAACATGCTAAAAGATGAGTGCAAAATTATAAGGAAAATTCTCGGCCCAAAACTAACAGAGGAAGGATACAGAGTACATTTCAGGAAGACCACAGAGAGAATGCCCAACGTAGCGGAGAACATAAGAAAAAGAAGGTTGAATTCTATAAACATATCAGTAGACTCCGAGCGACAAGACTCACTAACAGAATTCTTACATAATGGGCAAGTCAATAATACCAGAACCTTTTCTGATAATCTAGAAAAATACCGACCAATTACCTGCCTACAAACGATATATTGCTACGTAACTATGTATTGATATATATATATATATATATATATATATATATATATATATATATATATATATATATATATATATATATATATATATATATATATGTCGCCGTATTATATATTTCATGTTTCACCGTATTACTTGCAGGGCATATAGATAAACATGATATTCTCAATGAAGAACAAAAATGATGTCGAAAGCGAATGAAAAGGTGTGAAGAACAACTTATTATGAATTCAATTATATTTTGAAATTTGCTCGAAGAAAAATTGAAATTTACTTTGCTGCAATATTGATTATCAGAAAGCCTTTGACATCTTTCCACACTATTGGCTGATTAAGATACCCAACTTGAATAAAAACACTTCAAAAACTGATAAAAAAGTCGCGCACCACCATTCACTTTTCACAAAATGGACATACCATCAACACTGAAGAAATGAAGTGTAACGAGTGGAATATTTCAGCTAAGTACTCTATGGTATTGCCTGGTACTGAACCCTCTTTCTAATTTATTTAAAAGAACGTAAATCGAATACGAACTGCAAAATAAAAATGTTTCGCACCTACTTTATACGGATGAACTTTATACGGAAATTGCAACAACTCATTCGGGCTGTAGAGAAATTTACAACTGATATTAACATGCACTTTGGATTTGATAAACGCATAACTATTAACATAAAGAGATGGCCTAAGTTAGAGATTACAGGGTTTATCACTGCAGAATAAGCCAAACGTATAAAGCTAGTGCACGAGGGAGATTTATATAAATACCAATATATTCCAATATATATATATATATATATATATATATATATATATATATATATAATATATATATATATATATATATATATATATATACAAATATAAAAGAACTACCAAAAATGTATCGTTAAGGATACACGAGTATCAAATGATCAATATAGGAAATGCCACGTACCACATATAGTAAGTACGTGTAGCAGACTCTGTCAGATGGACTATCTTCACCGTCATAACCAGGTGGCCAGTATAGTCCATCAGGAAGTCGTAATAGCCTTATAACAGAGCAAGTTTCTTATTATAAATACATCCACAGTGTTGGAGTAAATCCCATAGATTGAAGATATCGGGAGATTGTTACAAGGCCGCAATCAATTTTCTCTTCAAAAGTGCTTTAAGATGGTCCTCGTTGAAGTCTGAAGGTCAACCAGAGTGGGGCGGGTCGTTGGGGTTCAAGTTTCCATTTTTGAACTCGGAAAACCAATCTTGAGCAGTTCGATCGACTCTAGAGGCCTCTCCATGTATGGCGCAAATGTTTCGAATTGCTTCTGTAATCTTTTGACCATGACGAAAGGCGAAATATAGCAAATGTCGAAAATGGAGTTTTTTACCGGCTGAAATTTCCATCTTAATAGCTTCAAAGTTAATTAAAATAAGTTTTTCAGAAAAATGAATATAATTTTATTTATATATGTACTAAGATTCACACTATGATATACACATTAATAAAGCAGGTTCTTCAATAAGAATTAATTTTCAGGGAATATTTTCATTACACACCATCAAAAAATCGGTCAAATCGAAATTAATGTAATAGATATAAAATATATAGTAGTCGATTGAGTTTTAGTACTAATTATCTCATTATCATTTATGTAGCAACGGTAATACCATTTGAAACTAAGAGATAATTAATGGGATGTTTTAAGTCACAACATCAAATATAAGTTTCCCAATTGATATTTTAATAATGAATGGTTTTTTTTGAAGGTCAGATATTGCTCAACTATTTAGCAGTT
This sequence comes from Cosmopolites sordidus, assembly GCA_031761425.1. Taxonomy (NCBI): domain Eukaryota; kingdom Metazoa; phylum Arthropoda; class Insecta; order Coleoptera; family Curculionidae; genus Cosmopolites; species Cosmopolites sordidus. The sequence goes on along the minus strand of JARFXV010001042.1, from coordinate 3,628 downwards.
TTCCTATCTTCAATAAGTATGTTGGCAATTGTTAGAAATTTAAATAAACAACTGTTTTAAAAAATGATGAATCTCTTTCGCAAATAAAAACCATCATTCATCATCATCGGCGAATTTAGAGAGTGTCTTATATTGTAAGCTCATAAACGAGGGTAAGTGTGAATTTTTTTTGAAAGGCTCTAGGATTTTGATGAAACTTTGAAATTAGATAAAATTTTAAAAAGCATATGTGTCTATAAATGGTGTCTGAAATTGTCCCCTAAAGTTACATTTTAGGCTATATTTTAGAAACTATTTAAAATACCGATATGGAGCATAAACCATACGGGGGTCATTCGACATATTCTCGGACTGACACAGATATGATGATGACCCCGGATTATGATTATGATTTGTCAAATATGATTCGTTAGATGACATGTTGTGAAGCTGCAGACGGGTACATTTATTGCTTGTTTTTAGCAACCGAGTAAAACAAACAGGCTTTGATATTTTCGGAAAAACTGTTTAAATTGAAGCTTGAACTACTACAGAGTATTTTGCCTTGTGCGGTTTAACCACAACGAACATACTAAAAGAGTTAGATTCCCACTCTAAAGAATGCTTTCCCTTCGTTTTCAACACTGAAAAAAACATGCATGTACATCCACTGAAGATGATGAACTGTTGGAATCCCAAAAACGGCTTCGACCGACAAAATCGTTCAAAAATTCATAATGTCGCATTAAATGACACCGACTGAACGAATTCAACCGTAAATCTCTGGAAAGACCGTTTTTTTTATATTTTATTTTATATTTATGTAGATTTCATCACGAAAACTAGTCAGTATGCTTTTGTCTTTGATTTACTAATTCTGGCTATTTAGGGCGTTTGGTCTAATTCTGGCTATTTTGGGCACCATCAAGTGACTCTAGAGAGTTCAAATTCGTACTGAATACGCATCAGATGTTAGTATACCTCCACTCCAAGGGGAAGCCAACACTATTGCGGAATATTTTTGGCTTTTGCTTTGCTTATCATTCAATACATTTTGGAATACTTTAGTCTCAATTGCTTTCTTTTTGTACATATGTGTTTGCACCAAGTGAGTATTTTTTTTTTTTACATTACATTTTGTATCAGCTTGTGATAATTGTTGGCCATTCCAGGACAAATTTACATTCTCATAGTAAAAATGACTTGGGTAGATATGGCTTCCTTCACTCCAATTCTCCACTTCCAGAGGCAATCCTGAATGTTGTGATTTAGTAAGTTTTTTTTGTTATTGAGGGGCTCTAATCGAATACAAGTATGGCAGTGTCATCTGCAAAGGTATCGATAATAGTGGAAATAGTCAAATGGAAGGTATGTTGTGAATAGAAGATATAGTAAGGGCCCGAAAAACTACCTTGAGGAACAGCAGCTTGGATTGGATATAAATTTGTTAAATTGTGGCTACCTGATTCTCTAAACTTTTAGCTTCTTTTTTTAAGCAATTTCTCTAAGCTTCTCTTTGCGATCGGCCAACATAATATCATGAATTTTCTGGACTATTTTTTTAGTTCGATCATATCGAAATTTAGTAAACCATCTATAAACCATGGAATGTAAAGGAGCGAAGTATCTATAACACTTTTTTAACTTATTTTCCAACTCTAATTCTCCACTTCCTGAGGCAGTCCTAAATGTTGTGATTTTGCAGTTTTTTTTATTGAGGAACTCTTATCGAATACAAGTATAACGGTGTCACCTGCGTAGCGATAGTGGTGGAATTAGTAGATGGAATTCTCTCTACCACGCAAGAATTTTTCTTTTCGTAATTCAGCACTTTAAATATTAAAAGCCGGCGTTATAAAACATTTTGTGAATATGCTCAATAATATATTCATTTCCCAATAGAATTTACATTTGCAAATTTAGGTAAGACGATCATTTTAACAAATAGTCGCTAATGGAATACAAAGCTAGCTTGTATATGTCAATGACAAATTTAAAAATTTTAAAATTAGACTATTAAACTTGACACCATTTTGCCGACACTATTCTTAGAATTTAAAAAGATATTCAGAGAAACTTTAGTTCCTTAAAATTATTCTTCACGAGGTGCTCCCGTGATTTAAATTATAAAACTATTAGTTCCATTCATTTGACTTACCTTAAATTGAATGAGTTTCACCTGTTCGTGACAATAGATTGACAATTAAAATAATATATCAACGCTCGCATTTCTTTTGGGTGTAATTAAGCGCTTGAACACCAAGAATAGTGAACAAAATGTAGCAGAAAATATAGTAATTCCGATCTACAAGCGTTGTTCGAAAAGTTTTACACCCTGACAAAAAAGAATATTATATGAAAGCATAGATAGAGGCGTCGATTTATTGTTTTTGTTTTTATTATTAAGGGGTCCGTGCCGATCCTAGTAGACTTTCTTAGAGGTGAAAAAGGTTTGGAAAGGCTTGTTTAAAGGTATTGAATTGTAAAGCGACTACGTTGATTTTTTTAAACTCTTAATTTCTTTTTCTTTTTTGTCAGGGTGTAAACTTTTCGAACAACGCTTGTAGATCGGAATTACTATATTTTCTGCTTCATTTTGTTCGCTATTCATGGTGCTCAAGCGCTTAATTACACCCAAAGGAAATGCGAGCGTTGATATATTATTTTAATTGTCAATCTATTGTCACAAACAGGTGAAACTCATTCAATCTGAGGTACGCCACATGAATGGAACTAATAATTTTTATAATTTAAATCAAGGTAATGTCTCGTGAAGAATAATTTTAACGAATTAAAGTTTCTCTGAATATCTTTTTAAATTCTAAGAATAGTGTCTGCAAAATGGTGTCAAGTTTAATAGTCTAATTTTAAAATTTTAAAATTTGTCATTGACATAACGAGCTTGCTTTGTATTCCATTAGCGATTTTTTGTTAAAATTCTCGTCTTACCTAAATTTGCAAATATAAATTGTATTGGGAAATGAATATATTATTAAGCATATTCACAAAACGTTTTATAACGTCGGCTTTTAATATATAAAGTGATCATTAAGTGCTGAATTACGAAGAGAAAAAATTGTTGCGCGATAGAGAGAAGCAAGATGTAACAGTTGAATGTAATCTAAAGTATCAAGAATATCGCCTTACCATGGCTATTCTATTTTTTCTTTATTATACAGTGAATCATACAATGGTCTCTTATGATTTCTCAAGTTTAACAAGCACATTTTCCCAGTATTTTTGTCCAACTTCACAATTATATTCCATCCAACTTCGCTCAAACTGATTTCATACAGGGATGAATCTAAATCCATTGATGAGTGGGCAATCAAATAACAATATTTCTAACTGTTAATATGGCTTTAGAAACGGTCCGGCGACTTTTGAACAAGTCCATAGAATTGGTAAACATTTTGAATGAAAAATATACTGCTTGGATCCTTCTTAGATGTTAATCAAGCATTTGAAAATGTTTGGCACCAGGGGCTAATCTACAAGTCAAAATTGAATTTACCACACTGCTACTATGAGATATTTAAATCATATCTTAGCAATAGATACTTTTTCGTCAAACATGTAGATTGAATATAAAAATTTATATTCAATCCAAGCGATGTTCCTCAAGGTAGTTTCTTTTTTGGTGTCCATA